>CATKUP010000092.1:1800000-2184000 GCA_949786385.1 Onychomys leucogaster | reverse complement strand
ATAAGTGTGAGCTTCGTGAACGATGTAGCTTCATTTGAGGTCAAAAGTGACTGCATTTACCTGAAAAGAATTCTTGCATGTAGGAAGACACAGAGCCTGCCATTTAACTCCGTTTCTGAAGGGAAACACACAGCACAGTTCTCATCCATGAAAGACACTCTGCTTTAGAGCAAGAAGCAGGCTCTTGCTTTCTAGAGTCTCTAATAAGGCGGGAAACGTGAGTGTGCTCAAAACAAAAGAACTGTGTTTCCTACGTACACGGACCATATCTAGGTCAACTCTACTTCTGAAATTGACACAAACCACAGGCCCTCTTACATCCAATCCTTTTCACTTAAGAGCGAGAAATGTGGGAGCTTCGTGAACGATGTAGCTTCGTTTGAGCTCAAAAGTGACTGCATTTACCTGAAACGAGGTCTTGCATGTAGGAAGACACAGAGCCTGCCGTTTAACTCTGTTTCTGAATGGAAACACACAGCACAGTTCTCATCCATGAAAGACACTCTGCTTTCGAGCAAGAAGCAAGCTCTTGCTTTCTAGATTCTCTAATAAGGCGGGAAACGTGAGTGTGCTCCGAACAAAAGAAGTGTGTTTCCTACACACACGGACCATATCTAGTTCAACTCTGCTTCTGAAACTGATACAAACCACAGGCCCTCTAACATCCAATGCCTTTCAGTTAAGAGCGAGAAACGTGTGAGCTCTGTGAGGATGTAGCCTCGTTTGAGCTCAAAACTGACTGCGTTTACCTGAAACGAAGTCTTGCATGTAGGAAGACACAGAGCCTGCCATTTAACTCCGTTTCTGAAGGGAAACACACAGCACAGTTCTCAACCATGAAAGACAATCTGCTTTAGAGCAAGAAGCATGCTCTTGCTTTCTAGAGTCTCTAATAAGGTGGGAAACATGAGTGTGCTCAGAATAAAAGAACTGAGTTTCCTACACACACGGACTATTTCTAGTTCAACTCTGCTTCTGAAACTGATACAAACCACAGGCCCTCTAACATCCTATCCTTTTAACTTAAGAGCGAGAAACGTGGGAGCTTCGTGAACAATATAGCTTCGTTTGAGCTCAAAAGTGACTGTGTTTACCTGAAACGAAGTCTTGCTTGTCGGAAGACACAGAGCCTGCCATTTAACTCCGTTTCTGAAGGGAAACACACAGCACAGTTCTCATCCATGAAAGACACTCTGCTTTAGAGCAAGAAGCATGCTCTTGCATTCTAGAGTCTCTAATAAGGTTGGAAACGTGAGTGTGCTCAGAACAAAAGAACTGTGTTTCCTACACACACGGACCATGTCTAGTTCAACTCTGCTTCGGGAACTGATACAAACCATAGGCCCTCTAACATAAAATACCTTTCACTTATGAGGGAGAAACGTGGGAGCTTCGTGAACGATGTAGCTTCGTATGAGCTCAAAAGTGACTGCGTTTACCTGAAACGAAGTCTTGCTTGTCGGAAGACACAGAGCCTGCCATTTAACTCCGTTTTGAAGGGAAAGACACAGCACAGTTCTCATCCATGAAAGACACTCTGCTTTAGAGCAAGAAGCATGCTCTTGCATTCTAGAGTCTCTAATAAGGTTGGAAACGTGAGTGTGCTCAGAACAAAAGAACTGTGTTTCCTACACACACGGACCATATCTAGTTCAACTCTGCTTCGGAAACTGATACAAACCACAGGCCCTCTAACATACAAAGCTTTTCACTTAGGAGCGAGAAACGTGTGATCTTCGTGACTATGTAGCTTCATTTGAGCTCAAAAGTGACTGCGTTTACCTGAAACGAAGTCTTGCTTGTAGGAAGACACAGAGCCTGGCATTTAACTCCGTTTCTGAAGGGAAACACACAGCACAGTTCTCATCCATGAAAGACTCTGCTTTAGAGCAAGAAGCAAGCTCTTGCTTTCTAGAGTCTCTATTAAGGCTAGAAACCTGAGTGTGCTAAGAACAAAAGAACTGTGTTTCCTACACAGACGGACCATATCTAGTTCAACTCTGCTTCTGAAACTGATACAAACCACAGGCCCTCTAACATCCAATGCCTTTTGTTAAGAGCAAGAAACTTGTAAGCTTCGTAAACGATTTAGCTTGGTTTGAGCTCAAAAGTGACTGCGTTTACCTGAAACTAAGTCTTGCTTGTAGGAAGACACAGAGCCTGCCATTTAACACTGTTTCTTAAGTGAAACACACAGCACAGTTCTCATCCATGAAAGACACTCTGCTTTAGTGCAAGAAGCAAGCTCCTTCTTTCTAGATTCTCTAATAATGCTGGAAATGTGAGTGTGCTCAGAACAAAAGAACTGTGTTTCCTACACACACGGACCATATCTAGTTCAACTCTACTTCTGAAATTGATACAAACCACAGGCCCTCTTACATCCAATCCTTTTTACTTAAGAGCGAGAAAGGTGTGAGCTTCGTGAACGATGTAGCTTCATTTGAGGTTAAAACTGACTGCTTTTACCTGAAAAGAAGTCTTGCATGTAGGAAGACACAGAGCCTGCCATTTAACTCCGTTTCTGAAGGGAAACACACAGCACAGTTCTCATCCATGAAAGACACTCTGCTTTAGAGCAAGAAGCAGGCTCTTGCTTTCTAGAGTCTCTAATTAGGTGGGAAACGTGAGTGTGCTCAAAACAAAAGAACTGTGTTTCCTACGTACACGGACCATATCTAGTTCAACTCTACTTCTGAAATTGATACAAACCACAGGCCCTCTTACATCCAATCCTTTTCACTTAAGAGCGAGAAACGTGGGAGCTTCGTGAACGATGTAGCTTCGTTTGAGCTCAAAAGTGACTGCATTAACCTGAAACGAGGTCTTGCATGTAGGAAGACACAGAGCCTGCCGTTTAACTCCGTTTCTGAATGGAAACACACAGCACAGTTCTCATCCATGAAAGACACTCTGCTTTCGAGCAAGAAGCAAGCTCTTGCTTTCAAGAGTCTCAAATAAGGCGGGAAACGTGAGTGTGCTCCAAACAAAAGAACTGTGTTTCCTACACACACGGACCATATCTAGTTCAACTCTGCTTCTGAAACTGATACAAACCACAGGCCCTCTAACATCCAATGCCTTTCAGTTAAGAGCGAGAAACGTGTGAGCTCTGTGAGGATGTAGCTTCGTTTGAGCTCAAAACTGACTGCGTTTACCTGAAACGAAGTCTTGCATGTAGGAAGACACAGAGCCTGCCATTTTACTCCGTTACTGAAGGGAAACACACAGCACAGTTCTCATCCATGAAAGACACTCTGCTTTAGAGCAAGAAGCAAGCTCTTGCTTTCTAGAGTCTCTATTAAGGCTAGAAACGTGAGTGTGCTAAGAACAAAAGAACTGTGTTTCCTACACACGGACCATATCTAGTTCAACTCTGCTTCTGAAACTGATACAAACCACAGGCCCTCTAACATCCAGTGCCTTTTTTAAGAGCAAGAAACTTTTGAGCTTCGTGAATGATGTAGCTTCGTTTGAGCTCAAAAGTGACTGCGTTTACCTGTAACGAAGTCTCGCTTGTAGGAAGACACAGAGCCTGCCATTCAACTCCGTTTCTGAATGGAAACACACAGCACAGTTCTCATCCATGAAAGACACTCTGCTTTAGAGCAAGAAGCAAGCTCTTGCTTTCTAGATTCTCTAATAAGGCGGGAAACGTGAGTGTGCTCCGAACAAAAGAAGTGTGTTTCCTACACACACGGACCATATCTAGTTCAACTCTGCTTCTGAAACTGATACAAACCACAGGCCCTCTAACATCCAATGCCTTTCAGTTAAGAGCGAGAAACGTGTGAGCTCTGTGAGGATGTAGCCTCGTTTGAGCTCAAAACTGACTGCGTTTACCTGAAACGAAGTCTTGCATGTAGGAAGACACAGAGCCTGCCATTTAACTCCGTTTCTGAAGGGAAACACACAGCACAGTTCTCATCCATGAAAGACACTCTGCTTTAGAGCAAGAAGCATGCTCTTGCTTTCTAGAGTCTCTAATAAGGTGGGAAACATGAGTGTGCTCAGAATAAAAGAACTGAGTTTCCTACACACACGGACCATTTCTAGTTCAACTCTGCTTCTGAAACTGATAAAAACCACAGGCCCTCTAACATCCTATCCTTTTAACTTAAGAGCGAGAAACGTGGGAGCTTCGTGAACAATATAGCTTCGTTTGAGCTCAAAAGTGACTGTGTTTACCTGAAACGAAGTATTGCTTGTAGGAAGACACAGAGCCTGCCATTTAACTCCGTTTCTGAAGGGAAACACACAGCACAGTTCTCATCCATGAAAGACACTCTGCTTTAGAGCAAGAAGCAAGCTCTTGCTTTCTAGAGTCTCTAATAAGGCGGGAAACGTGAGTATGCTCAGAACAAAAGAACTGTGCTTCCTACACACACGGACCATATCTAGTTCAACTCTGCTTCTGAAACTGATACAAACCACAGGCCCTCTAACATCCAATGCTTTTCACTTAGGAGCGAGAAACGTGTGAGCTTCGTGACGATGTAGCTTCATTTGAGCTCAAAAGTGACTGCGTTTACCTGAAACGAAGTCTTGCTTGTAGGAAGACACAGAGCCTGCCATTTAACTCCGATTCTGAAGGGAAACACACCACACAGTTCTCATCCATGAAAGACTCTGCTTTAGAGCAAGAAGCAAGCTCTTGCTTTCTAGAGTCTCTATTAAGGCTAGAAACCTGAGTGTGCTAAGAACAAAAGAACTGTGTTTCCAACACAGACGGACCATATCTAGTTCAACTCTGCTTCTGAAACTGATACAAACCACAGGCCCTCTAACATCCAATGCCTTTTGTTAAGAGCAAGAAACTTGTGAGCTTCGTAAACGATTTAGCTTGGTTTGAGCTCAAAAGTGACTGCGTTTACCTGAAACTAAGTCTTGCTTGTAGGAAGACACAGAGCCTGCCATTTAACACTGTTTCTTAAGTGAAACACACAGCACAGTTCTCATCCATGAAAGACACTCTGCTTTAGTGCAAGAAGCAAGCTCCTTCTTTCTAGATTCTCTAATAATGCTGGAAATGTGAGTGTGCTCAGAACAAAAGAACTGTGTTTCCTACACACACGGACCATATCTAGTTCAACTCTACTTCTGAAATTGATACACACCACAGGCCCTCTTACATCCAATCCTTTTTACTTAAGAGCGAGAAAGGTGTGAGCTTCGTGAACGATGTAGCTTCATTTGAGGTTAAAAGTGACTGCTTTTACCTGAAAAGAAGTCTTGCATGTAGGAAGACACAGAGCCTGCCATTTAACTCCGTTTCTGAAGGGAAACACACAGCACAGTTCTCATCCATGAAAGACACTCTGCTTTAGAGCAAGAAGCAAGCTCTTGCTTTCTAGATTCTCTAATAATGCTGGAAATGTGAGTGTGCTCAGAACAAAAGAACTGTGTTTCCTACACACACGGACCATATCTAGTTCAACTCTACTTCTGAAATTGATACAAACCACAGGCCCTCTTACATCCAATCCTTTTCACTTAAGAGCGAGATAAGTGTGAGCTTCGTGAACGATGTAGCTTCATTTGAGGTCAAAAGTGACTGCATTTACCTGAAAAGAATTCTTGCATGTAGGAAGACACAGAGCCTGCCATTTAACTCCGTTTCTGAAGGGAAACACACAGCACAGTTCTCATCCATGAAAGACACTCTGCTTTAGAGCAAGAAGCAGGCTCTTGCTTTCTAGAGTCTCTAATAAGGCGGGAAACGTGAGTGTGCTCAAAACAAAAGAACTGTGTTTCCTACGTACACGGACCATATCTAGGTCAACTCTACTTCTGAAATTGACACAAACCACAGGCCCTCTTACATCCAATCCTTTTCACTTAAGAGCGAGAAATGTGGGAGCTTCGTGAACGATGTAGCTTCGTTTGAGCTCAAAAGTGACTGCATTTACCTGAAACGAGGTCTTGCATGTAGGAAGACACAGAGCCTGCCGTTTAACTCTGTTTCTGAATGGAAACACACAGCACAGTTCTCATCCATGAAAGACACTCTGCTTTCGAGCAAGAAGCAAGCTCTTGCTTTCTAGATTCTCTAATAAGGCGGGAAACGTGAGTGTGCTCCGAACAAAAGAAGTGTGTTTCCTACACACACGGACCATATCTAGTTCAACTCTGCTTCTGAAACTGATACAAACCACAGGCCCTCTAACATCCAATGCCTTTCAGTTAAGAGCGAGAAACGTGTGAGCTCTGTGAGGATGTAGCCTCGTTTGAGCTCAAAACTGACTGCGTTTACCTGAAACGAAGTCTTGCATGTAGGAAGACACAGAGCCTGCCATTTAACTCCGTTTCTGAAGGGAAACACACAGCACAGTTCTCAACCATGAAAGACAATCTGCTTTAGAGCAAGAAGCATGCTCTTGCTTTCTAGAGTCTCTAATAAGGTGGGAAACATGAGTGTGCTCAGAATAAAAGAACTGAGTTTCCTACACACACGGACTATTTCTAGTTCAACTCTGCTTCTGAAACTGATACAAACCACAGGCCCTCTAACATCCTATCCTTTTAACTTAAGAGCGAGAAACGTGGGAGCTTCGTGAACAATATAGCTTCGTTTGAGCTCAAAAGTGACTGTGTTTACCTGAAACGAAGTCTTGCTTGTCGGAAGACACAGAGCCTGCCATTTAACTCCGTTTCTGAAGGGAAACACACAGCACAGTTCTCATCCATGAAAGACACTCTGCTTTAGAGCAAGAAGCATGCTCTTGCATTCTAGAGTCTCTAATAAGGTTGGAAACGTGAGTGTGCTCAGAACAAAAGAACTGTGTTTCCTACACACACGGACCATGTCTAGTTCAACTCTGCTTCGGGAACTGATACAAACCATAGGCCCTCTAACATAAAATACCTTTCACTTATGAGGGAGAAACGTGGGAGCTTCGTGAACGATGTAGCTTCGTATGAGCTCAAAAGTGACTGCGTTTACCTGAAACGAAGTCTTGCTTGTCGGAAGACACAGAGCCTGCCATTTAACTCCGTTTTGAAGGGAAAGACACAGCACAGTTCTCATCCATGAAAGACACTCTGCTTTAGAGCAAGAAGCATGCTCTTGCATTCTAGAGTCTCTAATAAGGTTGGAAACGTGAGTGTGCTCAGAACAAAAGAACTGTGTTTCCTACACACACGGACCATATCTAGTTCAACTCTGCTTCGGAAACTGATACAAACCACAGGCCCTCTAACATACAAAGCTTTTCACTTAGGAGCGAGAAACGTGTGATCTTCGTGACTATGTAGCTTCATTTGAGCTCAAAAGTGACTGCGTTTACCTGAAACGAAGTCTTGCTTGTAGGAAGACACAGAGCCTGGCATTTAACTCCGTTTCTGAAGGGAAACACACAGCACAGTTCTCATCCATGAAAGACTCTGCTTTAGAGCAAGAAGCAAGCTCTTGCTTTCTAGAGTCTCTATTAAGGCTAGAAACCTGAGTGTGCTAAGAACAAAAGAACTGTGTTTCCTACACAGACGGACCATATCTAGTTCAACTCTGCTTCTGAAACTGATACAAACCACAGGCCCTCTAACATCCAATGCCTTTTGTTAAGAGCAAGAAACTTGTAAGCTTCGTAAATGATTTAGCTTGGTTTGAGCTCAAAAGTGACTGCGTTTACCTGAAACTAAGTCTTGCTTGTAGGAAGACACAGAGCCTGCCATTTAACACTGTTTCTTAAGTGAAACACACAGCACAGTTCTCATCCATGAAAGACACTCTGCTTTAGTGCAAGAAGCAAGCTCCTTCTTTCTAGATTCTCTAATAATGCTGGAAATGTGAGTGTGCTCAGAACAAAAGAACTGTGTTTCCTACACACACGGACCATATCTAGTTCAACTCTACTTCTGAAATTGATACAAACCACAGGCCCTCTTACATCCAATCCTTTTTACTTAAGAGCGAGAAAGGTGTGAGCTTCGTGAACGATGTAGCTTCATTTGAGGTTAAAACTGACTGCTTTTACCTGAAAAGAAGTCTTGCATGTAGGAAGACACAGAGCCTGCCATTTAACTCCGTTTCTGAAGGGAAACACACAGCACAGTTCTCATCCATGAAAGACACTCTGCTTTAGAGCAAGAAGCAGGCTCTTGCTTTCTAGAGTCTCTAATTAGGTGGGAAACGTGAGTGTGCTCAAAACAAAAGAACTGTGTTTCCTACGTACACGGACCATATCTAGTTCAACTCTACTTCTGAAATTGATACAAACCACAGGCCCTCTTACATCCAATCCTTTTCACTTAAGAGCGAGAAACGTGGGAGCTTCGTGAACGATGTAGCTTCGTTTGAGCTCAAAAGTGACTGCATTAACCTGAAACGAGGTCTTGCATGTAGGAAGACACAGAGCCTGCCGTTTAACTCCGTTTCTGAATGGAAACACACAGCACAGTTCTCATCCATGAAAGACACTCTGCTTTCGAGCAAGAAGCAAGCTCTTGCTTTCAAGAGTCTCAAATAAGGCGGGAAACGTGAGTGTGCTCCAAACAAAAGAACTGTGTTTCCTACACACACGGACCATATCTAGTTCAACTCTGCTTCTGAAACTGATACAAACCACAGGCCCTCTAACATCCAATGCCTTTCAGTTAAGAGCGAGAAACGTGTGAGCTCTGTGAGGATGTAGCTTCGTTTGAGCTCAAAACTGACTGCGTTTACCTGAAACGAAGTCTTGCATGTAGGAAGACACAGAGCCTGCCATTTTACTCCGTTACTGAAGGGAAACACACAGCACAGTTCTCATCCATGAAAGACACTCTGCTTTAGAGCAAGAAGCAAGCTCTTGCTTTCTAGAGTCTCTATTAAGGCTAGAAACGTGAGTGTGCTAAGAACAAAAGAACTGTGTTTCCTACACACGGACCATATCTAGTTCAACTCTGCTTCTGAAACTGATACAAACCACAGGCCCTCTAACATCCAGTGCCTTTTTTAAGAGCAAGAAACTTTTGAGCTTCGTGAATGATGTAGCTTCGTTTGAGCTCAAAAGTGACTGCGTTTACCTGTAACGAAGTCTCGCTTGTAGGAAGACACAGAGCCTGCCATTCAACTCCGTTTCTGAATGGAAACACACAGCACAGTTCTCATCCATGAAAGACACTCTGCTTTAGAGCAAGAAGCAAGCTCTTGCTTTCTAGATTCTCTAATAAGGCGGGAAACGTGAGTGTGCTCCGAACAAAAGAAGTGTGTTTCCTACACACACGGACCATATCTAGTTCAACTCTGCTTCTGAAACTGATACAAACCACAGGCCCTCTAACATCCAATGCCTTTCAGTTAAGAGCGAGAAACGTGTGAGCTCTGTGAGGATGTAGCCTCGTTTGAGCTCAAAACTGACTGCGTTTACCTGAAACGAAGTCTTGCATGTAGGAAGACACAGAGCCTGCCATTTAACTCCGTTTCTGAAGGGAAACACACAGCACAGTTCTCATCCATGAAAGACACTCTGCTTTAGAGCAAGAAGCATGCTCTTGCTTTCTAGAGTCTCTAATAAGGTGGGAAACATGAGTGTGCTCAGAATAAAAGAACTGAGTTTCCTACACACACGGACCATTTCTAGTTCAACTCTGCTTCTGAAACTGATAAAAACCACAGGCCCTCTAACATCCTATCCTTTTAACTTAAGAGCGAGAAACGTGGGAGCTTCGTGAACAATATAGCTTCGTTTGAGCTCAAAAGTGACTGTGTTTACCTGAAACGAAGTATTGCTTGTAGGAAGACACAGAGCCTGCCATTTAACTCCGTTTCTGAAGGGAAACACACAGCACAGTTCTCATCCATGAAAGACACTCTGCTTTAGAGCAAGAAGCAAGCTCTTGCTTTCTAGAGTCTCTAATAAGGCGGGAAACGTGAGTATGCTCAGAACAAAAGAACTGTGCTTCCTACACACACGGACCATATCTAGTTCAACTCTGCTTCTGAAACTGATACAAACCACAGGCCCTCTAACATCCAATGCTTTTCACTTAGGAGCGAGAAACGTGTGAGCTTCGTGACGATGTAGCTTCATTTGAGCTCAAAAGTGACTGCGTTTACCTGAAACGAAGTCTTGCTTGTAGGAAGACACAGAGCCTGCCATTTAACTCCGATTCTGAAGGGAAACACAGAGCACAGTTCTCATCCATGAAAGACACTCTGCTTTAGAGCAAGAAGCCAGCTCTTTCTCTCTAGAGTCACTATTAAGGCTAGAAATGTGAGTTTGCTAAGAACAAAGGAACTGTGTTTCCTACACAGACAGACCATATCTAGTTCAACTCTGCTTCTGAAACTGAAACAAACCACAGGCCCTCTAACATCCAATGCCTTTTGTTAAGAGCAAGAAACGTGTGAGCTTCGTGAACGATGTAGCTTCGTTTGAGATCAAAAGTGACTGCGTTTACCTGAAACGAATTCTTGCTTGTAGGAAGACACAGAGCCTGCCATTTAACTCCGTTTCTGAAGGGAAACACACAGCACAGTTCTCATCCATGAAAGACACTCTGCTTTAGAGCAAGAAGCAAGCTCTTGCTTTCTAGAGTCTTTAATAAGGCGGGAAACGTGAGTTTGCTCAGAACAAAAGAACTGTGTTTCCTACACACACAGACCATATCTAGTTCAACTCTGCTTCTGAAACTGATACAAACCACAGGCCCTCTAACATCCAATGCTTTTCACTTAAGAGCAAGAAACGTGTGAGCTTCGTGAACGATGTAGCATCCTTTGAGCTCTAAAGTGACTGCGTTTACCTGAAACTAAGTCTTGCTTGTAGGAAGACACAGAGCCTGCCATTTAACTCCGTTTCTGAAGGGAAACACACAGCACAGTTGTCATCGATGAAAGACACTCTGCTTTAGAGCAAGAAGCAAGCTCTTGCTTTCTAGATTCTCTATTAAGCCTAGAAACGTGAGTGTGCTAAGAACAAAAGAACTGTGTTTTCTACACAGACAGACCATATCTAGTTCAACTCTGCTTCTGAAACTGATACAAACCACAGGCCCTCTAACATACAATGCCTTTTGTTAAGAGCGAGAAACGTGTGAGCTTCGTGAACGATGTATCTTCGTTTGAGCTCAAACGTGACTGCGTTTAACTGAAACTAAGTCTTGCTTATAGGAAGACACAGAGTCTGCCATTTAACTCCGTTTGTGAAGGAAAACACACAGCACAGTTCTCATCCATGAAACACACTCTGCTTTAGAGCAAGAAGCAAGCTCTTGCTTTCTAGAGTCTCTTATATGCCTGGAAACATGAGTGTGCTCAGAACAAAAGAACTGTGTTTCCTACACACACGGACCATATCTAGTTCAACTCTGCTTCTGAAACTGATACAAACCACAGACCCTCTAACATCCAATGCCTTTCAGTTAAGAGCGAAAAACGTGTGAGATTCGTGATCGATGTAGCTTCATTTGAGCTCAAAAGTGACTGCGTTTACCTGAAACGAAGTCTTGCTTGTAGGAAGACACAGAGCCTGCCATTTAACTCCGTTTCTGAAGGGAAACACACAGCACAGTTCTCATCCATTAAAGACACTCTGCTTTAGAGCAAGAAGCATGCTCTTGCATTCTAGAGTCTCTAATAAGGTGGGAAACGTGAGTTTGCTCAGAACAAAAGAACTGTGTTTCCTACACACACGGACCATATCTAGTTCAACTCTGCTTCGGAAACTGATACAAACCAATGGCCCTCTAACATAAAATCCTTTTCACTTACGAGGGAGAAACGTGGGAGCTTCGTGATGATGTAGCTTCATTTGAGCTCAAAAGTGACTGCGTTTACCTGAAACGAAGTCTTGCTTGTAGGAAGACACAGAGCCTGCCATTTAACTCCGTTTCTGAAGGGAAACACACAGCACAGTTCTCATCCATGAAAGACACTCTGCTTTAGAGCAAGAAGCAAGCTCTTGCTTTCTAGAGTCTCTAATAAGGCGGGAAACGTGAGTGTGCTCAGAACAAAAGAACTGTGCTTCCTACACACACGGACCATATCTAGTTCAACTCTGCTTCTGAAACTGATACAAACCACAGGCCCTCTAACATCCAATGCTTTTCACTTAGGAGCGAGAAACGTGTGAGCTTCGTGACGATGTAGCTTCATTTGAGCTCAAAAGTGACTGCGTTTACCTGAAACGAAGTCTTGCTTGTAGGAAGACACAGAGCCTGCCATTTAACTCCGATTCTGAAGGGAAACACAGAGCACAGTTCTCATCCATGAAAGACACTCTGCTTTAGAGCAAGAAGCCAGCTCTTGCTCTCTAGAGTCACTATTAAGGCTAGAAACGTGAGTTTGCTAAGAACAAAGGAACTGTGTTTCCTACACAGACAGACCATATCTAGTTCAACTCTGCTTCTGAAACTGAAAGAAACCACAGGCCCTCTAATATCCAATGCCTTTTGTTAAGAGCAAGAAACGTGTGAGCTTCGTGAACGATGTAGCTTCGTTAGAGATCAAAAGTGACTGCGTTTACCTGAAACGAATTCTTTCTTGTAGGAAGACACAGAGCCTGCCATTTAACTCCGTTTCTGAAGGGAAACACACAGCACAGTTCTCATCCATGAAAGACACTCTGCTTTAGAGCAAGAAGCAAGCTCTTGCTTTCTAGAGTCTCTAATAAGGCGGGAAACGTGAGTGTGCTCAGAACAAAAGAACTGTGTTTCCTACACACACAGACCATATCTAGTTCAACTCTGCTTCTGAAACTGATACAAACCACAAGCCCTCTAACATCCAATGCCTTTCAGTTAAGAGCAAGAAACGTGTGAGCGTTGTGAATGATGTAGCTTCGTTTGAGCTCAAAACTGACTGCGTTTACCTGAAACGAAGTCTTGCTTGTTTAACTCCGTTTCTGAAGGGAAACACACCGCACAGTTCTCATCCATGAAAGACACTCTGCTTTAGAGGAAGAAGCAAGCTCTTGCTTTCTAGAGTCTCTATTAAGGCTAGAAACGTGAGTGTGCTAAGAACAAAAGAACTGTGTTTCCTACACAGACGGACCATATCTAGTTCAACTCTGCTTCTGAAACTGATACAAACCACAGGCCCTCTAACATCCAATGCCTTTTGTTAAGAGCGAGAAACGAGTGAGCTTCGTGAATGATGTAGCTTCGTTTGAGCTCAAAAGTTACTGCGTTTACCTGAAACGAAGTCTTGCTTGTAGGAAGACACAGAGCCTGCCATTTACTCCGTTACTGAAGGGAAACACACAGCACAGTTCTCATCCATGAAAGACACTCTGCTTTAGAGCAAGAAGCAAGCTCTTGCTTTCTAGACTCTCTAATAAGGCGGGAAAAGTGAGTGTGCTCAGAAGAAAAGAACTGTGCTTCCTACACACACGGACCATATCTAGTTCAACTCTTCTTCGGAAACTGATACAAACCACAGGCCCTCTAACATCCAATGCTTTTCACTTAGGAGCGAGAAACGTGTGAGCTTCATGACGATGTAGCTTCATTTGAGCTCAAAATTGACTGCGTTTACCTGAAACGAAGTCTTGATTGTAGGAAGACACAGAGCCTGCCATTAAACTCCGATTCTGAAGGGAAACACACAGCACAGTTCTCATCCATGAAAGACACTCTGCTTTAGAGCAAGAAGCAAGCTCTTGCTTTCTAGAGTCTATAATAAGGCGGGAAACATGAGTGTGCTCAGAACAAAAGAACTGTGCTTCCTAAACACACGGACCATATCTAGTTCAACTCTGATTCTGAAACTGATACAAACCACAGGCCCTCTAACATCCAATGCCTTTTGTTAAGCGTGAGAAACGTGTGAGCTTCGTGAACGATGTAGCTTCGTTTGAGCTCAAACGTGACTGCGTTTAACTGAAACTAAGTCTTGCTTATAGGAAGACACAGAGTCAGCCATTTAACTCCATTTGTGAAGGGAAACACACAGCACAGTTCTCATCCATGAAACAAACTCCGCTTTAGAGCAAGAAGCAAGCTCTTGCTTTCTAGAGTCTCTAATAAGCCTGGAAACATGAGTGTGCTCAGAACAAAAGAACTGTGTTTCCTACACACACGGACCATATCTAGTTCAACTCTGCTTCTGAAACTGATACAAACCACAGACCCTCTAACATCAAATGCCTTTTAGTTAAGGGCGAAAAACGTGTGAGATTCGTGAACGATGTAGCTTCATTTGAGGTCAAAAGTGACTGCATTTACCTGAAAAGAAGTCTTGCATGTAGGAAGACACAGAGCCTGCCATTTAACTCCGTTTCTGAAGGGAAACACACAGCACAGTTCTCATCCATGAAAGACACTCTGCTTTAGAGCAAGAAGCAGGCTCTTGCTTTCTAGAGTCTCTAATTAGGTGGGAAACGTGAGTGTGCTCAAAACAAAGGAACTGTGTTTCCTACGTACACGGACCATATCTAGTTCAACTCTACTTCTGAAATTGATACAAACCACAGGCCCTCTTACATCCAATCCTTTTCACTTAAGAGCGAGAAACGTGGGAGCTTCGTGAACGATGTAGCTTCGTTTGAGCTCAAAAGTGACTGCATTTACCTGAAACGAGGTCTTGCATGTAGGAAGACACAGAGCCTGCCGTTTAACTCCGTTTCTGAATGGAAACACACAGCACAGTTCTCATCCATGAAAGACACTCTGCTTTCGAGCAAGAAGCAAGCTCTTGCTTTCAAGAGTCTCTAATAAGGCGGGAAACGTGAGTGTGCTCCAAACAAAAGAACTGTGTTTCCTACACACACGGACCATATCTAGGTCAACTCTGCTTCTGAAACTGATACAAACCACAGGCCCTCGAACATCCAATGCCTTTCAGTTAAGAGCGAGAAACGTGTGAGCTCTGTGAGGATGTAGCTTCGTTTGAGCTCAAAACTGACTGCGTTAACCTGAAATGAAGTCTTGCATGTAGGAAGACACAGAGCCTGCCATTTTACTCCGTTACTGAAGGGAAACACACAGCACAGTTCTCATCCATGAAAGACACTCTGCTTTAGAGCAAGAAGCAAGCTCTTGCTTTCTAGAGTCTCTATTAAGGCTAGAAACGTGAGTGTGCTAAGAACAAAAGAACTGTGTTTCCTACACACACGGACCATATCTAGTTCAACTCTGCTTCTGAAACTGATACAAACCACAGGCCCTCTAACATCCAGTGCCTTTTTTAAGAGCAAGAAACTTTTGAGCTTCGTGAATGATGTAGCTTCGTTTGAGCTCAAAAGTGACTGCGTTTACCTGAAACGAAGTCTTGCTTGTAGGAAGACACAGAGACTGCCATTTAACTCCGTTTATGAATGGAAACACACAGCACAGTTCTCATCCATGAAAGACACTCTGCTTTCGAGCAAGAAGCAAGCTCTTGCTTTCTAGATTCTCTAATAAGGCGGGAAACGTGAGTGTGCTCCGAACAAAAGAAGTGTGTTTCCTACACACACGGACCATATCTAGTTCAACTCTGCTTCTGAAACTGATACAAACCACAGGCCCTCTAACATCCAATGCCTTTCAGTTAAGAGCGAGAAACGTGTGAGCTCTGTGAGGATGTAGCCTCGTTTGAGCTCAAAACTGACTGCGTTTACCTGAAACGAAGTCTTGCATGTAGGAAGACACAGAGCCTGCCATTTAACTCCGTTTCTGAAGGGAACAACACAGCACAGTTCTCATATATGAAAGACAATCTGCTTTAGAGCAAGAAGCATGCTCTTGCTTTCTAGAGTCTCTAATAAGGTGGGAAACATGAGTGTGCTCAGAATAAAAGAACTGAGTTTCCTACACACACGGACCATTTCTAGTTCAACTCTGCTTCTGAAACTGATACAAACCACAGGCCCTCTAACATCCTATCCTTTTAACTTAAGAGCGAGAAAGGTGGGAGCTTCGTGAACAATATAGCTTCGTTTGAGCTCAAAAGTGACTGTGTTTACCTGAAACGAAGTCTTGCTTGTAGGAAGACACAGAGCCTGCCATTTAACTCCGTTTCTGAAGGGAAACACACAGCACAGTTCTCATCCATGAAAGACACTCTGCTTTAGAGCAAGAAGCATGCTCTTGCATTCTAGATTCTCTAATAAGTTTGGAAACGTGAGTGTGCTCAGAACAAAAGAACTGTGTTTCCTACGCACACGGACCATATCTAGTTCAACTCTGCTTCGGAAACTGATACAAACCACAGGCCCTCTAACATAAAATCCTTTTCACTTACGAGGGAGAAACGTGGGAGCTTCGTGAATGATGTAGCTTCGTTTGAGCTCAAAAGTGACTGCGTTTACCTGAAACGAAATCTTGCATGTAGGAAGACACAGAGCCTGCCATTTAACTCCGTTTCTGAAGGGAAACACACAGCACAGTTCTCATCCATGAAAGACACTCTGCTTTAGAGCAAGAAGCAAGCTCTTGCTTTCTAGCATCTCTAATAAGGCGGGAAACGTGAGTGTGCTCAGAACAAAAGAACTGTGTTTCCTACACACACGGACCATATCTAGTTCAACTCTGCTTGTGAAACTGATACAAACCACAGGCCCTCTAACATCCAATGCCTTTCAGTTAAGAGCAAGAAACGTGTGAGCGTTGTGAACGATGTAGCTTCGTTTGAGCTCAAAACTGACTGCGTTTACCTGAAACGAAGTCTTGCTTGTTTAACTCCGTTTCTGAAGGGAAACACACAGCACAGTTCTCATCCATGAACGACACTCTGCTTTAGAGCAAGAAGCAAGCTCTTGCTTTCTAGAGTCTCTATTAAGGCTAGAAACGTGAGTGTGATAAGAACAAAAGAACTGTGTTTCCTACACAGACGGACCATATCTAGTTCAACTCTGCTTCTGAAACTGATACAAACCACAGGCCCTCTAACATCCAATGCCTTTTGTTAAGAGCGAGAAACGTGTGAGCTTCGTGAACGATGTAGCTTCGTTTGAGCTCAAAAGTGACTGCGTTTACCTGAAACGAAGTCTTGCTTGTAGGAAGACACTGAGCCTGCCATTTAACTCCGTTTGTGAAGGGAAACACACAGCACAGTTCTCATCCATGAAAGACACTCTGCTTTAGAGCAAAAAGCATGCTCTTGCATTCTAGAGTCTCTAGTAGGTGGGAAACGTGAGTGTGCTCAGAACAAAAGAACTGTGTTTCCTACACACACGGACCATATCTAGTTCAACTCTGCTTCTGAAACTGATACAAACCACAGGCCCTCTAACATGCAATGCTTTTCACTTAAGAGCGAGAAACGTGTGAGCTTCGTGACGATGTAGCTTCATTTGAGCTCAAATGTGACTGCCTTTACCTGAAACGAAGTCTTGCTTGTAGGAAGACACAGAGCCTGCCATTTAACTCCGTTTCTGAAGGGAAACACACCGCACAGTTCTCATCCATGAAAGACACTCTGCTTTAGAGCAAGAAGCAAGCTCTTGCTTTCTAGAGTCTCTATTAAGGCTAGAAACGTGAGTGAGCTAAGAACAAAAGAACTGTGTTTGCTACACAGACGGACCATATCTAGTTCAACTCTGCTTGTGAAACTGATACAAACCACAGGCCCTCTAACATCCAATGCCTTTCAGTTAAGAGCAAGAAACGTGTGAGCGTTGTGAACGATGTAGCTTCGTTTGAGCTCAAAACTGACTGCGTTTAGCTGAAACGAAGTCTTGCTTGTTTAACTCCGTTTCTGAAGGGAAACACACAGCACAGTTCTCATCCATGAACGACACTCTGCTTTAGAGCAAGAAGGAAGCTCTTGCTTTCTAGAGTCTCAAATAAGGCGGGAAACGTGAGTGTGCTCAGAAAAAAAGAACTGTGTTTCCTACACACACGGACCATATCTAGTTCAACTCTGCTTGTGAAACTGATACAAACCACAGGCCCTCTGACATGCAATTCTTTTCACTTAAGAGCAAGAAACGTTTGAGCGTTGTGAACGATGTAGCTTCGTTTGAGCTCAAAACTGACTGCGTTTACCTGAAACGAAATCTTGCTTGTTTAACTCCGTTTCTGAAGGGAAACACACAGCACAGTTCTCATCCATGAAAGACACTCTGCTTTAGAGCAAGAAGCAAGCTCTTGCTTTCTAGAGTCTCTATTAAGGCTAGAAACGTGAGTGTGCTAAGAACAAAAGAACTGTCTTTCCTACACAGACGGACCATATCTAGTTCAACTCTGCTTCTGAAACTGATACAAACCACAGGCCCTCTAACATCCAATGCCTTTTGTTAAGAGTGAGAAACGTGTGAGCTTCGTGAACGATGTAGCTTCGTTTGAGCTCAAAAGTTACTTCGTATACCTGAAACTAAGTCTTGCTTGTAGGAAGACACAGAGCCTGCCATTTAACTCCATTTCTGAAGGGAAACACACAGCACAGTTCTCATCCATGAAACACACTCTGCTTTAGAGCAAGAAGCAAGCTCTTGCTTTCTAGAGTCTCTAATAAGGCTGGAAACGTGAGTGTGCTCAGAACAAAAGAACTGTGTTTCCCACACACACGGACCATATCTAGTTCAACTCTACTTCTGAGACTGATACAAACCACAGGCCCTCTA
Organism: Onychomys leucogaster; assembly: GCA_949786385.1. NCBI lineage: Eukaryota > Metazoa > Chordata > Mammalia > Rodentia > Cricetidae > Onychomys > Onychomys leucogaster. The sequence continues at coordinate 2,165,533 of CATKUP010000092.1, read as the reverse complement.
ACATGCAATGCTTTTCACTTAAGAGCGAGAAACGTGTGAGCTTCGTGACGATGTAGCTTCATTTGAGCTCAAATGTGACTGCGTTTACCTGAAACGAAGTCTTGCTTGTAGGAAGACACAGAGCCTGCCATTTAACTCCGTTTCTGAAGGGAAACACACAGCACAGTTCTCATCCATGAAAGACACTCTGCTTTAGAGCAAGAAGCAAGCTCTTGCATTCTAGAGTCTCTATTAAGGCTAGAAACGTGAGTGTGCTAAGAAAAAAAGAACTGTGTTTGCTACACAGACGGACCATATCTAGTTCAACTCTGCTTCTGAAACTGATACAAACCACAGGCCCTCTAACATCCAATGCTTTTCACTTAAGAGCGAGAAACGTGTGAGCTTCGTGACGATGTAGCTTCATTTGAGCTCAAAAGTGACTGCGTTTACCTGAAATGAAGTCTTGCTTGTAGGAAGACACAGAGCCTGCCATTTAACTCCGTTTCTGAAGGGAAACACACAGCACAGGTCTCATCCATGAAACACACTCTATTTTAGAGCAAGAAGCAAGCTCTTGCTTTCTAGCATCTCTAATAAGGCGGGAAACGTGAGTGTGCTCAGAACAAAAGAACTGTGTTTCCTACACACACGGACCATATCTAGTTCAACTCTGCTTGTGAAACTGATACAAACCACAGGCCCTCTAACATCCAATGCCTTTCAGTTAAGAGCAAGAAACGTGTGAGCGTTGTGAACGATGTAGCTTCGTTTGAGCTCAAAACTGACTGCGTTTACCTGAAACGAAGTCTTGCTTGTTTAACTCCGTTTCTGAAGGGAAACACACAGCACAGTTCTCATCCATGAACGACACTCTGCTTTAGAGCAAGAAGCAAGCTCTTGCTTTCTAGAGTCTCTATTAAGGCTAGAAACGTGAGTGTGATAAGAACAAAAGAACTGTGTTTCCTACACAGACGGACCATATCTAGTTCAACTCTGCTTCTGAAACTGATACAAACCACAGGCCCTCTAACATCCAATGCCTTTTGTTAAGAGCGAGAAACGTGTGAGCTTCGTGAACGATGTAGCTTCGTTTGAGCTCAAAAGTTACTTCGTATACCTGAAACGAAGTGTTGCTTGTAGGAAGACACTGAGCCTGACATTTAACTCCGTTTGTGAAGGGAAACACAAGCACAGTTCTCTTCCATGAAAGACAGTCTGCTTTAGAGCAAGAAGCATGCTCTTGCATTCTAGAGTCTCTAATAAGGCGGGAAACGTGAGTGTGCTCAGAACAAAAGAACTGTGTTTCCTACACACACGGACCATATCTAGTTCAACTCTGCCTCTGAAACTGACACAAACCACAGGCCCTCTAACATGCAATGCTTTTCACTTAAGAGCGAGAAACTTGTGAGCTTCGTGACGATGTAGCTTCATTTGAGCTCAAATGTGACTGTGTTTACCTGAAACTAAGTCTTGCTTGTAGGAAGTCAAAGAGCCTGCCATTTAACTCCATTTCTGAAGGGAAACACACAGCACAGTTCTCTTCCATGAAACACACTCTGCTTTAGAGCAAGAAGCAAGCTCTTGCTTTCTAGAGTCTCTAATAAGGCTGGAAACGTGAGTGTGCTCAGAACAAAAGAACTGTGTTTCCCACACACACGGACCATATCTAGTTCAACTCTGCTTCTGAAACTGATACAAACCACAGACCCTCTAACATCCAATGCCTTTCAGTTAAGAGTGAAAAACGTGTGAGCTTCGTGAACGATGTAGATTCATTTGAACTCAAAAGTGACTTCGTTTACCTGAAACGAAGTCTTGCATGTAGGAAGACACAGAGCCTGCCATTTACCTCCGTTTGTGAAGGGAAACACACAGCACAGTTCTCATCCATGAAAGACACTCTGCTTTAGAGCAAGAAGCATGCTCTTGCATTCTAGAGTCTCTAATAAGGTGGAAACGTGAGTGTGCTCAGAACAAAAGAACTGTGTTTCCAACACACACGGACCATATCTAGTTCAACTCTGCTTCTGAAACTGATACAAACAACAGGCCTTCTGACATGCAATGCTTTTCACTTAAGAGCGAGAAACGTGTGAGCTTCGTGACGATGTAGCTTCATTTGAGATCAAATGTGACTGCGTTTACCTGAAACGAAGTCTTGCTTGTAGGAAGACACAGAGCCTGACATTTAACTCCGTTTCTGAAGGGAAACACACAGCACAGTTCTCATCCATGAAAGACACTCTGCTTTAGAGCAAGAAGCAAGCTCTTGCTTTCTAGAGCCTCTATTAAGGCTAGAAACGTGAGTGTGCTAAGAACAAAAAACTGTGTTTGCTACACAGACGGACCATATCTAGTTCAACTCTGCTTCTGAAACTGATACAAACCACAGGCCCTCTAACATCCAATGCTTTTCACTTAAGAGCGAGAAACGTGTGAGCTTCGTGACGATGTAGCTTCCTTTGAGCTCAAAAGTGACTGCGTTTACCTGAAACGAAGTCTTGCTTGTAGGAAGACACAGAGCCTGCCATTTAACTCCGTTTCTGAAGGGAAACACACAGCACAGGTCTCATCCATGAAACACACTCTGCTTTAGAGCAAGAAGCAAGCTCTTGCTTTCTAGAGTCTCTAATAAGGCGGGAAACGTGAGTGTGCTCAGAAAAAAGAACTGTGTTTCCTAAACACACGGACCATATCTAGTTCAACTCTGCTTGTGAAACTGATACAAACCACAGGCCCTCTAACATCCAATGCCTTTCAGTTAAGAGCAAGAAACGTGTGAGCGTTGTGAACAATGTAGCTTCGTTTGAGGTCAAAAGTGACTGCATTTACCTGAAACTAAGTCTTGGTTGTAGGAAGACACAGAGTCTGCCATTTAACTCAATTTGGGAAGGGAAACACACAGCACAGTTCTCATCCATGAAAGACACTCTGCTTTAGAGCAAGAAGCAAGCTCTTGCTTTCTAGAGTCTCTAATAAGGCTGGAAACTTGAGTGTGCTCAGAAAAAAAGAACTGTGTTTCCTACACACACGGACCATATCTAGTTCAACTCTGCTTCTGAACCTGATACAAATCACAGACCCTCTAACATCCAATGCCTTTCAGTTAAGAGCTAAAAACGTGTGAGCTTCGTGAACGATGTAGATTCATTTTAGCTCAAAAGTGACTTCGTTTACCTGAAACGAAGTCTTGCTTGTAGGAAGACACTGAGCCTGCCATTTAACTCCGTTTGTGAAGGGAAACACACAGCACAGTTCTCACCAATGAAAGACACTCTGCTTTAGAGCAAGAAGCATGCTCTTGCATTCTAGAGTCTCTAATAAGGCTGGAAACTTGAGTGTGCTCAGAACAAAAGAACTGTGTTTCCTACACACACGGACCATATCTCGTTCAACTCTGCTTCTGAAACTGATACAAACTACCGGCCCTCTGACTACCAATGCCTTTGTTAAGAGCGAGAAACGTGTGAGCTTCGTGACGATGTAGCTTCATTTGAGCTCAAAAGTGACTGCGTTTACCTGAAACGAAGTCTTGCTTGTAGGAAGACACAGAGCCTGCCATTTAACTCCGTTTCTGAAGGTAAATACACAGCACAGGTCTCATCCATGAAACACACTCTGCTTTAGAGCAAGAAGCAAGCTCTTGCTTTCTAGAGTCTCTAATAAGGCAGGAAACATGAGTGTGCTCACAACAAAAGACCTATGCTTCCTACACACACGGACCATATCTATTTCAACTCTGCTTGTGAAACTGACACAAACCACAGGCCATCTAACATCCAATGCTTTTCACTTAAGAGCGAGAAACGTGTGAGCTTCGTGAACGATGTAGCTTCCTTTGAGCTCAAAAGTGACTGCGTTTACCTGAAATGAAGTCTTGCTTGTAGGAAGACACAGAGCCTGCCATTAAACTCTGTTTCTGAAGGGAAACACACAGCACAGTTCTCATCCATGAAAGACAATCTGCTTTAGAGCAGGAAGCAAGCTCTTGCTTTGTAGGATCTCTAATAAGGCGGGAAACGTGAGTGTGCTCAGAACAAAAGAACTGTGTTTCCTACACACACGGACCATATCTAGTTCAACTCTGCTTCTGAAACTGATACAAACCACAGGCCCTCTAACATGCAATGCTTTTCACTTAAGAGCGAGAAACGTGTGAGCTTCGTGACGATGTAGCTTCATTAGAGCTCAAAAGTGACTGCGTTTACCTGAAACGAAGTCCTGCTTGTAGGAAGACACAGAGCCTGCCATTTAAGTACGTTTCTGAAGGGAAACACACAGCACAGGTCTCATCCATGAAACACACTCTGCTTTAGAGCAAGAAGCAAGCTCTTGCTTTCTAGAGTCTCTAATAAGGCGGGAAACGTGAGTGTGCTCAGAAAAAAAGAACTGTGTTTCCTACACACACGGACCATATCTAGTTCAACTCTGCTTGTGAAACTGATACAAACCACAGGCCCTCTAACATCCAATGCCTTTCAGTTAAGAGCAAGAAACGTGTGAGCGTTGTGAACGATGTAGCTTCGTTTGAGCTCAAAACTGACTGCGTTTACCTGAAACGAAGTCTTGCTTGTTTAACTCCGTTTCTGAACGGAAACACACAGCACAGTTCTCATCCATGAAAGACACTCTGCTTTAGAGCAAGAAGCAAGCTCTTGCTTTCTAGAGTCTCTATTAAGGCTAGAAACGTGAGTGTGCTAAGAACAAAAGAACTGTGTTTCCTACACAGACGGACCATATCTAGTTCAACTCTGCTTCTGAAACTGATACAAACCACAGGCCCTCTAACATCCAATGCCTTTTGTTAAGAGCGAGAAACGTGTGAGCTTCGTGAATGATGTAGCTTCGTTTGAGCTCAAAAGTTACTTCGTATACCTGAAAATAAGTCTTGCTTGTAGGAAGACACTGAGCCTGCCATTTAACTCCGTTTGTGAAGGGAAACACACAGCACAGTTCTCATCCATGAAAGACACTCTGCTTTAGAGCAAGAAGCATGCTCTTGCATTCTAGAGTCTCTAATAAGGTGGGAAACGTGAGTGTGCTCAGAACAAAAGAACTGTGTTTCCTACACACACGGACCATATCTAGTTCAACTCTGCTTCTGAAACTGATACAAACCACAGGCCCTCTAACATGCAATGCTTTTCACTTAAGAGCGAGAAACGTGTGAGCTTCGTGATGATGTAGCTTCATTTGAGCTCAAATGTGACTGCGTTTACCTGAAACGAAGTCTTGCTTGTAGGAAGACACAGAGCCTGCCATTTAACTCCGTTTCTGAAGGGAAACACACAGCACAGTTCTCATCCATGAAAGACACTCTGCTTTAGAGCAAGAAGCTAGCTCTTGCTTTCTAGAGTCTCTATTAAGGCTAGAAACGTGAGTGAGCTAAGAACAAAAGAACTGTGTTTGCTACACACACGGACCATATCTAGTTCAACTCTGCTTGTGAAACTGATACAAACCACAGGCCCTCTAACATCCAATGCCTTTCAGTTAAGAGCAAGAAACGTGTGAGCGTTGTGAACGATGTAGCTTCGTTTGAGTCAAAACTGACTGCGTTTAGCTGAAACGAAGTCTTGCTTGTTTAACTCCGTTTCTGAAGGGAAACACACAGCACAGTTCTCATCCATGAACGACACTCTGCTTTAGAGCAAGAAGGAAGCTCTTGCTGTCTAGAGTCTCAAATAAGGCGGGAAACGTGAGTGTGCTCAGAAAAAAAGAACTGTGTTTCCTACACACACGGACCATATCTAGTTCAACTCTGCTTGTGAAACTGATACAAACCACAGGCCCTCTGACATGCAATGCTTTTCACTTAAGAGCAAGAAACGTTTGAGCGTTGTGAACGATGTAGCTTCGTTTGAGCTCAAAACTGACTGCGTTTACCTGAAACGAAGTCTTGCTTGTTTAACTCCGTTTCTGAAGGGAAACACACAGCACAGTTCTCATCCATGAAAGACACTCTGCTTTACAGCAATAAGCAAGCTCTTGCTTTCTAGAGTCTCTATTAAGGCTAGAAACGTGAGTGTGCTAAGAACAAAAGAACTGTCTTTCCTACACAGACGGACCATATCTAGTTCAACTCTGCTTCTGAAACTGATACAAACCACAGGCCCTCTAACATCCAATGCCTTTTGTTAAGAGTGAGAAACGTGTGAGCTTCGTGAACGATGTAGCTTCGTTTGAGCTCAAAAGTTACTTCGTATACCTGAAACTAAGTCTTGCTTGTAGGAAGACACTGAGCCTGCCATTTAACTCCGTTTGTGAAGGGAAACACACAGCACAGTTCTCATCCATGAAAGACAGTCTGCTTTAGAGCAAGAAGCATGCTCTTGCATTCTAGAGTCTCTAATAAGGCGGGAAACGTGAGTGTGCTCAGAACAAAAGAACTGTGTTTCCTACACACACGGACCATATCTAGTTCAACTCTGCTTCTGAAACTGACACAAACCACAGGCCCTCTAACATGCAATGCTTTTCACTTAATAGCGAGAAACTTGTGAGCTTCGTGACGATGTAGCTTCATTTGAGCTCAAATGTGACTGCGTTTACCTGAAACGAAGTCTTGCTTGTAGGAAGACACAGAGCCTGCCATTTAACTCCGTTTGTGAAGGGAAACACACAGCACAGTTCTCATCCATGAAAGACACTCTGCTTTAGAGCAAGAAGCATGCTCTAGCATTCTAGAGTCTGTAATAAGGCGGGAAAAATGAGTGTGCTCAGAACAAAAGAACTGTGTTTCGTACACACACGGACCATATCTAGTTCAACTCTGCTTGTGAAACTGATACAAACCACAGGCCCTCTAACATCCAACGCCTTTCAGTTAAGAGCAAGAAACGTGTGAGCGTTGTGAACAATGTAGCTTCGTTTGAGCTCAAAACTGACTGCGTTTACCTGAAACGAAGTCTTGCTTGTTTAACTCCGTTTCTGAAGGGAAACACACAGCACAGTTCTCATCCATGAACGACACTCTGCTTTAGAGCAAGAAGCAAGCTCTTGCTTTCTAGAGTCTCTATTAAGGCTAGAAACGTGAGTGTGCTAAGAACAAAAGAACTGTGTTTCCTACACAGACGGACCATATCTAGTTCAACTCTGCTTCTGAAACTGATACAAACCACAGGCCCTCTAACATTCAATGCCTTTTGTTAAGAGCGAGAAACGTGTGAGCTTCGTGAACGATGTAGCTTCGTTTGAGCTCAAAAGTGACTTCGTTTACCTGAAACTAAGTCTTGGTTGTAGGAAGACACAGAGTCTGCCATTTAACTCAATTTGGGAAGGGAAACACACAGCACAGTTCTCATCCATGAAAGACACTCTGCTTTAGAGCAAGAAGCAAGCTCTTGCTTTCTAGAGTCTCTAATAAGGCTGGAAACTTGAGTGTGCTCAGAACAAAAGAACTGTGTTTCCTACACACACGGACCATATCTAGTTCAACTCTGCTTCTGAACCTGATACAAATCACAGACCCTCTAACATCCAATGCCTTTCAGTTAAGAGCTAAAAACGTGTGAGCTTCGTGAACGATGTAGATTCATTTGAGCTCAAAAGTGACTTCGTTTACCTGAAACGAAGTCTTGCATGTAGGAAGACACAGAGCCTGCCATTTACCTCCGTTTGTGAAGGGAAACACACAGCACAGTTCTCATCCATGAAAGACACTCTGCTTTAGAGCAAGAAGCATGCTCTTGCATTCTAGAGTCTCTAATAAGGTGGGAAACGTGAGTGTGCTCAGAACAAAAGAACTGTGTTTCCTACACACACAGACCATATCTAGTTCAACTCTGCTTCTGAAACTGATACAAACAACAGGCCCTCTGACATGCAATGCTTTTCACTTAAGAGCGAGAAACGTGTGAGCTTCGTGACGATGTAGCTTCATTTGAGCTCAAATGTGACTGCGTTTACCTGAAACGAAATCTTGCTTGTAGGAAGACACAGAGCCAGACATTTAACTCCGTTTCTGAAGGGAAACACACGGCACAGTTCTCATCCATGAAAGACACTCTGCTTTAGAGCAAGAAGCAAGCTCTTGCTTTCTAGAGTCTCTATTAAGGCTAGAAACGTGAGTGTGCTAAGAACAAAAAACTGTGTTTGCTACACAGACGGACCATATCTAGTTCAACTCTGCTTCTGAAACTGATACAAACCACAGGCCCTCTAACATCCAATGCTTTTCACTTAAGAGCGAGAAACGTGTGAGCTTCGTGACGATGTAGCTTCATTTGAGCTCAAAAGTGACTGCGTTTACCTGAAACGAAGTCTTGCTTGTAGGAAGACACAGAGCCTGCCATTTAACTCCGTTTCTGAAGGGAAACACACAGCACAGGTCTCATCCATGAAACACACTCTGCTTTAGAGCAAGAAGCAAGCTCTTGCTTTCTAGAGTCTCTAATAAGGCGGGAAACGTGAGTGTGCTCAGAAAAAAAGAACTGTGTTTCCTACACACACGGACCATATCTAGTTCAACTCTGCTTGTGAAACTGATACAAACCACAGGCCCTCTAACATCCAATGCCTTTCAGTTAAGAGCAAGAAACGTGTGAGCGTTGTGAACAATGTAGCTTCGTTTGAGGTCAAAAGTGACTGCATTTACCTGAAACTAAGTCTTGGTTGTAGGAAGACACAGAGTCTGCCATTTAACTCAATTTGGGAAGGGAAACACACAGCACAGTTCTCATCCATGAAAGACACTCTGCTTTAGAGCAAGAAGCAAGCTCTTGCTTTCTAGAGTCTCTAATAAGGCTGGAAACTTGAGTGTGCTCAGAACAAAAGAACTGTGTTTCCTACACACACGGACCATATCTAGTTCAACTCTGCTTCTGAACCTGATACAAATCACAGACCCTCTAACATCCAATGCCTTTCAGTTAAGAGCTAAAAACGTGTGAGCTTCGTGAACGATGTAGATTCATTTTAGCTCAAAAGTGACTTCGTTTACCTGAAACGAAGTCTTGCTTGGAGGAAGACACTGAGCCTGCCATTTAACTCCGTTTGTGAAGGGAAACACACAGCACAGTTCTCACCAATGAAAGACACTCTGCTTTAGAGCAAGAAGCATGCTCTTGCATTCTAGAGTCTCTAATAAGGTGGGAAACGTGAGTGTGCTCAGAACAAAAGAACTGTGTTTCCTACACACACGGACCATATCTAGTTCAACTCTGCTTCTGAAACTGATACAAACTACCGGCCCTCTGACATCCAATGCCTTTTGTTAAGAGCGAGAAACGTGTGAGCTTCGTGACGATGTAGCTTCATTTGAGCTCAAAAGTGACTGCGTTTTCCTGAAACAAAGTCTTGCTTGTAGGAAGACACAGAGCCTGCCATTTAACTCCGTTTCTGAAGGTAAATACACAGCACAGGTCTCATCCATGAAACACACTCTGCTTTAGAGCAAGAAGCAAGCTCTTGCTTTCTAGAGTCTCTAATAAGGCGGGAAACATGATTGTGCTCACAACAAAAGACCTATGCTTCCTACACACACGGACCATATCTATTTCAACTCTGCTTGTGAAACTGACACAAACCACAGGCCCTCTAACATCCAATGCTTTTCACTTAAGAGCGAGAAACGTGTGAGCTTCGTGAACAATGTAGCTTCCTTTGAGCTCAAAAGTGACTGCGTTTACCTGAAATGAAGTCTTGCTTGTAGGAAGACACAGAGACTGCCATTAAACTCTGTTTCTGAAGGGAAACACACAGCACAGTTCTCATCCATGAAAGACAATCTGCTTTAGAGCAGGAAGCAAGCTCTTGCTTTGTAGAATCTCTAATAAGGCAGGAAACGTGAGTGTGCTCAGAAAAAAAGAACTGTGTTTCCTACACACACGGACCATATCTAATTCAACTCTGCTTGTGAAACTGATACAAACCACAGGCCCTCTAACATCCAATGCCTTTCAGTTAAGAGCAAGAAACGTGTGAGCGTTGTGAACGATGTAGCTTCGTTTGAGCTCAAAACTGACTGCGTTTACCTGAAACGAAGTCTTGCTTGTTTAACTCCGTTTCTGAAGGGAAACACGAAGCACAGTTCTCATCCATGAAAGACACTCTGCTTTAGAGCAAGAAGCAAGCTCTTGCTTTCTAGAGTCTCTATTAAGGCTAGAAACGTGAGTGTGCTAAGAACAAAAGAACTGTGTTTCCTACACAGACGGACCATATCTAGTACAACTCTGCTTCTGAAACTGATACAACCCACAGGTCCTCTAACATCCAATGCCTTTTCTTAAGAGCGAGAAACGTGTGAGCTTCGTGAACGATGTAGCTTCCTTTGAGCTCAAAAGTTACTGCGTTTACCTGAAACTAAGTCTTGCATGTAGGAAGACACAGAGTCTGCCATTTAACTCCATTTGTGAAGGGAAACACACAGCACAGTTCTCATCCATGAAAGACACTCTGCTTTAGAACAAGAAGCAAGCTCTTGCTTTCTAGAGTCTCTAATAAGGCTGGAAACGTGAGTGTGCTCAGAACAAAAGAACTGTGTTTGCTACACAGACGGACCATATCTAGTTCAACTCTGCTTCTGAAACTGATACAAACCACAGGCCCTCTAACATCCAATGCTTTTCACTTAAGAGCGAGAAACGTGTGAGCTTCGTGACGATGTAGCTTCATTTGAGCTCAAAAGTGACTGCGTTTACCTGAAACGAAGTCTTGCTTGTAGGAAGACACAGAGCCTGCCATTTAACTCCGTTTCTGAAGGGAAACACACAGCACATGTCTCATCCATGAAACACACTCTGCTTTAGAGCAAGAAGCAAGCTCTTGCTTTCTAGAGTCTCTAATAAGGCGGGAAACGTGAGTGTGCTCAGAAAAAAAGAACTGTGTTTCCTACACACACGGACCATATCTAGTTCAACTCTGCTTGTGAAACTGATACAAACCACAGGCCCTCTAACATACAATGCCTTTCAGTTAAGAGCAAGAAACGTGTGAGCGTTGTGAACGATGTAGCTTCGTTTGAGGTCAAAAGTGACTGCATTTACCTGAAACTAAGTCTTGGTTGTAGGAAGACACAGAGTCTGCCATTTAACTCAATTTGGGAAGGGAAACACACAGCACAGTTCTCATCCATGAAAGACACTCTGCTTTAGAGCAAGAAGCAAGCTCTTGCTTTCTAGAGTCTCTAATAAGGCTGGAAACTTGAGTGTGCTCAGAACAAAAGAACTGTGTTTCCTACACACACGGACCATATCTAGTTCAACTCTGCGTCTGAACCTGATACAAATCACAGACCCTCTAACATCCAATGCCTTTCAGTTAAGAGCTAAAAACGTGTGAGCTTCGTGAACGATGTAGATTCATTTTAGCTCAAAAGTGACTTCGTTTACCTGAAACGAAGTCTTGCTTGTAGGAAGACACTGAGCCTGCCATTTAACTCCGTTTGTGAAGGGAAACACACAGCACAGTTCTCACCAATGAAAGACACTCTGCTTTAGAGCAAGAAGCATGCTCTTGCATTCTAGAGTCTCTAATAAGGTGGGAAACGTGAGTGTGCTCAGAACAAAAGAACTGTGTTTCCTACACACACGGACCATATCTAGTTCAACTCTGCTTCTGAAACTGATACAAACTACCGGCCCTCTGACATCCAATGCCTTTTGTTAAGAGCGAGAAACGTGTGAGCTTCGTGACGATGTAGCTTCATTTGAGCTCAAAAGTGACTGCGTTTACCTGAAACGAAGTCTTGCTTGTAGGAAGACACAGAGCCTGCCATTTAACTCCGTTTCTGAAGGTAAATACACAGCACAGGTCTCATCCATGAAACACACTCTGCTTTAGAGCAAGAAGCAAGCTCTTGCTTTCTAGAGTCTCTAATAAGGCGGGAAACATGAGTGTGCTCACAACAAAAGACCTATGCTTCCTACACACACGGACCATATCTATTTCAACTCTGCTTGTGAAACTGACACAAACCACAGGCCCTCTAACATCCAATGCTTTTCACTTAAGAGCGAGAAACGTGTGAGCTTCGTGAACGATGTAGCTTCCTTTGAGCTCAAAAGTGACTGCGTTTACCTGAAATGAAGTCTTGCTTGTAGGAAGACACAGAGCCTGCCATTAAACTCTGTTTCTGAAGGGAAACACACAGCACAGTTCTCATCCATGAAAGACAATCTGCTTTAGAGCAGGAAGCAAGCTCTTGCTTTGTAGAATCTCTAATAAGGCGGGAAACGTGAGTGTGCTCAGAAAAAAAGAACTGTGTTTCCTACACACACGGACCATATCTAATTCAACTCTGCTTGTGAAACTGATACAAACCACAGGCCCTCTAACATCCAATGCCTTTCAGTTAAGAGCAAGAAACGTGTGAGCGTTGTGAACGATGTAGCTTCGTTTGAGCTCAAAACTGACTGCGTTTACCTGAAACGAAGTCTTGCTTGTTTAACTCCGTTTCTGAAGGGAAACACGCAGCACAGTTCTCATCCATGAAAGACACTCTGCTTTAGAGCAAGAAGCAAGCTCTTGCTTTCTAGAGTCTCTATTAAGGCTAGAAACGTGAGTGTGCTAAGAACAAAAGAACTGTGTTTCCTACACAGACGGACCATATCTAGTACAACTCTGCTTCTGAAACTGATACAAACCACAGGTCCTCTAACATCCAATGCCTTTTCTTAAGAGCGAGAAACGTGTGAGCTTCGTGAACGATGTAGCTTCCTTTGAGCTCAAAAGTTACTGCGTTTACCTGAAACTAAGTCTTGCATGTAGGAAGACACAGAGTCTGCCATTTAACTCCATTTGTGAAGGGAAACACACAGCACAGTTCTCATCCATGAAAGACACTCTGCTTTAGAGCAAGAAGCAAGCTCTTGCTTTCTAGAGTCTCTAATAAGGCTGGAAACGTGAGTGTGCTCAGAACAAAAGAACTGTGTTTCCTACACACACGGACCATATCTAGTTCAACTCTGCTTCTGAAACTGATACAAACCACAGGCCCTCTAACATCCAATGCTTTTCACTTAAGAGCGAGAATCGTGTGAGCTTCGTGACGATGTAGCTTCATTTGAGCTCAAAAATGACTGCGTTTACCTGAAACGAAGTCTTGCTTGTAGGAAGACACAGAGCCTGCCATTTAACTCCGTTTCTGAAGGGAAACACACAGCACAGGTCTCATCCATGAAACACACTCTGCTTTAGAGCAAGAAGCAAGCTCTTGCTTTCTAGAGTCTCTAATAAGGCGGGAAACGTGAGTGTGCTCAGAAAAAAAGAACTGTGTTTCCTACACACACGGACCATATCTAGTTCAACTCTGCTTGTGAAACTGATACAAACCACAGGCCCTCTAACATCCAATGCCTTTCAGTTAAGAGCAAGAAACGTGTGAGCGTTGTGAACAATGTAGCTTCGTTTGAGGTCAAAAGTGACTGCATTTACCTGAAACTAAGTCTTGGTTGTAGGAAGACACAGAGTCTGCCATTTAACTCAATTTGGGAAGGGAAACACACAGCACAGTTCTCATCCATGAAAGACACTCTGCTTTAGAGCAAGAAGCAAGCTCTTGCTTTCTAGAGTCTCTAATAAGGCTGGAAACTTGAGTGTGCTCAGAACAAAAGAACTGTGTTTCCTACACACACGGACCATATCTAGTTCAACTCTGCTTCTGAACCTGATACAAATCACAGACCCTCTAACATCCAATGCCTTTCAGTTAAGAGCTAAAAACGTGTGAGCTTCGTGAACGATGTAGATTCATTTTAGCTCAAAAGTGACTTCGTTTACCTGAAACGAAGTCTTGCTTGTAGGAAGACACTGAGCCTGCCATTTAACTCCGTTTGTGAAGGGAAACACACAGCACAGTTCTCACCAATGAAAGACACTCTGCTTTAGAGCAAGAAGCATGCTCTTGCATTCTAGAGTCTCTAATAAGGTGGGAAACGTGAGTGTGCTCAGAACAAAAGAACTGTGTTTCCTACACACACGGACCATATCTAGTTCAACTCTGCATCTGAAACTGATACAAACTACCGGCCCTCTGACATCCAATGCCTTTTGTTAAGAGCGAGAAACGTGTGAGCTTCGTGACGATGTAGCTTCATTTGAGCTCAAAAGTGACTGCGTTTACCTGAAACAAAATCTTGCTTGTAGGAAGACACAGAGCCTGCCATTTAACTCCGTTTCTGAAGGTAAATACACAGCACAGGTCTCATCCATGAAACACACTCTGCTTTAGAGCAAGAAGCAAGCTCTTGCTTTCTAGAGTCTCTAATAAGGCGGGAAACATGAGTGTGCTCACAACAAAAGACCTATGCTTCCTACACACACGGACCATATCTATTTCAACTCTGCTTGTGAAACTGACACAAACCACAGGCCCTCTAACATCCAATGCTTTTCACTTAAGAGCGAGAAACGTGTGAGCTTCGTGAACAATGTAGCTTCCTTTGAGCTCAAAAGTGACTGCGTTTACCTGAAACGAAGTCTTGCATGTAGGAAGACACAGAGCCTGCCATTAAACTCTGTTTCTGAAGGGAAACACACAGCACAGTTCTCATCCATGAAAGACAATCTGCTTTAGAGCAGGAAGCAAGCTCTTGCTTTGTAGAATCTCTAATAAGGCAGGAAACGTGAGTGTGCTCAGAAAAAAAGAACTGTGTTTCCTACACACACGGACCATATCTAATTCAACTCTGCTTGTGAAACTGATACAAACCACAGGCCCTCTAACATCCAATGCCTTTCAGTTAAGAGCAAGAAACGTGTGAGCGTTGTGAACGATGTAGCTTCGTTTGAGCTCAAAACTGACTGCGTTTACCTGAAACGAAGTCTTGCTTGTTTAACTCCGTTTCTGAAGGGAAACACGCAGCACAGTTCTCATCCATGAAAGACACTCTGCTTTAGAGCAAGAAGCAAGCTCTTGCTTTCTAGAGTCTCTATTAAGGCTAGAAACGTGAGTGTGCTAAGAACAAAAGAACTGTGTTTCCTACACAGACGGACCATATCTAGTACAACTCTGCTTCTGAAACTGATACAAACCACAGGTCCTCTAACATCCAATGCCTTTTCTTAAGAGCGAGAAACGTGTGAGCTTCGTGAACGATGTAGCTTCCTTTGAGCTCAAAAGTTACTGCGTTTACCTGAAACTAAGTCTTGCATGTAGGAAGACACAGAGTCTGCCATTTAACTCCATTTGTGAAGGGAAACACACAGCACAGTTCTCATCCATGAAAGACACTCTGCTTTAGAGCAAGAAGCAAGCTCTTGCTTTCTAGAGTCTCTAATAAGGCTTGAAACGTGTGTGTGCTCAGAACAAAAGAACTGTGTTTGCTACACAGACGGACCATATCTAGTTCAACTCTGCTTCTGAAACTGATACAAACCACAGGCCCTCTAACATCCAATGCTTTTCACTTAAGAGCGAGAAACGTGTGAGCTTCGTGACGATGTAGCTTCATTTGAGCTCAAAAGTGACTGCGTTTACCTGAAACGAAGTCTTGCTTGTAGGAAGACACAGAGCCTGCCATTTAACTCCGTTTCTGAAGGGAAACACACAGCACAGGTCTCATCCATGAAACACACTCTGCTTTAGAGCAAGAAGCAAGCTCTTGCTTTCTAGAGTCTCTAATAAGGCGGGAAACGTGAGTGTGCTCAGAAAAAAAGAACTGTGTTTCCTACACACACGGACCATATCTAGTTCAACTCTGCTTGTGAAACTGATACAAACCACAGGCCCTCTAACATACAATGCCTTTCAGTTAAGAGCAAGAAACGTGTGAGCGTTGTGAACGATGTAGCTTCGTTTGAGGTCAAAAGTGACTGCATTTACCTGAAACTAAGTCTTGGTTGTAGGAAGACACAGAGTCTGCCATTTAACTCAATTTGGGAAGGGAAACACACAGCACAGTTCTCATCCATGAAAGACACTCTGCTTTAGAGCAAGAAGCAAGCTCTTGCTTTCTAGAGTCTCTAATAAGGCTGGAAACTTGAGTGTGCTCAGAACAAAAGAACTGTGTTTCCTACACACACGGACCATATCTAGTTCAACTCTGCTTCTGAACCTGATACAAATCACAGACCCTCTAACATCCAATGCCTTTTAGTTAAGAGCTAAAAACGTGTGAGCTTCGTGAACGATGTAGATTCATTTTAGCTCAAAAGTGACTTCGTTTACCTGAAACGAAGTCTTGCTTGTAGGAAGACACTGAGCCTGCCATTTAACTCCGTTTGTGAAGGGAAACACACAGCACAGTTCTCACCAATGAAAGACACTCTGCTTTAGAGCAAGAAGCATGCTCTTGCATTCTAGAGTCTCTAATAAGGTGGGAAACGTGAGTGTGCTCAGAACAAAAGAACTGTGTTTCCTACACACACGGACCATATCTAGTTCAACTCTGCTTCTGAAACTGATACAAACTACCGGCCCTCTGACATCCAATGCCTTTTGTTAAGAGCGAGAAACGTGTGAGCTTCGTGACGATGTAGCTTCATTTGAGCTCAAAAGTGACTGCGTTTACCTGAAACGAAGTCTTGCTTGTAGGAAGACACAGAGCCTGCCATTTAACTCCGTTTCTGAAGGTAAATACACAGCACAGGTCTCATCCATGAAACACACTCTGCTTTAGAGCAAGAAGCAAGCTCTTGCTTTCTAGAGTCTCTAATAAGGCGGGAAACATGAGTGTGCTCACAACAAAAGACCTATGCTTCCTAAACACACGGACCATATCTATTTCAACTCTGCTTGTGAAACTGACACAAACCACAGGCCCTCTAACATCCAATGCTTTTCACTTAAGAGCGAGAAACGTGTGAGCTTCGTGAACGATGTAGCTTCCTTTGAGCTCAAAAGTGACTGCGTTTACCTGAAATGAAGTCTTGCTTGTAGGAAGACACAGAGCCTGCCATTAAACTCTGTTTCTGAAGGGAAACACACAGCACAGTTCTCATCCATGAAAGACAATCTGCTTTAGAGCAGGAAGCAAGCTCTTGCTTTGTAGAATCTCTAATAAGGCGGGAAACGTGAGTGTGCTCAGAAAAAAAGAACTGTGTTTCCTACACACACGGACCATATCTAATTCAACTCTGCTTGTGAAACTGATACAAACCACAGGCCCTCTAACATCCAATGCCTTTCAGTTAAGAGCAAGAAACGTGTGAGCGTTGTGAACGATGTAGCTTCGTTTGAGCTCAAAACTGACTGCGTTTACCTGAAACGAAGTCTTGCTTGTTTAACTCCGTTTCTGAAGGGAAACACGCAGCACAGTTCTCATCCATGAAAGACACTCTGCTTTAGAGCAAGAAGCAAGCTCTTGCTTTCTAGAGTCTCTATTAAGGCTAGAAACGTGAGTGTGCTAAGAACAAAAGAACTGTGTTTCCTACACAGACGGACCATATCTAGTACAACTCTGCTTCTGAAACTGATACAAACCACAGGTCCTCTAACATCCAATGCCTTTTCTTAAGAGCGAGAAACGTGTGAGCTTCGTGAACGATGTAGCTTCCTTTGAGCTCAAAAGTTACTGCGTTTACCTGAAACTAAGTCTTGCATGTAGGAAGACACAGAGTCTGCCATTTAACTCCATTTGTGAAGGGAAACACACAGCACAGTTCTCATCCATGAAAGACACTCTGCTTTAGAGCAAGAAGCAAGCTCTTGCTTTCTAGAGTCTCTAATAAGGCTGGAAACGTGAGTGTGCTCAGAACAAAAGAACTGTGTTTGCTACACAGACGGACCATATCTAGTTCAACTCTGGTTCTGAAACTGATACAAACCACAGGCCCTCTAACATCCAATGCTTTTCACTTAAGAGCGAGAAACGTGTGAGCTTCGTGACGATGTAGCTTCATTTGAGCTCAAAAGTGACTGCGTTTACCTGAAACGAAGTCTTGCTTGTAGGAAGACACAGAGCCTGCCATTTAACTCCGTTTCTGAAGGGAAACACACAGCACAGGTCTCATCCATGAAACACACTCTGCTTTAGAGCAAGAAGCAAGCTCTTGCTTTCTAGAGTCTCTAATAAGGCGGGAAACGTGAGTGTGCTCAGAAAAAAAGAACTGTGTTTCCTACACACACGGACCATATCTAGTTCAACTCTGATGGAGAAACTGATACAAACCACAGGCCCTCTAACATCCAATGCCTTTCAGTTAAGAGCAAGAAACGTGTGAGCGTTGTGAACGATGTAGCTTCGTTTGAGGTCAAAAGTGACTGCATTTACCTGAAACTAAGTCTTGGTTGTAGGAAGACACAGAGTCTGCCATTTAACTCAATTTGGGAAGGGAAACACACAGCACAGTTCTCATCCATGAAAGACACTCTGCTTTAGAGCAAGAAGCAAGCTCTTGCTTTCTAGAGTCTCTAATAAGGCTGGAAACTTGAGTGTGCTCAGAACAAAAGAACTGTGTTTCCTACACACACGGACCATATCTAGTTCAACTCTGCGTCTGAACCTGATACAAATCACAGACCCTCTAACATCCAATGCCTTTCAGTTAAGAGCTAAAAACGTGTGAGCTTCGTGAACGATGTAGATTCATTTTAGCTCAAAAGTGACTTCGTTTACCTGAAACGAAGTCTTGCTTGTAGGAAGACACTGAGCCTGCCATTTAACTCCGTTTGTGAAGGGAAACACACAGCACAGTTCTCACCAATGAAAGACACTCTGCTTTAGAGCAAGAAGCATGCTCTTGCATTCTAGAGTCTCTAATAAGGTGGGAAACGTGAGTGTGCTCAGAACAAAAGAACTGTGTTTCCTACACACACGGTCCATATCTAGTTCAACTCTGCTTCTGAAACTGATACAAACTACCGGCCCTCTGACATCCAATGCCTTTTGTTAAGAGCGAGAAACGTGTGAGCTTCGTGACGATGTAGCTTCATTTGAGCTCAAAAGTGACTGCGTTTACCTGAAACGAAGTCTTGCTTGTAGGAAGACAAAGAGCCTGCCATTTAACTCCGTTTCTGAAGGTAAATACACAGCACAGGTCTCATCCATGAAACACACTCTGCTTTAGAGCAAGAAGCAAGCTCTTGCTTTCTAGAGTCTCTAATAAGGCGGGAAACGTGAGTGTGCTCACAACAAAAGACCTATGCTTCCTACACACACGGACCATATCTATTTCAACTCTGCTTGTGAAACTGACACAAACCACAGGCCCTCTAACATCCAATGCTTTTCACTTAAGAGCGAGAAACGTGTGAGCTTCGTGAACGATGTAGCTTCCTTTGAGCTCAAAAGTGACTGCGTTTACCTGAAATGAAGTCTTGCTTGTAGGAAGACACAGAGCCTGCCATTAAACTCTGTTTCTGAAGGGAAACACACAGCACAGTTCTCATCCATGAAAGACAATCTGCTTTAGAGCAGGAAGCAAGCTCTTGCTTTGTAGAATCTCTAATAAGGCGGGAAACGTGAGTGTGCTCAGAAAAAAAGAACTGTGTTTCCTACACACACGGACCATATCTAATTCAACTCTGCTTGTGAAACTGATACAAACCACAGGCCCTCTAACATCCAATGCCTTTCAGTTAAGAGCAAGAAACGTGTGAGCGTTGTGAACGATGTAGCTTCGTTTGAGCTCAAAACTGACTGCGTTTACCTGAAACGAAGTCTTGCTTGTTTAACTCCGTTTCTGAAGGGAAACACGCAGCACAGTTCTCATCCATGAAAGACACTCTGCTTTAGAGCAAGAAGCAAGCTCTTGCTTTCTAGAGTCTCTATTAAGGCTAGAAACGTGAGTGTGCTAAGAACAAAAGAACTGTGTTTCCTACACAGACGGACCATATCTAGTACAACTCTGCTTCTGAAACTGATACAAACCACAGGTCCTCTAACATCCAATGCCTTTTCTTAAGAGCGAGAAACGTGTGAGCTTCGTGAACGATGTAGCTTCCTTTGAGCTCAAAAGTTACTGCGTTTACCTGAAACTAAGTCTTGCATGTAGGAAGACACAGAGTCTGCCATTTAACTCCATTTGTGAAGGGAAACACACAGCACAGTTCTCATCCATGAAAGACACTCTGCTTTAGAGCAAGAAGCAAGCTCTTGCTTTCTAGAGTCTCTAATAAGGCTGGAAACGTGAGTGTGCTCAGAACAAAAGAACTGTGTTTCCTACACACACGGACCATATCTAGTTCAACTCTGCTTCTGAAACTGATACAAACCACAGGCCCTCTAACATCCAATGCTTTTCACTTAAGAGCGAGAAACGTGTGAGCTTCGTGACGATGTAGCTTCATTTGAGCTCAAAAGTGACTGCGTTTACCTGAAACGAAGTCTTGCTTGTAGGAAGACACAGGGCCTGCCATTTAACTCCGTTTCTGAAGGGAAACACACAGCACAGGTCTCATCCATGAAACACACTCTGCTTTAGAGCAAGAAGCAAGCTCTTGCTTTCTAGAGTCTCTAATAAGGCGGGAAACGTGAGTGTGCTCAGAAAAAAAGAACTGTGTTTCCTACACACACTGACCATATCTAGTTCAACTCTGATGGAGAAACTGATACAAACCACAGGCCCTCTAACATCCAATGCCTTTCAGTTAAGAGCAAGAAACGTGTGAGCGTTGTGAACGATGTAGCTTCGTTTGAGGTCAAAAGTGACTGCATTTACCTGAAACTAAGTCTTGGTTGTAGGAAGACACAGAGTCTGCCATTTAACTCAATTTGGGAAGGGAAACACACAGCACAGTTCTCATCCATGAAAGACACTCTGCTTTAGAGCAAGAAGCAAGCTCTTGCTTTCTAGAGTCTCTAATAAGGCTGGAAACTTGAGTGTGCTCAGAACAAAAGAACTGTGTTTCCTACACACACGGACCATATCTAGTTCAACTCTGCGTCTGAACCTGATACAAATCACAGACCCTCTAACATCCAATGCCTTTCAGTTAAGAGCTAAAAACGTGTGAGCTTCGTGAACGATGTAGATTCATTTTAGCTCAAAAGTGACTTCGTTTACCTGAAACGAAGTCTTGCTTGTAGGAAGACACTGAGCCTGCCATTTAACTCCGTTTGTGAAGGGAAACACACAGCACAGTTCTCACCAATGAAAGACACTCTGCTTTAGAGCAAGAAGCATGCTCTTGCATTCTAGAGTCTCTAATAAGGTGGGAAACGTGAGTGTGCTCAGAACAAAAGAACTGTGTTTCCTACACACACGGTCCATATCTAGTTCAACTCTGCTTCTGAAACTGATACAAACTACCAGCCCTCTGACATCCAATGCCTTTTGTTAAGAGCGAGAAACGTGTGAGCTTCGTGACGATGTAGCTTCATTTGAGCTCAAAAGTGACTGCGTTTACCTGAAACGAAGTCTTGCTTGTAGGAAGACAAAGAGCCTGCCATTTAACTCCGTTTCTGAAGGTAAATACACTGCACAGGTCTCATCCATGAAACACACTCTGCTTTAGAGCAAGAAGCAAGCTCTTGCTTTCTAGAGTCTCTAATAAGGCGGGAAACGTGAGTGTGCTCACAACAAAAGACCTATGCTTCCTACACACACGGACCATATCTATTTCAACTCTGCTTGTGAAACTGACACAAACCACAGGCCCTCTAACATCCAATGCTTTTCACTTAAGAGCGAGAAACGTGTGAGCTTCGTGAACGATGTAGCTTCCTTTGAGCTCAAAAGTGACTGCGTTTACCTGAAATGAAGTCTTGCTTGTAGGAAGACACAGAGCCTGCCATTAAACTCTGTTTCTGAAGGGAAACACACAGCACAGTTCTCATCCATGAAAGACAATCTGCTTTAGAGCAGGAAGCAAGCTCTTGCTTTGTAGAATCTCTAATAAGGCGGGAAACGTGAGTGTGCTCAGAAAAAAAGAACTGTGTTTCCTACACACACGGACCATATCTAATTCAACTCTGCTTGTGAAACTGATACAAACCACAGGCCCTCTAACATCCAATGCCTTTCAGTTAAGAGCAAGAAACGTGTGAGCGTTGTGAACGATGTAGCTTCGTTTGAGCTCAAAACTGACTGCGTTTACCTGAAACGAAGTCTTGCTTGTTTAACTCCGTTTCTGAAGGGAAACACGCAGCACAGTTCTCATCCATGAAAGACACTCTGCTTTAGAGCAAGAAGCAAGCTCTTGCTTTCTAGAGTCTCTATTAAGGCTAGAAACGTGAGTGTGCTAAGAACAAAAGAACTGTGTTTCCTACACAGACGGACCATATCTAGTACAACTCTGCTTCTGAAACTGATACAAACCACAGGTCCTCTAACATCCAATGCCTTTTCTTAAGAGCGAGAAACGTGTGAGCTTCGTGAACGATGTAGCTTCCTTTGAGCTCAAAAGTTACTGCGTTTACCTGAAACTAAGTCTTGCATGTAGGAAGACACAGAGTCTGCCATTTAACTCCATTTGTGAAGGGAAACACACAGCACAGTTCTCATCCATGAAAGACACTCTGCTTTAGAGCAAGAAGCAAGCTCTTGCTTTCTAGAGTCTCTAATAAGGCTGGAAACGTGAGTGTGCTCAGAACAAAAGAACTGTGTTTCCTACACACACGGACCATATCTAGTTCAACTCTGCTTCTGAAACTGATACAAACCACAGGCCCTCTAACATCCAATGCTTTTCACTTAAGAGCGAGAAACGTGTGAGCTTAGTGACGATGTAGCTTCATTTGAGCTCAAAAGTGACTGCGTTTACCTGAAACGAAGTCTTGCTTGTAGGAAGACACAGAGCCTGCCATTTAACTCCGTTTCTGAAGGGAAACACACAGCACAGGTCTCATCCATGAAACACACTCTGCTTTAGAGCAAGAAGCAAGCTCTTGCTTTCTAGAGTCTCTAATAAGGCGGGAAACGTGAGTGTGCTCAGAAAAAAAGAACTGTGTTTCCTACACACACGGACCATATCTAGTTCAACTCTGCTTGTGAAACTGATACAAACCACAGGCCCTCTAACATCCAATGCCTTTCAGTTAAGAGCAAGAAACGTGTGAGCGTTGTGAACGATGTAGCTTCGTTTGAGGTCAAAAGTGACTGCATTTACCTGAAACTAAGTCTTGGTTGTAGGAAGACACAGAGTCTGCCATTTAACTCAATTTGGGAAGGGAAACACACAGCACAGTTCTCATCCATGAAAGACACTCTGCTTTAGAGCAAGAAGCAAGCTCTTGCTTTCTAGAGTCTCTAATAAGGCTGGAAACTTGAGTGTGCTCAGAACAAAAGAACTGTGTTTCCTACACACACTGACCATATCTAGTTCAACTCTGCTTCTTAACCTGATACAAATCACAGACCCTCTAACATCCAATGCCTTTCAGTTAAGAGCTAAAAACGTGTGAGCTTCGTGAACGATGTAGATTCATTTTAGCTCAAAAGTGACTTCGTTTACCTGAAACGAAGTCTTGCTTGTAGGAAGACACTGAGCCTGCCATTTAACTCCGTTTGTGAAGGGAAACACACAGCACAGTTCTCACCAATGAAAGACACTCTGCTTTAGAGCAAGAAGCATGCTCTTGCATTCTAGAGTCTCTAATAAGGTGGGAAACGTGAGTGTGCTCAGAACAAAAGAACTGTGTTTCCTACACACACGGACAATATCTAGTTCAACTCTGCTTCTGAAACTGATACAAACTACCGGCCCTCTGTCATCCAATGCCTTTTGTTAAGAGCGAGAAACGTGTGAGCTTCGTGACGATGTAGCTTCATTTGAGCTCAAAAGTGACTGCGTTTACCTGAAACGAAGTCTTGCTTGTAGGAAGACACAGAGCCTGCCATTTAACTCCGTTTCTGAAGGGAAACACACAGCACAGGTCTCATCCATGAAACACACTCTGCTTTAGAGCAAGAAGCAAGCTCTTGCTTTCTAGAGTCTCTAATAAGGCGGGAAACGTGAGTGTGCTCACAACAAAAGACCTATGCTTCCTACACACACGGACCATATCTATTTCAACTCTGCTTGTGAAACTGACACAAACCACAGGCCCTCTAACATCCAATGCTTTTCACTTAAGAGCGAGAAACGTGTGAGCTTCGTGAACGATGTAGCTTCCTTTGAGCTCAAAAGTGACTGCGTTTACCTGAAATGAAGTCTTGCTTGTAGGAAGACACAGAGCCTGCCATTAAACTCTGTTTCTGAAGGGAAACACACAGCACAATTCTCATCCATGAAAGACAATCTGCTTTAGAGCAGGAAGCAAGCTCTTGCTTTGTAGAATCTCTAATAAGGCGGGAAACGTGAGTGTGCTCAGAAAAAAAGAACTGTGTTTCCTACACACACGGACCATATCTAATTCAACTCTGCTTGTGAAACTGATACAAACCACAGGCCCTCTAACATCCAATGCCTTTCAGTTAAGAGCAAGAAACGTGTGAGCGTTGTGAACGATGTAGCTTCGTTTGAGCTCAAAACTGACTGCGTTTACCTGAAACGAAGTCTTGCTTGTTTAACTCCGTTTCTGAAGGGAAACACGCAGCACAGTTCTCATCCATGAAAGACACTCTGCTTTAGAGCAAGAAGCAAGCTCTTGTTTTCTAGAGTCTCTATTAAGGCTAGAAACGTGAGTGTGCTAAGAACAAAAGAACTGTGTTTCCTACACAGACGGACCATATCTAGTACAACTCTGCTTCTGAAACTGATACAAACCACAGGTCCTCTAACATCCAATGCCTTTTCTTAAGAGCGAGAAACGTGTGAGCTTCGTGAACGATGTAGCTTCCTTTGAGCTCAAAAGTTACTGCGTTTACCTGAAACTAAGTCTTGCATGTAGGAAGACACAGAGTCTGCCATTTAACTCCATTTGTGAAGGGAAACACACAGCACAGTTCTCATCCATGAAAGACACTCTGCTTTAGAGCAAGAAGCAAGCTCTTGCTTTCTAGAGTCTCTAATAAGGCTGGAAACGTGAGTGTGCTCAGAACAAAAGAACTGTGGTTCCTACACACACGGACCATATCTAGTTCAACTCTGCTTCTGAAACTGATACAAACCACAGGCCCTCTAACATCCAATGCTTTTCACTTAAGAGCGAGAAACGTGTGAGCTTCGTGACGATGTAGATTCATTTTAGCTCAAAAGTGACTTCGTTTACCTGAAACGAAGTCTTGCTTGTAGGAAGACACTGAGCCTGCCATTTAACTCCGTTTGTGAAGGGAAACACACAGCACAGTTCTCACCAATGAAAGACACTCTGCTTTAGAGCAAGAAGCATGCTCTTGCATTCTAGAGTCTCTAATAAGGTGGGAAACGTGAGTGTGCTCAGAACAAAAGAACTGTGTTTCCTACACACACGGTCCATATCTAGTTCAACTCTGCTTCTGAAACTGATACAAACTACCGGCCTTCTGACATCCAATGCCTTTTGTTAAGAGCGAGAAACGTGTGAGCTTCGTGACGATGTAGCTTCATTTGAGCTCAAAAGTGACTGCTTTTACCTGAAACGAAGTCTTGCTTGTAGGAAGACACAGAGCCTGCCATTTAACTCCGTTTCTGAAGGTAAATACACAGCACAGGTCTCATCCATGAAACACACTCTGCTTTAGAGCAAGAAGCAAGCTCTTGCTTTCTAGAGTCTCTAATAAGGCGGGAAACGTGAGTGTGCTCACAACAAAAGACCTATGCTTCCTACACACACGGACCATATCTATTTCAACTCTGCTTGTGAAACTGACACAAACCACAGGCCCTCTAACATCCAATGCTTTTCACTTAAGAGCGAGAAACGTGTGAGCTTCGTGAACGATGTAGCTTCCTTTGAGCTCAAAAGTGACTGCGTTTACCTGAAATGAAGTCTTGCTTGTAGGAAGACACAGAGCCTGCCATTAAACTCTGTTTCTGAAGGGAAACACACAGCACAGTTCTCATCCATGAAAGACAATCTGCTTTAGAGCAGGAAGCAAGCTCTTGCTTTGTAGAATCTCTAATAAGGCGGGAAACGTGAGTGTGCTCAGAAAAAAAGAACTGTGTTTCCTACACACACGGACCATATCTAATTCAACTCTGCTTGTGAAACTGATACAAACCACAGGCCCTCTAACATCCAATGCCTTTCAGTTAAGAGCAAGAAACGTGTGAGCGTTGTGAACGATGTAGTTTCGTTTGAGCTCAAAACTGACTGCGTTTACCTGAAACGAAGTCTTGCTGGTTTAACTCCGTTTCTGAAGGGAAACACGCAGCACAGTTCTCATCCATGAAAGACACTCTGCTTTAGAGCAAGAAGCAAGCTCTTGCTTTCTAGAGTCTCTATTAAGGCTAGAAACGTGAGTGTGCTAAGAACAAAAGAACTGTGTTTCCTACACAGACGGACCATATCTAGTACAACTCTGCTTCTGAAACTGATACAAACCACAGGTCCTCTAACATCCAATGCCTTTTCTTTAGAGCGAGAAACGTGTGAGCTTCGTGAACGATGTAGCTTCCTTTGAGCTCAAAAGTTACTGCGTTTACCTGAAACTAAGTCTTGCATGTAGGAAGACACAGAGTCTGCCATTTAACTCCATTTGTGAAGGGAAACACACAGCACATTTCTCATCCATGAAAGACACTCTGCTTTAGAGCAAGAAGCAAGCTCTTGCTTTCTAGAGTCTCTAATAAGGCTGGAAACCTGAGTGTGCTCAGAACAAAAGAACTGTGTTTCCTACACACACGGACCATATCTAGTTCAACTCTGCTTCTGAAACTGATACAAACCACAGTCCCTCTAACATCCAATGCTTTTCACTTAAGAGCGAGAAACATGTGAGCTTCGTGACGATGTAGCTTCATTTGAGCTCAAAAGTGACTGCGTTTACCTGAAACGAAGTCTTGCTTGTAGGAAGACACAGAGCCTGCCATTTAACTCCGTTTCTGAAGGGAAACACACAGCACAGGTCTCATCCATGAAACACACTCTGCTTTAGAGCAAGAAGCAAGCTCTTGCTTTCTAGAGTCTCTAATAAGGCGGGAAACGTGAGTGTGCTCAGAAAAAAAGAACTGTGTTTCCTACACACACGGACCATATCTAGTTCAACTCTGCTTTTGAAACTGATACAAACCACAGGCCCTCTAACATGCAATGCCTTTCAGTTAAGAGCAAGAAACGTGTGAGCTTCGTGAACGATGTAGCTTCGTTTGAGGTCAAAAGTGACTGCATTTACCTGAAACTAAGTCTTGCTTGTAGGAAGACACAGAGTCTGCCATTTAACTCAATTTGGGAAGGGAAACACACAGCACAGTTCTCATCCATGAAAGACACTCTGCTTTAGAGCAAGAAGCAAGCTCTTGCTTTCTAGATTCTCTAATAAGGCTGGAAACTTGAGTGTGCTCAGAACAAAAGAACTGTGTTTCCTACACACACGGACCATATCTAGTTCAACTCTGCTTCTGAACCTGATACAAATCACAGACCCTCTAACATCCAATGCCTTTCAGTTAAGAGCTAAAAACGTGTGAGCTTCGTGAACGATGTAGATTCATTTTAGCTCAAAAGTGACTTCGTTTACCTGAAACGAAGTCTTGCTTGTAGGAAGACACTGAGCCTGCCATTTAACTCCGTTTGTGAAGGGAAACACACAGCACAGTTCTCACCAATGAAAGACACTCTGCTTTAGAGCAAGAAGCATGCTCTTGCATTCTAGAATCTCTAATAAGGTTGGAAACGTGAGTGTGCTCAGAACAAAAGAACTGTGTTTCCTACACACACGGACCATATCTAGTTCAACTCTGCTTCTGAAACTGATACAAACTACCGGCCCTCTGACATCCAATGCCTTTTGTTAAGAGCGAGAAACGTGTGAGCTTCGTGACGATGTAGCTTCATTTGAGCTCAAAAGTGACTGCGTTTACCTGAAACGAAGTCTTGCTTGTAGGAAGACACAGAGCCTGCCATTTAACTCCGTTTCTGAAGGTAAATACACAGCACAGGTCTCATCCATGAAACACACTCTGCTTTAGAGCAAGAAGCAAGCTCTTGCTTTCTAGAGTCCCTAATAAGGCGGGAAACGTGAGTGTGCTCACAACAAAAGACCTATGCTTCCTACACACACGGACCATATCTATTTCAACTCTGCTTGTGAAACTGACACAAACCACAGGCCCTCTAACATCCAATGCTTTTCACATAAGAGCAAGAAACGTGTGAGCTTCGTGAACGATGTAGCTTCCTTTGAGCTCAAAAGTGACTGCGTTTACCTGAAATGAAGTCTTGCTTGTAGGAAGACACAGAGCCTGCCATTAAACTCTGTTTCTGAAGGGAAACACACAGCACAGTTCTCATCCATGAAAGACAATCTGCTTTAGAGCAGGAAGCAAGCTCTTGCTTTGTAGAATCTCTAATAAGGCGGGAAACGTGAGTGTGCTCAGAAAAAAAGAACGGTGTTTCCTACACACACGGACCATATCTAATTCAACTCTGCTTGTGAAACTGATACAAACCACAGGCCCTCTAACATCCAATGCCTTTCAGTTAAGAGCAAGAAACGTGTGAGCGTTGTGAACGATGTAGCTTCGTTTGAGCTCAAAACTGACTGCGTTTACCTGAAACGAAGTCTTGCTTGTTTAACTCCGTTTCTGAAGGGAAACACGCAGCACAGTTCTCATCAATGAAAGACACTCTGCTTTAGAGCAAGAAGCAAGCTCTTGCTTTCTAGAGTCTCTATTAAGGCTAGAAACGTGAGTGTGCTAAGAACAAAAGAACTGTGTTTCCTACACAGACGGACCATATCTAGTACAACTCTGCTTCTGAAACTGATACAAACCACAGGTCCTCTAACATCCAATGCCTTTTCTTAAGAGCGAGAAACGTGTGAGCTTCGTGAACGATGTAGCTTCCTTTGAGCTCAAAAGTTACTGCGTTTACCTGAAACTAAGTCTTGCATGTAGGAAGACACAGAGTCTGCCATTTAACTCCATTTGTGAAGGGAAACACACAGCACAGTTCTCATCCATGAAAGACACTCTGCTTTAGAGCAAGAAGCAAGCTCTTGCTTTCTAGAGTCTCTAATAAGGCTGGAAACGTGAGTGTGCTCAGAACAAAAGAACTGTGTTTCCTACACACACGGACCATATCTAGTTCAACTCTGCTTCTGAAACTGATACAAACCACAGACCCTCTAACATCCAATGCCTTTCAGATAAGAGCGAAAAACGAGTGAGCTTCGTGAACGATGTAGATTCATTTGAGCTCAAAAGTGACTTCGTTTAACTGAAACGAAGTCTTGCTTGTAGGAAGACACTGAGCCTGCCATTTAACTCCGTTTGTGAAGGGAAACACACAGCACAGTTCTCATCTATGAAAGACACTCTGCTTTAGAGCAAGAAGCATGCTCTTGCATTCTAGAGTCTCTAATAAGGTGGGAAAGGTGAGTGTGCTCAGAACAAAGAACTGTGTTTCCTACACACACGGACCATATCTAGTTCAACTCTGCTTGTGAAACTGATACAAACCACCGGCCCTCTAACATGCAATGCTTTTCACTTAAGAGCGAGAAACGTGTGAGCTTCGTGACGATGTAGCTTCATTTGAGCTCAAAAGTGACTGCGTTTACCTGAAACGAAGTCTTGCTTGTAGGAAGACACAGAGCCTGCCATTTAACTCCGTGTCTTAATGGAAACACACAGCACAGTTCTCATCCATGAAAGACACTCTGCTTTAGAGCAAGAAGCAAGCTCTTGCTTTCTAGAGTCTCTATTAAGGCTAGAAACGTGAGTGTGCTAAGAACAAAAGAACTGTGTTTGCTACACAGACGAACCATATCTAGTTCAACTCTGCTTCTGAAACTGATACAAACCACAGGCCCTCTAACATCCAATGCTTTTCACTTAAGAGCGAGAAACGTGTGAGCTTCATGAGGATGTAGCTTCATTTCAGCTCAAAAGTGACTGCGTTTACCTGAAACGAAGTCTTGCTTGTAGGAAGAAACAGAGCCTGCCATTTAACTCCATTTCTGAAGGGAAACACACAGCACAGGTCTCATCCATGAAACACACTCTGCTTGAGAGCAAGAAGCAAGCTCTTGCTTTCTAGAGTCTCTAATAAGGCGGGAAACGTGAGTGTGCTCAGAAAAAAAGAACTGTGCTTCCTACACACACGGACCATATCTATTTCAACTCTGCTTCTGAAACTGATACAAACCACAGGCCCTGTAACATCCAATGCTTTTCACTTAAGAGTGAGAAACGTGTGAGCTTTGTGAACGATGTAGCTTCCTTTGAGCTCAAAAGTGACTGCGTTTACCTGAAACGAAGTCTGGCTTGTAGGAAGACACAGAGCCTGCCATTAAACTCCGTTTCTGAAGGGAAACACACAGCACAGTTCTCATCCATGAAAGACAGTCTGCTTTAGAGCAGAAGCATGCTCTTGCATTCTAGAGTCTCTAATATGGTGGGAAACGTGAGTGTGCTCAGAACAAAAGAACTGTGTTACCTACACACACGGACCATATCTAGTTCAACTCTGCTTCTGAAACTGATACAAACCACAGGCCCTCTAACATGCAATGCTTTTCACTTAAGAGCGAAAAACTTGTGAGCTTCGTGACAATGTAGCTTCATTTGAGCTCAAATGTGACTGCGTTTACCTGAAACGAAGTCTTGCTTGTAGGAAGACACAGAGCGTGCAATTAAACTCCATTTCTGAAGGGAAACACACAGCACAGTTCTCATCCATGAAAGACAATCTGCTTAAGAGCAAGAAGGAAGCTCTTGCTTTCTAGAGTCTCTAATAAGGCGGGAAACGTGAGTGTGCTCAGAAAAAAAGAACTGTGTTTCCTACACACACGGACCATATCTAGTTCAACTCTGCTTGTGAAACTGATACAAACCACAGGCCTTCTAACATCCAATGCCTTTCAGTTAAGAGCAAGAAACGTGTGAGCGTTGTGAACGATGTAGCTTCGTTTGAGCTCAAAACTGACTGCGTTTACCTGAAACGAAGTCTTCCTTGTTTAACTCCGTTTCTGAAGGGAAACACGCAGCACAGTTCTCATCCATGAAAGACACTCTGCTTTAGAGCAAGAAGCAAGCTCTTGCTTTCTAGAGTCTCTATTAAGGCTAGAAACGTGAGTGTGCTAAGAACAAAAGAACTGTGTTTCCTACACAGACGGACCATATCTAGTTCAACTCTGCTTCTGAAACTGATACAAACCACAGGTCCTCTAACATCCAATGCCTTTTCCTAAGAGCGAGAAACGTGTGAGCTTCGTGAACGATGTAGCTTCCTTTGAGCTCAAAAGTAACTGCGTTTACCTGAAACTAAGTCTTGCATGTAGGAAGACACAGAGTCTGCCATTTAACTCCATTTGTGAAGGGAAACACACAGCACAGTTCTCATCCATGAAAGACACTCTGCTTTAGAGCAAGAAGCAAGCTCTTGCTTTCTAGAGTCTCTAATAAGGCTGGAAACTTGAGTGTGCTCAGAACAAAAGAACTGTGTTTCCTACACACACGGACCATATCTAGTTCAACTCTGCTTCTGAACCTGATACAAATCACAGACCCTCTAACATCCAATGCCTTTCAGTTAAGAGCTAAAAACGTGTGAGCTTCGTGAACGATGTAGATTCATTTTAGCTCAAAAGTGACATCGTTTACCTGAAACGAAGTCTTGCTTGTAGGAAGACACTGAGACTGCCATTTAACTCCGTTTGTGAAGGGAAACACACAGCACAGTTCTCACCAATGAAAGACACTCTGCTTTAGAGCAAGAAGCAAGCTCTTGCTTTCTAGAGTCTCTAATAAGGCTGGAAACTTGAGTGTGCTCAGAACAAAAGAACTGTGTTTCCTACACACACGGACCATATCTAGTTCAACTCTGCTTCTGAAACTGATACAAACCACAGGCCCTCTAACATGCAATGCTTTTCACTTAAGAGCGAGAAATGTGTGAGCTTCGTGACGATGTAGCTTCATTTGAGCTCAAATGTGACTGCGTTTACCTGAAACGAAGTCTTGCTTGTAGGAAGACACAGAGCGTGCCATTTAACTCCGTGTCTGAATGGAAACACACAGCACAGTTCTCATCCATGAAAGACACTCTGCTTTAGAGCAAGAAGCAAGCTCTTGCTTTCTAGAGTCTCTATTAAGGCTAGAAACGTGAGTGTGCTAAGAACAAAAGAACTGTGTTTGCTACACAGACGAACCATATCTAGTTCAACTCTGCTTCTGAAACTGATACAAACCACAGGCCCTCTAACATCCAATGCTTTTCACTTAAGAGCGAGAAACGTGTGAGCTTCGTGAACGATGTAGCTTCCTTTGAGCTCAAAAGTGACTGCGTTTACCTGAAACGAAGTCTTGCTTGTAGGAAGACACAGAGCCTGCCATTAAACTCCGTTTCTAATGGAAACACACAGCACAGTTCTCATCCATGAAAGACAGTCTGCTTTAGAGCAGAAGCATGCTCTTTCATTCTAGAGTCTCTAATATGGTGGGAAACGTGAGTGTGCTCAGAACAAAAGAACTGTGTTTGCTACACAGACGAACCATATCTAGTTCAACTCTGCTTCTGAAACTGATACAAACCACAGGCCCTCTAACATCCAATGCTTTTCACTTAAGAGTGAGAAACGTGTGAGCTTCGTGAACGATGTAGCTTCCTTTGAGCTCAAAAGTGACTGCGTTTACCTGAAACGAAGTCTTGCTTGTAGGAAGACACAGAGCCTGCCATTAAACTCCGTTTCTGAAGGAAACACACAGCACAGTTCTCATCCATGAAAGACAGTCTGCTTTAGAGCAGAAGCATGCTCTTGCATTCTAGAGTCTGTAATATGGGGGGAAACGTGAGTGTGCTCAGAACAAAAGAACTGTGTTACCTACACACACGGACCATATCTAGTTCAACTCTGCTTCTGAAACTGATACAAACCACAGGCCCTCTAACATGCAATGCTTTTCACTTAAGAGCGAAAAACTTGTGAGCTTCGTGACAATGTAGCTTCATTTGAGCTCAAATGTGACTGCGTTTACCTGAAACGAAGTCTTGCTTGTAGGAAGACACAGAGCCTGCCATTAAACTCCGTTTCTGAAGGGAAACACACAGCACAGTTCTCATCCATGAAAGACAATCTGCTTTAGAGCAAGAAGGAAGCTCTTGCTTTCTAGAGTCTCTAATAAGGCGGGAAACGTGAGTGTGCTCAGAACAAAAGAACTGTGTTTCCTACACACACGGACCATATCTAGTTCAAATCTGCTTGTGAAACTGATACAAACCACAGGCCCTCTAACATCCAACGCCTTTCAGTTAAGAGCAAGAAACGTGTGAGCGTTGTGAACGATGTAGCTTCGTTTGAGCTCAAAACTGACTGCGTTTACCTGAAACGAAGTCTTGCTTGTTTAACTCCGTTTCTGAAGGGAAAACACAGCACAGTTCTCATCCATGAACGACACTCTTCTTTAGAGCAAGAAGGAAGCTCTTGCTTTCTAGAGTCTCTAATAAGGCGGGAAACGTGAGTGTGCTCAGAAAAAAAGAGCTGTGTCTCCTACACACACGGACCATATCTAGTTCAACTCTGCTTCTGAAACTGATACAAACCACAGGCCCTCTATCATCCAATGCCTTTCAGTTAAGAGCAAGAAACGTTTGAGCCTTGTGAACGATGTAGCTTCGTTTGAGCTCAAAAGTTACTGCGTTTACCTGAAACTAAGTCTTACATGTAGGAAGACACAGAGCCTGCCATTTAACTCCGTTTCTGAAGGAAAACACACAGCACAGTTCTCATCCATGAAAGACACTCTGCTTTAGAGCAAGAAGCAAGCTCTTGCATTCTAGAGTCTCTAATAAGGTGGGAAAGGTGAGTGTGCTCAGAACAAAGAACTGTGTTTCCTACACACACGGACCATATCTAGTTCAACTCTGCTTCTGAAACTGATACAAACCACAGGCCCTCTAACATGCAATGCTTTTCACTTAAGAGCGAGAAACGTGTGAGCTTCGTGACGATGTAGCTTCATTTGAGCTCAAATGTGACTGCGTTTACCTGAAACGAAGTCTTGCTTGTAGGAAGACACAGAGCCTGCCATTTAACTCCGTGTCTGAATGGAAACACACAGCACAGTTCTCATCCATGAAAGACACTCTGCTTTAGAGCAAGAAGCAAGCTCTTGCTTTCTAGAGTCTCTATTAAGGCTAGAAACGTGAGTGTGCTAAGAACAAAAGAACTGTGTTTGCTACACAGACGAACCATATCTAGTTCAACTCTGCTTCTGAAACTGATACAAACCACAGGCCCTCTAACATCCAATGCTTTTCACTTAAGAGCGAGAAACGTGTGAGCTTCATGACGATGTAGCTTCATTTCAGCTCAAAAGTGACTGCGTTTACCTGAAACGAAGTCTTGCTTGTAGGAAGACACAGAGCCTGCCATTTAACTCCATTTCTGAAGGGAAACACACAGCACAGGTCTCATCCATGAAACACACTCTGCTTTAGAGCAAGAAGCAAGCTCTTGCTTTCTAGAGTCTCTAATAAGGCGGGAAACGTGAGTGTGCTCAGAAAAAAAGAACTGTGCTTCCTACACACACGGACCATATCTATTTCAACTCTGCTTCTGAAACTGATACAAACCACAGGCCCTCTAACATCCAATGCTTTTCACTTAAGAGTGAGAAACGTGTGAGCTTTGTGAACGATGTAGCTTCCTTTGAGCTCAAAAGTGACTGTGTTTACCTGAAACGAAGTTTGGCTTGTAGGAAGACACAGAGCCTGCCATTAAACTCCGTTTCTGAAGGGAAACACACAGCACAGTTCTCATCCATGAAAGACAGTCTGCTTTAGAGCAGAAGCATGCTCTTGCATTCTAGAGTCTCTAATATGGTGGGAAACGTGAGTGTGCTCAGAACAAAAGAACTGTGTTACCTACACACACGGACCATATCTAGTTCAACTCTGCTTCTGAAACTGATACAAACCACAGGCCCTCTAACATGCAATGCTTTTCACTTAAGAGCGAAAAACTTGTGAGCTTCGTGACAATGTAGCTTCATTTGAGCTCAAATGTGACTGCGTTTACCTGAAACGAAGTCTTGCTTGTAGGAAGACACAGAGCCTGCCATTAAACTCCATTTCTGAAGGGAAACACACAGCACAGTTCTCATCCATGAAAGACAATCTGCTTAAGAGCAAGAAGGAAGCTCTTGCTTTCTAGAGTCTCTAATAAGGCGGGAAACGTGAGTGTGCTCAGAAAAAAAGAACTGTGTTTCCTACACACACGGACCATATCTAGTTCAACTCTGCTTGTGAAACTGATACAAACCACAGGCCCTCTAACATCCAATGCCTTTCAGTTAAGAGCAAGAAACGTGTGAGCGTTGTGAACGATGTAGCTTCGTTTGAGCTCAAAACTGACTGCGTTTACCTGAAACGAAATCTTGCTTGTTTAACTCCGTTTCTGAAGGGAAACACGCAGCACAGTTCTCATCCATGAAAGACACTCTGCTTTAGAGCAAGAAGCAAGCTCTTGCTTTCTAGAGTCTCTATTAAGGCTAGAAACGTGAGTGTGCTAAAAACAAAAGAACTGTGTTTCCTACACAGACGGACCATATCTAGTACAACTCTGCTTCTGAAACTGATACAAACCACAAGTCCTCTAACATCCAATGCCTTTTCCTAAGAGCGAGAAACGTGTGAGCTTCGTGAACGATGTAGTTTCCTTTGAGCTCAAAAGTTACTGCGTTTACCTGAAACTAAGTCTTGCATGTAGGAAGACACAGAGTCTGCCATTTAACTCCATTTGTGAAGGGAAACACACAGCACAGTTCTCATCCATGAAAGACACTCTGCTTTAGAGCAAGAAGCAAGCTCTTGCTTTCTAGAGTCTCTCATAAGGCTGGAAACGAGAGTGTGCTCAGAACAAAAGAACTGTGTTTCCTACACACACGGACCATATCTAGTTCAACTCTGCTTCTGAAACTGATACAAACCACAGACCCTCTAACATTCAATGCCTTTCAGTTAAGAGCGAAAAACGTGTGAGCTTCGTGAACGATGTAGATTCATTTGAGCTCAAAAGTGACTTCGTTTACCTGAAACGAAGAGTTGCTTGTAGGAAGACACTGAGCCTGCCATTTAACTCCGTTTGTGAAGGGAAACACACAGCACAGTTCTCATCCATGAAAGACACTCTGCTTTAGAGCAAGAAGCATGCTCTTGCATTCTATAGTCTCTAATAGGGTGGGAAACGTGAGTGTGCACAGAACAAAAGAACTGTGTTTCCTACACACACGGACCATATCTAGTTCAACTCTGCTTCGGAAACTGATACAAACCACAGGCCCTCTAACATGCAATGCTTTTCACTTAAGAGCGAGAAACGTGTGAGCTTCGTGACGATGTAGCTTCATTTGAGCTCAAATGTGACTGCGTTTACCTGAAACGAAGTCTTGCTTGTAGGAAGACACAGAGCCTGCCATTTAACTCCGTTTCTGAAGGGAAACACACAGCACAGTTCTCATCCATGAAAGACACTCTGCTTTAGAGCAAGAAGCAAGCTCTTGCTTTCTAGAGTCTCCATTAAGGCAAGAAAGTGAGTGTGCTAAGAACAAAAAACTGTGTTTGCTACACAGACGGACCATATCTAGTTTAACTCTGCTTCTGAAACTGATACAAACCACAGGCCCTCTAACATCCAATGCTTTTCACTTAAGAGCGAGAAACGTGTGAGCTTCTTGACGATGTAGCTTCATTTGAGCTCAAAAGTGACTGCGTTTACCTGAAACGAAATCTTGCTTGTAGAAAGACACAGAGCCTGCCATTTAACTCCGTTTCTGAAGGGAAACACACAGCACAGGTCTCATCCATGAAACACACTCTGCTTTAGAGCAAGAAGCAAGCTCTTGCTTTCTAGAGTCTCTAATAAGGCGGGAAACGTGAGTGTGCTCAGAAAAAAAGAACTGTGTTTCCTACACACACGGACCATATCTAGTTCAACTCTGCTTGTGAAACTGATACAAACCACAGGCCCTCTAACATCCAATGCCTTTCAGTTAAGAGCAAGAAACGTGTGAGCTTCGTGAACGATGTACCTTCGTTTGATGTCAAAAGTGACTGCATTTACCTGAAACTAAGTCTTGGTTGCAGGAAGACACAGAGTCTGCCATTTAACTCAATTTGGGAAGGGAAACACACAGCACAGTTCTCATCCATGAAAGACACTCTGATTTAGAGCAAGAAGCAAGCTCTTGCTTTCTAGAGTCTCTAATAAGGCTGGAAACGTGAGTGTGCTCAGAACAAAAGAACTGTGTTTCCTACACACACGGACCATATCTAGTTCAACTCTGCTTCTGAACCTGATACAAATCACAGACCCTCTAACATCCAATGCCTTTCAGTTAAGAGCTAAAATCGTGTGAGCTTCGTGAACGATGTAGATTCTTTTTAGCGCAAAAGTGACTTCGTTTACCTGAAACGAAGTCTTGCTTGTAGGAAGACACTGAGCCTGCCATTTAACTCCGTTTGTGAAGGGAAACACACAGCACAGTTCTCACCAATGAAAGACACTCTGCTTTAGAGCAAGAAGCAAGCTCTTGCTTTCTAGAGTCTCTAATAAGGCTGGAAACTTGAGTGTGCTCAGAACAAAAGAACTGTGTTTCCTACACACACGGACCATATCTAGTTCAACTCTGCTTCTGAAACTGATACAAACCACAGGCCCTCTAACATGCAATGCTTTTCACTTAAGAGCGAAAAACTTGTGAGCTTCGTGACAATGTAGCTTCATTTGAGCTCAAATGTGACTGCGTTTACCTGAAACGAAGTCTTGCTTGTAGGAAGACACAGAGCCTGCCATTAAACTCCGTTTCTGAAGGGAAACACACAGCACAGTTCTCATCCATGAAAGACAATCTGCTTTAGAGCAAGAAGGAAGCTCTTGCTTTCTAGAGTCTCTAATAAGGCGGGAAACGTGAGTGTGCTCAGAACAAAAGAACTGTGTTTCCTACACACACGGACCATATCTAGTTCAACTCTGCTTGTGAAACTGATACAAACCACAGGCCCTCTAACATCCAACGCCTTTCAGTTAAGAGCAAGAAACGTGTGAGCGTTGTGAACGATGTAGCTTCGTTTGAGCTCAAAACTGACTGCGTTTACCTGAAACGAAGTCTTGCTTGTTTAACTCCGTTTCTGAAGGGAAAACACAGCACAGTTCTCATCCATGAACGACACTCTTCTTTAGAGCAAGAAGGAAGCTCTTGCTTTCTAGAGTCTCTAATAAGGCGGGAAACGTGAGTGTGCTCAGAAAAAAAGAACTGTGTCTCCTACACACACGGACCATATCTAGTTCAACTCTGCTTCTGAAACTGATACAAACCACAGGCCCTCTAACATCCAATGCCTTTCAGTTAAGAGCAAGAAACGTTTGAGCCTTGTGAACGATGTAGCTTCGTTTGAGCTCAAAAGTTACTGCGTTTACCTGAAACTAAGTCTTACATGTAGGAAGACACAGAGCCTGCCATTTAACTCCGTTTCTGAAGGGAAACACACAGCACAGTTCTCATCCATGAAAGACACTCTGCTTTAGAGCAAGAAGCAAGCTCTTGCATTCTAGAGTCTCTATTAAGGCTAGAAACGTGAGTGTGCTAAGAATAAAAGAACTGTGTTTGCTACACAGACGGACCATATCTAGTTCAACTCTGCTTCTGAAACTGATACAAACCACAGGCCCTCTAACATCCAATGCTTTTCACTTAAGAACGAGAAACGTGTGAGCTTCGTGACGATGTAGCTTCATTTGAGCTCAAAAGTGACTGCGTTTACCTGAAACGAAGTCTTGCTTGTAGGAAGACACAGAGCCTGCCATTTAACTCCGTTTCTGAAGGGAAACACACTCACAGGTCTCATCCATGAAACACACTCTACTTTAGAGCAAGAAGCAAGCTCTTGCTTTCTAGCGTCTCTAATAAGGCGGGAAACGTGAGTGTGCTCAGAACAAAAGAACTGTGTTTCCTACACACACGGACCATATCTAGTTCAACTCTGCTTGAGAAACTGATACAAACCACAGGCCCTCTAACATCCAACGCCTTTCAGTTAAGAGCAAGAAACGTGTGAGCGTTGTGAACGATGTAGCTTCGTTTGAGCTCAAAACTGACTGCGTTTACCTGAAACGAAGTCTTGCTTGTTTAACTCCGTTTCTGAAGGGAAACACACAGCACAGTTCTCATCCATGAACGACACTCTTCTTTAGAGCAAGAAGGAAGCTCTTGCTTTCTAGAGTCTCTAATAAGGCGGGAAACGTGAGTGTGCTCAGAAAAAAAGAACTGTGTTTCCTACACACACGGACCATATCTAGTTCAACTCTGCTTGTGAAACTGATACAAACAACAGGCCCTCTAACATCCAATGCCTTTCAGTTAAGAGCAAGAAACGTTTGAGCCTTGTGAACGATGTAGCTTCGTTTGAGCTCAAAACTGACTGCGTTTACCTGAAACGAAGTCTTGCTTGTTTAACTCCGTTTCTGAAGGGAAACACACAGCACAGTTCTCATCCATGAAAGACACTCTGCTTTAGAGCAAGAAGCAAGCTCTTGCTTTCTAGAGTCTCTATTAAGGCTAGAAACGTGAGTGTGCTAAGAACAAAAGAACTGTGTTTCCTACACAGACGGACCATATCTAGTTCAACTCTGCTTCTGAAACTGACACAAACCACAGGCCCTCTAACATCCAATGCCTTTTGTTAAGAGCGAGAAACGTGTGAGTTTCGTGAACGATGTAGATTCGTTTGAGCTCAAAAGTTACTTCGTATACCTGAAACTAAGTCTTGCTTGTAGGAAGACACTGAGCCTGACATTTAACTCCGTTTGTGAAGAGAAACACACAGCACAGTTCTCTTCCATGAAAGACAGTCTGCTTTAGAGCAAGAAGCATGCTCTTGCATTCTAGAGTCTCTAATAAGGCGGGAAACGTGAGTGTGCTCAGAACAAAAGAACTGTGTTTCCTACACACACGGACCATATCTAGTTCAACTCTGCTTCTGAAACTGACACAAACCACAGGCCCTCTAACATGCAATGCTTTTCACTTAAGAGCGAGAAACTTGTGAGCTTCGTGACGATGTAGCTTCATTTGAGCTCAAATGTGACTGTGTTTACCTGAAACTAAGTCTTGCTTGTAGGAAGACACAGAGCCTGCCATTTAACTCCATTTCGGAAGGGAAACACACAGCACAGTTCTCGTCCATGAAACACACTCTGTTTTAGAGCAAGAAGCAAGCTCTTGCTTTCTAGAGTCTCTAATAAGGCTGGAAACGTGAGTGTGCTCAGAACAAAAGAACTGTGTTTCCCACACACACGGACCATATCTAGTTCAACTCTGCTTCTGAAACTGATACAAACCACAGACCCTCTAACATCCAATGCCTTTCAGTTAAGAGCGAAAAACGTGTGAGCTTCGTGAACGATGTAGATTCATATGAGCTCAAAAGTGACTTCGTTTACCTGAAACGAAGTCTTGCATGTAGGAAGACACAGAGCCTGCCATTTACCTCCATTTGTGAAGGGAAACACACAGCACAGTTCTCATTCATGAAAGACACTCTGCTTTAGAGCAAGAAGCATGCTCTTGCATTCTAGAGTCTCTAATAAGGTGGGAAACGTGAGTGTGCTCAGAACAAAAGAACTGTGTTTCCTACACACACGGACCATATCTAGTTCAACTCTGCTTCTGAAACTGATACAAACAACAGGCCCTCTGACATGCAATGCTTTTCACTTAAGAGCGAGAAACGTGTGAGCTTCGTGACGATGTAGCTTCATTTGAGCTCAAATGTGACTGCGTTTACCTGAAACGAAGTCTTGCTTGTAGGAAGACACAGAGCCTGCCATTTAACTCCGTTTCTGAAGGGAAACACACAGCACAGTTCTCATCCATGAAAGACACTCTGCTTTAGAGCAAGAAGCAAGCTCTTGCTTTCTAGAGTCTCTATTAAGGCTAGAAACGTGAGTGTGCTAAGAACAAAAAACTGTGTTTGCTACACAGACGGACCATATCTAGTTCAACTCTGCTTCTGAAACTGATACAAACCACAGGCCCTCTAACATGCAATGCTTTTCACTTAAGAGCGAGAAACGTGTGAGCTTCGTGACGATGTAGCTTCATTTGAGCTCAAAAGTGACTGCTTTTACCTGAAACGAAGTCTTGCTTGTAGGAAGACACAGAGCTTGCCATTTAACTCCGTTTCTGAAGGGAAACACACAGCACAGGTCTCATCCATGAAAGACACTCTGCTTTAGAGCAAGAAGCAAGCTCTTGCTTTCTAGAGTCTCTAATAAGGCGGGAAACGTGAGTGTGCTCAGAAAAAAAGAATTGTGTTTCCTACACACACGGACCATATCTAGTTCAACTCTGCTTGTGAAACTGATACAAACCACAGGCCCTCTAACATCCAATGCCTTTTAGTTAAGAGCAAGAAACGTGTGAGCTTCGTGAACGATGTAGCTTCGTTTGAGGTCAAAAGTGACTGCATTTACCTGAAACAAAGTCTTGCTTGTAGGAAGACACAGAGTCTGCCATTTAACTCAATTTGGGAAGGGAAACACACAGCACAGTTCTCATCCGTGAGAGACACTCTGCTTTAGAGCAAGAAGCAAGCTCTTGCTTTCTAGAGTCTCTAATAAGGCTGGAAACTTGAGTGTGCTCAGAACAAAAGAACTGTGTTTCCTACACACACGGACCATATCTAGTTCAACTCTGCTTCTGAACCTGATACAAATCACAGACCCTCTAACATCCAATGCCTTTCAGTTAAGAGCTAAAAACGTGTGAGCTTCGTGAACGATGTAGATTCATTTGAGCTCAAAAGTGACTTCGTTTACCTGAAACGAAGTCTTGCTTGTAGGAAGACAGTGAGCCTGCCATTTAACTCCATTTGTGAAGGGAAACACACAGCACAGTTCTCACCAATGAAAGACACTCTGCTTTAGAGCAAGAAGCATGCTCTTTCCTTCTAGAGTCTCTAATAAGGTGGGAAACGTGAGTGTGCTCAGAACAAAAGAACTGTGTTTCCTACACACACGGACCATATCTAGTTCAACTCTGCTTCTGAAACTGATACAAACTACCGGCCTTCTGACATCCAATGCCTTTTGTTAAGAGCGAGAAACGTGTGAGCTTCGTGACGATGTAGCTTCATTTGAGCTCAAAAGTGACTGCGTTTACCTGAAACGAAGTCTTGCTTGTAGGAAGACACAGAGCCTGCCATTTAACTCCTTTTCTGAAGGTAAATACACAGCACAGGTCTCATCCATGAAACACACTCTGCTTTAGAGCAAGAAGCAAGCTCTTGCTTTCTAGATTCTCTAATAAGGCGGGAAACGTGAGTGTGCTCACAACAAAAGACCTATGCTTCCTACACACACGGACCATATCTATTTCAACTCTGCTTGTGAAACTGATACAAACCACAGGCCCTCTAACATCCAATGCTTTTCACTTAAGAGCGAGAAACGTGTGAGCTTCGTGAACGATTTAGCTTCCTTTGAGCTCAAAAGTGACTGCGTTTACCTGAAATGAAGTCTTGCTTGTAGGAAGACACAGAGCCTGCCATTAAACTCTGTTTCTGAAGAGAAACACACAGCACAGTTCTCATCCATGAAAGACAATCTGCTTTAGAGCAGGAAGCAAGCTCTTGCTTTGTAGAATCTCTAATAAGGCGGGAAACGTGAGTGTGCTCAGAAAAAAAGAACTGTGTTTCCTACACACACGGACCATATCTAATTCAACTCTGCTTGTGAATCTGATACAAACCACAGGCCCTCTAACATCCAATGCCTTTCAGTTAAGAGCAAGAAACGTGTGAGCGTTGTGAACGATGTCGCTTCGTTTGAGCTCAAAACTGACTGCGTTTACCTGAAACGAAGTCTTGCTTGTTTAACTCCGTTTCTGAAGGGAAACACGCAGCACAGTTCTCATCCATGAAAGACACTCTGCTTTAGAGCAAGAAGCAAGCTCTTGCTTTCTAGAGTCTCTATTAAGGCTAGAAACGTGAGTGTGCTAAGAACAAAAGAACTGTGTTTCCTACACAGACGGACCATACCTAGTACAACTCTGCTTCTTAAACTGATACAAACCACAGGTCCTCTAACATCCAATGCCTTTTCTTAAGAGCGAGAAACGTGTGAGCTTCGTGAACGATGTTGCTTCCTTTGAGCTCAAAAGTTACTGCGTTTACCTGAAACTAAGTCTTGCATGTAGGAAGACACAGAGTCTGCCATTTAACTCCATTTGTGAAGGGAAACACACAGCACAGTTCTCATCCATGAAACACACTCTGCTTAGAGCAAGAAGCAAGCTCTTGCTTTCTAGAGTCTCTAATAAGGCTGGAAACGTGAGTGTGCTCTGAACAAAAGAACTGTGTTTCCTACACACACGGACCATATCTAGTTCAACTCTGCTTCTGAAACTGATACAAACCACAGACCCTCTAACATCCAATGCCTTTCAGATAAGAGCGAAAAACGTGTGAGCTTCGTGAACGATGTAGATTCATTTGAGCTCAAAAGTGACTTCGTTTAACTGAAACGAAATCTTGCTTGTAGGAAGACACTGAGCCTGCCATTTAACTCCGTTTGTGAAGGGAAACACACAGCACAGTTCTCATCTATGAAAGACACTCTGCTTTAGAGCAAGAAGCATGCTCTTGCATTCTAGAGTCTCTAATAACGTGGGAAAGGTGAGTGTGCTCAGAACAAAGAACTGTGTTTCCTACACACACGGACCATATCTAGTTCAACTCTGCTTCTGAAACTGATACAAACCACAGGCCCTCTAACATGCAATGCTTTTCACTTAAGAGCGAGAAACGTGTGAGCTTCGTGACAATGTAGCTTCATTTGAGCTCAAATGTGACTGCGTTTACCTGAAACGAAGTCTTGCTTGTAGGAAGACACAGAGCCTGCCATTTAACTCCGTTTCTGAATGGAAACACACAGCACAGTTCTCATCCATGAAAGACACTCTGCTTTAGAGCAAGAAGCAAGCTCTTGCTTTCTAAAGTCTCTATTAAGGCTAGAAACGTGAGTGTGCTAAGAACAAAAGAACTGTGTTTGCTACACAGACGAACCATATCTAGTTCAACTCTGCTTCTGAAACTGATACAAATCACAGGCCCTCTAACATCCAATGCTTTTCACTTAAGAGAGAGAAACGTGTGAGTTTCATGACGATGCAGCTTCATTTCAGCTCAAAAGTGACTGCGTTTACCTGAAACGAAGTCTTGCTTGTAGGAAGACACAGAGCCTGCCATTAAACTCCGTTTCTGAAGGGAAACACACAGCACAGTTCTCATCCATGAAAGACAATCTGCTTTAGAGCAAGAAGGAAGCTCCTGCTTTCTAGAGTCTCTAATAAGGCGGGAAACGTGAGTGTGCTCAGAAAAAAAGAACTGTGTTTCCTACACACACTGACCATATCTAGTTCAACCCTGCTTGTGAAACTGATACAAACCACAGTCCCTCTAACATCCAATGCCTTTCAGTTAAGAGCAAGAAACGTGTGAGCGTTGTGAACGATGTAGCTTCGTTTGAGCTCAAAACTGACTGCGTTTACCTGAAACGAAGTCTTGCTTGTTTAACTCCGTTTCTGAAGGGAAACACGCAGCACAGTTCTCATCCATGAAAGACACTCTTCTTTAGAGCAAGAAGCAAGCTCTTGCTTTCTAGAGTCTCTACTAAGGCTAGAAACGTGAGTGTGCTAAGAACAAAAGAACTGTGTTTCCTACACAGACGGACCATATCTAGTTCAACTCTGCTTCTGAAACTGATACAAACCACAGGTCCTCTAACATCCAATGCCTTTTCTTAAGAGCGAGAAACGTGTGACCTTCGTGAACGATGTAGCTTCCTTTGAGCTCAAAAGTTACTGCGTTTA
This sequence comes from Onychomys leucogaster, assembly GCA_949786385.1. Classification (NCBI taxonomy): domain Eukaryota; kingdom Metazoa; phylum Chordata; class Mammalia; order Rodentia; family Cricetidae; genus Onychomys; species Onychomys leucogaster. The sequence continues at coordinate 2,120,832 of CATKUP010000092.1, read as the reverse complement.
CCTGAAACTAAGTCTTGCATGTAGGAAGACACAGAGTCTGCCATTTAACTCCATTTGTGAAGGGAAACACACAGCACAGTTGTCATCCATGAAAGACACTCTGCTTTAGAGCAAGAAGCAAGCTCTTGCTTTCTAGAGTCTCTAATGAGGCTGGAAACATGAGTGTGCTCAGAACAAAAGAACTGTGTTTCCTACACACACGGACCATATCTAGTTCAACTCTGTTTCTGAAACTGATACAAACCACAGACCCTCTAACATCCAATGCCTTTCAGTTAAGAGCGAAAAACGTGTGAGCTTCGTGAACGATGTAGATTCATTTGAGCTCAAAAGTGACTTCGTTTACCTGAAACGAAGTCTTGCTTGTAGGAAGACACAGAGCCTGTCATTTAACTCCGTTTCTGAAGGGAAACACACAGCACAGTTCTCATCCATGAAAGACACTCTGCTTTAGAGCAAGAAGCAAGCTCTTGCTTTCTAGAGTCTCTATTAAGGCTAGAAAAGTGAGTGTGCTAAGAACAAAAGAACTGTGTTTGCTACACAGACGGACCATATGTAGTTCAACTCTGCTTCTGAAACTGATACAAACCACAGGCCCTCTAACATCCAATGCTTTTCACTTAAGAGCGAGAAACGTGTGAGCTTCGTGACGATGTAGCTTCATTTGAGCTCAAAAGTGACTGCGTTTACCTGAAACGAAGTCTTGCTTGTAGGAAGACACAGAGCCTGCCATTTAACTCCGTTTCTGAATGGAAACACACAGCACAGTTCTCATCCATGAAAGACCCTCTGCTTTAGAGCAAGAAGCAAGCTCTTGCTTTCTAGAGTCTGTAATAAGGCGGGAAACGTGAGTGTGCTCCGAACAAAAGAACTGTGTTTCCAACACACACGGACCATATCTAGTTCAACTCTGCTTCTGAAACTGATACAAACCACAGGCCCTCTAACATCCAATGCCTTTCAGTTAAGAACGAGAAACGTGTGAGCTCTGTGAGGATGTAGCTTCATTTGAGCTCAAAATTGACTGTGTTTACCTGAAACGAAGTGTTGCATGTAGGAAGACACAGAGCCTGCCATTTAACTCCGTTTCTGAAGGGAAACACACAGCACAGTTCTCATCCATGAAACACACTCAGTGTTAGAGCAAAAAGCCTGCTCTTGCTTTCTAGAGTCTCTAATAAGGTGGGAAACGTGAGTGTGCTCAGAATAAAAGAACTGAGTTTCCTACACACACGGACCATTTCTAGTTCAACTCTGCTTCTGAACCTGATACAAAACACAGGCCCTCTATCATCCAATCCTTTTCACTTAGGAGCGAGAAACGTGGGGGCTTCGTGAACGATGTAGCTTCGTTTGAGCTCAAAAGTGACTGCATTTCCCGAAACGAACTCTTGCTTGTAGGAAGACACAGAGCCTGGCATTTAACTCCGTTTCTGAAGGGAAACACACAGCACAGTTCTCATCCATGAAAGAAACTCTGCTTCAGAGCAAGAAGCAACCTCTTGCTTTCTAGAGTCTCTAATAAGGCGGGAAACGAGAGTGTGCTAAGAACAAAAGAACTGTGTTTCCTACACACACGGACCATGTCTAGTTCAACTCTGCTTCTGAAACTGATACAAACCACAGGCCCTCTAACATCCAATGCTTTTCACATAAGAGCGAGAAACTTGTGAGCTTCGTGACGATGTAGCTTCATTTGAGCTCAAAAGTGACTGCGTTTACCTGAAACGAAGTCTTGCTTGTCGGAAGACACAGAGCATGCCATTTAACTCCGTTTCTGAAGGGAACACACAGCACAGTTCTCATCCATGAAAGACACTCTGTTATAGAGCAAGAAGCAGGCTCTTGCTTTCTAGAGTCTCTAATAAGGCGAGAAACGTGAGTCTGCTCAAAACAAAAGAACTGTGTTTCCTACACACACGGACCATATCTAGTTTAACTCTACTTCTGAAATTGATACAAACCACAGGCGCTCTTACATCTAATCCGTTTCACTTAAGAGCGAGAGACGTGGGAGCTTCGTGAACGATGTATCTTCGTTTGAGCACAAAAGTGACTGCATTTACCTGAAACGAAGTCTTGCATGTAGGAAGACACAGAGCCTGCCATTTAACTCCGATTCTGAAGGGAAACACACACCACAGTTCTCATCCATGAAAGACAATCTTCTTTAGAGCAAGATGCAAGCTCTTACTTTCTAGAGTCTCTAATAAGGCGGGAAATGTGAGTGTGCTCAGAACAAAAGAACTTTGTTTCCTACACACACGGTCCATATCTAGTTCAACTCTGCTTCTAAAACTGATACAAACCACAGGCCCTCTAACATGCAATGCTTTGCACTTAAGAGTGAGAAACTTGTGAGCTTCGTGACAATGTAGCTTCATTTGAGCTCAAAAGTGACTGCGTTTACCTGAAACGAAGTCTTGCTTGTAGGAAGACACAGAGCCTGCCATTAAATTCCGTTTCTGAAGGGAAACACACAGCACAGTTCTCATCCATGAAAGACAATCTGCTTTAGAGCAAGAAGGAAGCTCTTGCTTTCTAGAGTCTCTAATAAGGCGGGAAACGTGAGTGTGCTCAGAAAAAAAGAACTGTGTTTCCTACACACACGGACCATATCTAGTTCAACTCTGCTTGTGAAACTGATACAAACCACAGGCCCTCTCATCCATGAAAGACACTCTGCTTTAGAGCAAGAAGCAAGCTCTTGCTTTCTAGAGTCTCTATTAAGGCTAGAAACGTGAGTGTGCTAAGAACAAAAGAACTGTGTTTCCTACACAGACGGACCATATCTAGTTCAACTCTGCTTCTGAAACTGATACAAACCACAGGTCCTCTAACATCCAATTCCTTTTCTTAAGAGCGAGAAACGTGTGACCTTCGTGAACGATGTAGCTTCCTTTGAGCTCAAAAGTTACTGCGTTTACCTGAAACTAAGTCTTGCATGTAGGAAGACACAGAGTCTGCCATTTAACTCCATTTGTGAAGGGAAACACACAGCACAGTTCTCATCCATGAAAGACACTCTGCTTTAGAGCAAGAAGCAAGCTCTTGCTTTCTAGAGTCTCTAATAAGGCTGGAAACATGAGTGTGCTCAGAACAAAAGAACTGTGTTTCCTACACACACGGACCATATCTAGTTCAACTCTGTTTCTGAAACTGATACAAACCACAGACCCTCTAACATCCAATGCCTTTCAGTTAAGAGCGAGAAACGTGTGAGCTCTGTGAGGATGTAGCTTCATTTGAGCTCAAAATTGACTGTGTTTACCTGAAACGAAGTGTTGCATGTAGGAAGACACAGAGCCTGCCATTTAACTCCGTTTCTGAAGGGAAACACACAGCACAGTTCTCATCCATGAAACACACTCTGCGTTAGAGCAAAAAGCCTGCTCTTGCTTTCTAGAGTCTCTAATAAGGTGGGAAACGTGAGTGTGCTCAGAATAAAAGAACTGAGTTTCCTACACACACGGACCATTTCTAGTTCAACTCTGCTTCTGAACCTGATACAAAACACAGGCCCTCTAACATCCAATCCTTTTCACTTAAGAGCGAGAAACGTGGGAGCTTCGTGAACGATGTAGCTTCTTTGAGCTCAAAAGTGACTGCATTTCCCGAAACGAACTCTTGCTTGTAGGAAGACACAGAGCCTGGCATTTAACTCCGTTTCTGAAGGGAAACACACAGCACAGTTCTCATCCATGAAAGAAACTCTGCTTCAGAGCAAGAAGCAACCTCTTGCTTTCTAGAGTCTCTAATAAGGCGGGAAAAGAGAGTGTGCTAAGAACAAAAGAACTGTGTTTCCTACACACACGGACCATGTCTAGTTCAACTCTGCTTCTGAAACTGATACAAACCACAGGCCCTCTAACATCCAATGCTTTTCACATAAGAGCGAGAAACGTGTGAGCTTCGTGACGATGTAGCTTCATTTGAGCTCAAAAGTGACTGCGTTTACCTGAAACGAAATCTTGCATGTAGGAAGACACAGAGCCTGCCATTTAACTCCGTTTCTGAAGGGAAACACACAGCACAGTTCTCATCCATGAAAGATACTCTGCTTTAGAGCAAGAAGCATGCTCTTGCATTCTAGAGTCTCTAATAAGGTGGGAAACGTGAGTGTGCTCAGAACAAAAGAACTGTGTGTCCTACACACACGGACCATATCTAGTTCAACTCTGCTTCGGAAACTGATACAAACCACAGGCCCTCTAACATAAAATCCTTTTCACTTACGAGGGAGAAACATGGGAGCTTCGTGAATGATGTAGCTTCGTTTGAGCTCAAAAGTGACTGCGTTTACCTGAAACGAAATCTTGCATGTAGGAAGACACAGAGCCTGCCATTTAACTCCGTTTCTGAAGGGAAAAACACAGCACAGTTCTCATCCATGAAAGACACTCTGTTATAGAGCAAGAAGCAGGCTCTTGCTTTCTAGAGTCTCTAATAAGGCGAGAAACGTGAGTCTGCTCAAAACAAAAGAACTGTGTTTCCTACACACACGGACCTTATCTAGTTTAACTCTACTTCTGAAATTGATACAAACCACAGGCGCTCTTACATCTAATCCTTTTCACTTAAGAGCGAGAGACGTGGGAGCTTCGTGAACGATGTAGCTTCGTTTGAGCACAAAAGTGACTGCATTTACCTGAAACGAAGTCTTGCATGTAGGAAGACACAGAGCCTGCCATTTAACTCCGTTTCTGAAGGGAAACACACACCACAGTTCTCATCCATGAAACACACTCTGCGTTAGAGCAAGAAGCATGCTCTTTCTTTCTAGAGTCTCTAATAAGGTGGGAAACGTAAGTGTGCTCAGAATAAAAGAACTGGGTTTCCTACACACACGGACCATATCTAGTTCAACTCTGCTTCTGAAACTGATACAAACAACAGGCCCTCTAACATCCAATCCTTTTAACTTAAGAGCGAGAAACGTGGGAGGTTCGTGAAAATATAGCTTCATTTGAGCTCAAAAGTGACTGCGTTTACCTGAAACAAAGTCTTGCTTGTCGGAAGACACAGAGCCTGCCATTTAACTCCGTTTCTGAAGGGAAACACACAGCACTGCTCTCATCCATGAAAGACAATCTGCTTTAGAGCAAGAAGCATGCTCTTGCTTTCTAGAGTCTCTAATAAGGTGGGAAACGTAGGTGTGCTCAGAATAAAGGAACTGAGTTTCCTACACACACGGACCATTTCTAGTTCAACTGTGCTTCTGAAACTGATACAAACCACAGGCCCTCTAACATCCAATCCTTTTAACTTAAGAGCGAGAAACGTGGCAGCTTCGTGAACAATATAGCTTCGTTTGAGCTCAAAAGTGACTGCGTTTACCTGAAAAGAAGTCTTGCTTGTCGGAAGACACAGAGCCTGCCATTTAACTCCGTTACTGAAGGGAAAGACACAGCACAGTTCTCATCCATGAAAGACACTCTGCTTTAGAGCAAGAAGCATGCTCTTGCATTGTAGAGTCTCTAATAAGGTTGGAAACGTGAGTGTGCTCAGAACAAAAGAACTGTGTTTCCTACACACACGGACCATATCTAGTTCAACTCTGCTTCGGGAACTGATACAAACCACAGGCCCTCTAACATAAAATACCTTTCACTTATGAGGGAGAAACGTGGGAGGTTCGTGAACGATGTAGCTTCGTATGAGCTCAAAAGTGACTGCGTTTACCTGAAACAAAGTCTTGCTTGAAGGAAGACACAGAGGGTGCCATTTAACTCCGTTACTGAAGGGAAACACACAGCAGAATTCTCATTCATGTAAGACACTCTGCTTTAGAGCAAGAAGCAAGCTCTTGCTTTCTAGAGTCTCTAATAAGGCAGGAAACGTGAGTGTGCTCACAAAAAAAGAACTGTGTTTCGTACACACACGGACCATATCTAGTTCAACTCTGCTTCTGAAACTGATACAAACCACAGGCCCTCTAACATCCAAAGCTTTTCACTTAGGAGCGAGAAACGTGTGAGCTTCGTGACTATGTAGCTTCATTTGAGCTCAAAAGTGACTGCGTTTACCTGAAACAAAGTCTTGCTTGTAGGAAGACACAGAGCCTGCCATTTAACTCCGTTTCTGAAGGGAAACACACAGCACAGTTCTCATCCATGAAAGACACTCTGTTATAGAGCAAGAAGCAGGCTCTTGCTTTCTAGAGTCTCTAATAAGGGGAGAAACGTGAGTCTGCTCAAAACAAAAGAACTGTGTTTCCTACACACACGGACCATATCTAGTTTAACTCTACTTCTGAAATTGATACAAACCACAGGCGCTCTTACATCTAATCCGTTTCACTTAAGAGCGAGAGACGTGGGAGCTTCGTGAACGATGTAGCTTCGTTTGAGCACAAAAGTGACTGCATTTACCTGAAACGAAGTCTTGCATGTAGGAAGACACAGAGCCTGCCATTTAACTCCGTTTCTGTAGGGAAACACACACCACAGTTCTCATCCATGAAAGACAATCTTCTTTAGAGCAAGATGCAAGCTCTTACTTTCTAGAGTCTCTAATAAGGCGGGAAATGTGAGTGTGCTCAGAACAAAAGAACTTTGTTTCCTACACACACGGTCCATATCTAGTTCAACTCTGCTTCTGAAACTGATACAAACCACAGGCCCTCTAACATCCAATGCCTTTCAGTTAAGAGCGAGAAACGTGTGAGCTCTGTGAGGATGTATCTTCGTTTGAGCTCAAAACTGACTGCGTTTACCTGAAATGAAGTCTTGCATGTAGGAAGACACAGAGCCTGCCATTTAACTCCGTTTCTGAAGGGAAACACACAGCACAGTTCTCCTCCATGAAACACACTCTGCGTTAGAGCAAGAAGCATGCTCTTTCTTTCTAGAGTCTCTAATAAGGTGGGAAACGTAAGTGTGCTCAGACTAAAAGAACTGGGTTTCCTACACACACGGACCATATCTATTTCAACTCTGCTTCTGAAACTGATACAAACCACAGGCCCTCTAACATCCAATGCTTTTCACTTAAGAGCGAGAAACGTGTGAGCTTCGTGAACGATGTAGCTTCCTTTGAGCTCAAAAGTGACTGCGTTTACCTGAAACGAAGTCTTGCTTGTAGGAAGACACAGAGCCTGCCATTAAAATCCGTTTCTGAAGGGAAACACACAGCACAGTTCTCATCCATGAAAGACAGTCTGCTTTAGAGCAGAAGCATGCTCTTGCATTCTAGAGTCTCTAATATGGTGGGAAACGTGAGTGTGCTCAGAACAAAAGAACTGTGTTACCTACACACACGGACCATATCTAGTTCAACTCTGCTTCTGAAACTGATACAAACCACAGGCCCTCTAACATGCAATGCTTTGCACTTAAGAGTGAGAAACTTGTGAGCTTCGTGACAATGTAGCTTCATTTGAGCTCAAAAGTGACTGCGTTTACCTGAAACGAAGTCTTGCTTGTAGGAAGACACAGAGCCTGCCATTAAACTCTGTTTCTGAAGGGAAACACACAGCACAGTTCTCATCCATGAAAGACAATCTGCTTTAGAGCAAGAAGGAAGCTCTTGCTTTCTAGAGTCTCTAATAAGGCGGGAAACGTGAGTGTGCTCAGAAAAAAAGAACTGTGTTTCCTACACACACGGACAATATCTAGTTCAACTCTGCTTGTGAAACTGATACAAACCACAGGCCCTCTCATCCATGAAAGACACTCTGCTTTAGAGCAAGAAGCAAGCTCTTGCTTTCTAGAGTCTCTATTAAGGCTAGAAACGTGAGTGTGCTAAGAACAAAAGAACTGTGTTTCCTACACAGACGGACCATATCTAGTTCAACTCTGCTTCTGAAACTGATACAAACCACAGACCCTCTAACATCCAATGCCTTTCAGTTAAGAGTGAGAAACGTGTGAGCTCTGTGAGGATGTAGCTTCATTTGAGCTCAAAATTGACTGTGTTTACCTGAAACGAAGTGTTGCATGTAGGAAGACACAGTGCCTGCCATTTAACTCCGTTTCTGAAGGGAAACACACAGCACAGTTCTCATCCATGAAACACACTCTGCGTTAGAGCAAAAAGCCTGCTCTTGCTTTCTAGAGTCTCTAATAAGGTGGGAAACGTGAGTGTGCTCAGTATAAAAGAACTGAGTTTCCTACACACACGGACCATTTCTAGTTCAACTCTGCTTCTGAACCTGATACAAAACACAGGCCCTCTAACATAAAATCCTTTTCACTTACGAGGGAGAAACGTGGGAGCTTCGTGAAGGATGTAGCTTCGTTTGAGCTCAAAAGTGACTGCGTTTACCTGAAAAGAAGTCTTGCTTGTCGGAAGACACAGAGCCTGCCATTTAACTCCGTAACTGAAGGGAAAGACACAGCACAGTTCTCATCCATGAAAGACACTCTGCCTTAGAGCAAGAAGCATGCTATTGCATTCTAGAGTCTCTAATAAGGTTGGAAACGTGAGTGTGCTCAGAACAAAAGAACTGTGTTTCCTACACACACGGACCATATCTAGTTCAACTCTGCTTCGGAAACTGATACAAACCACAGTCCCTCTAACATACAAAGCTTTTCACTTAGGAGCGACAAACGTGTGATCTTCGTGACTATGTAGCTTCATTTGAGCTCAAAAGTGACTGCGTTTACCTGAAACGAAGTCTTGCTTGTAGGAAGACACAGAGCCTGCCATTTAACTCCGATTCTGAAGGGAAACACACCGCACAGTTCTCATCCATGAAAGACTCTGCTTTAGAGCAAGAAGCAAGCTCTTGCTTTCTAGAGTCTCTATTAAGGCTAGAAACCTGAGTGTGCTAAGAACAAAAGAACTGTGTTTCCTACACAGACCGACCATATCTAGTTCAACTCTGCTTCTGAAACTGATACAAACCACAGGCCCTCTAACATCCAATGCCTTTTGTTAAGAGCAAGAAACTTGTGAGCTTCGTAAACGATTTAGCTTGGTTTGAGCTCAAAAGTGACTGCGTTTTCCTGAAACTAAGTCTTGCTTGTAGGAAGACACAGAGTCTGCCATTTAACTCCATTTCTGAAGGGAAACACACAGCACAGTTCTCATCCATGAAAGACACTCTGCTTTAGGGCAAGAAGCAAGCTCTTGCTTTCTAGATTCTCTAATAATGCTGGAAATGTGAATGTGCTCAGAACAAAAGAACTGTGTTTCCTACACACAGGGACCATATCTAGTTCAACTCTACTTCTGAAACTGATACAAACCACAGGCCCTCTAACATCCAATGCCTTTCAGTTAAGAGCGAGAAACGTGTGTGCTCTGTGAGGATGTAGCTTCGTTTGAGCTCAAAATTGACTGCGTTTACCTGAAACGAAGTCTTGCATGTAGGAAGACACAGAGCCTGCCATTTAACTCCGTTTCTGAAGGGAAACACACAGCACAGTTCTCATCCATGAAACACACTCTGCGTTAGAGCAAAAAGCCTGCTCTTGCTTTCTAGAGTCTCTAATAAAGTGGGAAACGTGAGTGTGCTCAGAATAAAAGAACTGAGTTTCCTCCACACACGGACTATATCTCATTCAACTCTGCTTCTGAAACTGATACAATCCACAGGCCCTCTAACATCCAATCCTTTTAACTTAAGAGCGAGATACATGGGAGCGTCGTGAACAATATAGCTTCCTTTGAGCTCGAAAGTGACTGCGTTTACCTGAAACGAAGTCTTGCTTGTCGGAAGACACAGAGCCTGCCATTTAACTCCGTTACTGAAGGGAAACACACACCACAGTTCTCATCCATGAAAGACAATCTGCTTTAGAGCAAGAAGCATGCTCTTGCTTTCTAGAGTCTCTAGTAAGGTGGGAAACGTGAGTGTGCTCAGAATAAAAGAACTGAGTTTCCTACACACACGGACCATTTCTATTTCAACTCTGCTTCTGTAACTGATACAAACCACAGGCCCTCTAACATCCAATACTTTTCACTTAAGAGCGAGAAACGTGGGAGCTTCGTGAACGATGTAGCTTCGTTTGAGCTCAAAAGTGACTGCATTTCCCGAAACGAACTCTTGCTTGTAGGAAGACACAGAGCCTGCCATTTAACTCCATTTCTGAAGGGAAACACAGAGCACAGTTCTCCTCCATGAAACACACTCTGCGTTAGAGCAAGAAGCATGCTCTTGCTTTCTAGAGTCTCTAATAAGGTGGGAAATGTAAGTGTGCTCAGAATATAAGAACTGGGTTTCCTACACACACGGACCATATCTAGTTCAACTCTGCTTCTGAAACTGATACAAACCACAGGCCCTCTAACATCCAATCCTTTTAACTTAAGAGCGAGAAACGTGGGAGCTTCGTGAACAATATAGCTTCATTTGAGCTCAAAAGTGACTGCGTTTACCTGAAACGAAGTCTTGCTTGTCGGAAGACACAGAGCCTGCCATTTAACTCCGTTTCTGAAGGGAAACACACAGCACTGCTCTCATCCATGAAAGACAATCTGCTTTAGAGCAAGAAGCATGCTCTTGCTTTCTAGAGTCTCTAATAAGGTGGGAAACGTAGGTGTGCTCAGAATAAAAGAACTGAGTTTCCTACACACACGGACCATTTCTAGTTCAACTGTGCTTCTGAAACTGATACAAACCACAGGCCCTCTAACATCCAATCCTTTTAACTTAAGAGCTCGAAACGTGGGAGCTTCGTGAACAATATAGCTTCGTTTGAGCTCAAAAGTGACTGCGTTTACCTGAAAAGAAGTCTTGCTTGTCGGAAGACACAGAGCCTCCCATTTAACTCCGTTTCTGAAGGGAAAGACACAGCACAGTTCTCATCCATGAAAGACACTCTGCTTTAGAGCAAGAAGCATGCTCTTGCATTCTAGAGTCTCTAATAAGGTTGGAAACGTGAGTGTGCTCAGAACAAAAGAACTGTGTTTCCTACACACACGGACCATATCTAGTTCAACTCTGCTTCGGAAACTGATACAAACCACAGGCCCTCTAACATACAAAGCTTTTCACTTAGGAGCGACAAACGTGTGATCTTCGTGACTATGTAGCTTCATATGAGCTCAAAAGTGACTGCGTTTACCTGAAACGAAGTCTTGCTTGTAGGAAGACACAGAGCCTGCCATTTAACTCTGATTCTGAAGGGAAACACACCGCACAGTTCTCTTCCATTAAAGACTCTGCTTTAGAGCAAGAAGCAAGCTCTTGCTTTGTAGAGTCTCTATTAAGGCTAGAAACCTGAGGGTGCTAAGAACAAAAGAACTGTGTTTCCTACACAGACGGACCATATCTAGTTCAACTCTGCTTCTGAAACTGATACAAACCACAGGCCCTCTAACATGCAATGCCTTTTGTTAAGAGCAAGAAACTTGTGAGCTTCGTAAACGATTTAGCTTGGTTTGAGCTCAAAAGTGACTGCGTTTACCTGAAACTAAGTCTTGCTTGTAGGAAGACACAGAGTCTGCCATTTAACTCCAATTCTGAAGGGAAACACACAGCACAGTTCTCATCCATGAAAGACACACTTCTTTAGAGCAAGAAGCAAGCTCTTGCATTCTAGATTCTCTAATAAGGTGGGAAACGTGAGTGTACTCAGAACAAAAGAACTGTGTTTCCTACACACATGGACCATATCTAGTTCAACTCTGCTTCGGAAACTGATGCAACCCACAGGCCCTCTAACATAAAATCCTTTTCACTTAAGAGCGAGAAACGTGGGAGCTTCGTGAACGATGTAGCTTCGTTTGAGCTCAAAAGTGACTGCGTTTACCTGAAACGAAGTCTTGCTTGTAGGAAGACACAGAGCCTGCCAATTAACACTGTTTCTGAAGTGAAACACACAGCACAGTTCTCATCCATGAAAGACACTCTGCTTTAGAGCAAGAAGCAAGCTCTTGCTTTCTAGATTCTCTAATAATGCTGGAAATGTGAGTGTGCTCAGAACAAAAGAACTGTGTTTCCTACACACACGGACCATATCTAGTTCAACTGTACTTCTGAAATTGATACAAACCACAGGCCCTCTTACATCCAATCCTTTTCACTTAAGAGCGAGATAAGTGTGAGCTTCGTGAACGATGTAGCTTCATTTGAGGTCAAAAGTGACTGCATTTACCTGAAAAGAATTCTTGCATGTAGGAAGACACAGAGCCTGCCATTTAACTCCGTTTCTGAAGGGAAACACACAGCACAGTTCTCATCCATGAAAGACACTCTGCTTTAGAGCAAGAAGCAGGCTCTTGCTTTCTAGAGTCTCTAATAAGGCGGGAAACGTGAGTGTGCTCAAAACAAAAGAACTGTGTTTCCTACGTACACGGACCATATCTAGGTCAACTCTACTTCTGAAATTGACACAAACCAAAGGCCCTCTTACATCCAATCCTTTTCACTTAAGAGCGAGAAATGTGGGAGCTTCGTGAACGATGTAGCTTCGTTTGAGCTCAAAAGTGACTGCATTTACCTGAAACGAGGTCTTGCATGTAGGAAGACACAGAGCCTGCCGTTTAACTCTGTTTCTGAATGGAAACACACAGCACAGTTCTCATCCATGAAAGACACTCTGCTTTCGAGCAAGAAGCAAGCTCTTGCTTTCTAGATTCTCTAATAAGGCGGGAAACGTGAGTGTGCTCCGAACAAAAGAAGTGTGTTTCCTACACACACGGACCATATCTAGTTCAACTCTGCTTCTGAAACTGATACAAACCACAGGCCCTCTAACATCCAATGCCTTTCAGTTAAGAGCGAGAAACGTGTGAGCTCTGTGAGGATGTAGCCTCGTTTGAGCTCAAAACTGACTGCGTTTACCTGAAACGAAGTCTTGCATGTAGGAAGACACAGAGCCTGCCATTTAACTCCGTTTCTGAAGGGAAACACACAGCACAGTTCTCATCCATGAAAGACAATCTGCTTTAGAGCAAGAAGCATGCTCTTGCTTTCTAGAGTCTCTAATAAGGTGGGAAACATGAGTGTGCTCAGAATAAAAGAACTGAGTTTCCTACACACACGGACCATTTCTAGTTCAACTCTGCTTCTGAAACTGATACAAACCACAGGCCCTCTAACATCCTATCCTTTTAACTTAAGAGCGAGAAACGTGGGAGCTTCGTGAACAATATAGCTTCGTTTGAGCTCAAAAGTGACTGTGTTTACCTGAAACGAAGTCTTGCTTGTCGGAAGACACAGAGCCTGCCATTGAACTCCGTTTCTGAAGGGAAACACACAGCACAGTTCACATCCATGAAAGACACTCTGCTTTAGAGCAAGAAGCATGCTCTTGCATTCTAGAGTCTCTAATAAGGTTGGAAACGTGAGTGTGCTCAGAACAAAAGAACTGTGTTTCCTACACACACGGACCATGTCTAGTTCAACTCTGCTTCGGGAACTGATACAAACCACAGGCCCTCTAACATACAAAGCTTTTCACTTAGGAGCGAGAAACGTGTGATCTTCGTGACTATGTAGCTTCATTTGAGCTCAAAAGTGACTGCGTTTACCTGAAACGAAGTCTTGCTTGTAGGAAGACACAGAGCCTGCCATTTAACTCCGATTCTGAAGGGAAACACACCACACAGTTCTCATCCATGAAAGACTCTGCTTTAGAGCAAGAAGCAAGCTCTTGCTTTCTAGAGTCTCTATTAAGGCTAGAAACCTGAGTGTGCTAAGAACAAAAGAACTGTGTTTCCTACACAGACGGACCATATCTAGTTCAACTCTGCTTCTGAAACTGATACAAACCACAGGCCCTCTAACATCCAATGCCTTTTGTTAAGAGCAAGAAACTTGTGAGCTTCGTAAACGATTTAGCTTGGTTTGAGCTCAAAAGTGACTGCGTTTACCTGAAACTAAGTCTTGCTTGTAGGAAGACACAGAGCCTGCCATTTAACACTGTTTCTTAAGTGAAACACACAGCACAGTTCTCATCCATGAAAGACACTCTGCTTTAGTGCAAGAAGCAAGCTCCTTCTTTCTAGATTCTCTAATAATGCTGGAAATGTGAGTGTGCTCAGAACAAAAGAACTGTGTTTCCTACACACACGGACCATATCTAGTTCAACTCTACTTCTGAAATTGATACACACCACAGGCCCTCTTACATCCAATCCTTTTTACTTAAGAGCGAGAAAGGTGTGAGCTTCGTGAACGATGTAGCTTCATTTGAGGTTAAAAGTGACTGCTTTTACCTGAAAAGAAGTCTTGCATGTAGGAAGACACAGAGCCTGCCATTTAACTCCGTTTCTGAAGGGAAACACACAGCACAGTTCTCATCCATGAAAGACACTCTGCTTTAGAGCAAGAAGCAAGCTCTTGCTTTCTAGATTCTCTAATAATGCTGGAAATGTGAGTGTGCTCAGAACAAAAGAACTGTGTTTCCTACACACACGGACCATATCTAGTTCAACTCTACTTCTGAAATTGATACAAACCACAGGCCCTCTTAGATCCAATCCTTTTCACTTAAGAGCGAGATAAGTGTGAGCTTCGTGAACGATGTAGCTTCATTTGAGGTCAAAAGTGACTGCATTTACCTGAAAAGAATTCTTGCATGTAGGAAGACACAGAGCCTGCCATTTAACTCCGTTTCTGAAGGGAAACACACAGCACAGTTCTCATCCATGAAAGACACTCTGCTTTAGAGCAAGAAGCAGGCTCTTGCTTTCTAGAGTCTCTAATAAGGCGGGAAACGTGAGTGTGCTCAAAACAAAAGAACTGTGTTTCCTACGTACACGGACCATATCTAGGTCAACTCTACTTCTGAAATTGACACAAACCACAGGCCCTCTTACATCCAATCCTTTTCACTTAAGAGCGAGAAATGTGGGAGCTTCGTGAACGATGTAGCTTCGTTTGAGCTCAAAAGTGACTGCATTTACCTGAAACGAGGTCTTGCATGTAGGAAGACACAGAGCCTGCCGTTTAACTCTGTTTCTGAATGCAAACACACAGCACAGTTCTCATCCATGAAAGACACTCTGCTTTCGAGCAAGAAGCAAGCTCTTGCTTTCTAGATTCTCTAATAAGGCGGGAAACGTGAGTGTGCTCCGAACAAAAGAAGTGTGTTTCCTACACACACGGACCATATCTAGTTCAACTCTGCTTCTGAAACTGATACAAACCACAGGCCCTCTAACATCCAATGCCTTTCAGTTAAGAGCGAGAAACGTGTGAGCTCTGTGAGGATGTAGCCTCGTTTGAGCTCAAAACTGACTGCGTTTACCTGAAACGAAGTCTTGCATGTAGGAAGACACAGAGCCTGCCATTTAACTCCGTTTCTGAAGGGAAACACACAGCACAGTTCTCAACCATGAAAGACAATCTGCTTTAGAGCAAGAAGCATGCTCTTGCTTTCTAGAGTCTCTAATAAGGTGGGAAACATGAGTGTGCTCAGAATAAAAGAACTGAGTTTCCTACACACACGGACTATTTCTAGTTCAACTCTGCTTCTGAAACTGATACAAACCACAGGCCCTCTAACATCCTATCCTTTTAACTTAAGAGCGAGAAACGTGGGAGCTTCGTGAACAATATAGCTTCGTTTGAGCTCAAAAGTGACTGTGTTTACCTGAAACGAAGTCTTGCTTGTCGGAAGACACAGAGCCTGCCATTTAACTCCGTTTCTGAAGGGAAACACACAGCACAGTTCTCATCCATGAAAGACACTCTGCTTTAGAGCAAGAAGCATGCTCTTGCATTCTAGAGTCTCTAATAAGGTTGGAAACGTGAGTGTGCTCAGAACAAAAGAACTGTGTTTCCTACACACACGGACCATGTCTAGTTCAACTCTGCTTCGGGAACTGATACAAACCATAGGCCCTCTAACATAAAATACCTTTCACTTATGAGGGAGAAACGTGGGAGCTTCGTGAACGATGTAGGTTCGTATGAGCTCAAAAGTGACTGCGTTTACCTGAAACGAAGTCTTGCTTGTCGGAAGACACAGAGCCTGCCATTTAACTCCGTTTTGAAGGGAAAGACACAGCACAGTTCTCATCCATGAAAGACACTCTGCTTTAGAGCAAGAAGCATGCTCTTGCATTCTAGAGTCTCTAATAAGGTTGGAAACGTGAGTGTGCTCAGAACAAAAGAACTGTGTTTCCTACACACACGGACCATATCTAGTTCAACTCTGCTTCGGAAACTGATACAAACCACAGGCCCTCTAACATACAAAGCTTTTCACTTAGGAGCGAGAAACGTGTGATCTTCGTGACTATGTAGCTTCATTTGAGCTCAAAAGTGACTGCGTTTACCTGAAACGAAGTCTTGCTTGTAGGAAGACACAGAGCCTGGCATTTAACTCCGTTTCTGAAGGGAAACACACAGCACAGTTCTCATCCATGAAAGACTCTGCTTTAGAGCAAGAAGCAAGCTCTTGCTTTCTAGAGTCTCTATTAAGGCTAGAAACCTGAGTGTGCTAAGAACAAAAGAACTGTGTTTCCTACACAGACGGACCATATCTAGTTCAACTCTGCTTCTGAAACTGATACAAACCACAGGCCCTCTAACATCCAATGCCTTTTGTTAAGAGCAAGAAACTTGTAAGCTTCGTAAACGATTTAGCTTGGTTTGAGCTCAAAAGTGACTGCGTTTACCTGAAACTAAGTCTTGCTTGTAGGAAGACACAGAGCCTGCCATTTAACACTGTTTCTTAAGTGAAACACACAGCACAGTTCTCATCCATGAAAGACACTCTGCTTTAGTGCAAGAAGCAAGCTCCTTCTTTCTAGATTCTCTAATAATGCTGGAAGTGTGAGTGTGCTCAGAACAAAAGAACTGTGTTTCCTACACACACGGACCATATCTAGTTCAACTCTACTTCTGAAATTGATACAAACCACAGGCCCTCTTACATCCAATCCTTTTTACTTAAGAGCGAGAAAGGTGTGAGCTTCGTGAACGATGTAGCTTCATTTGAGGTTAAAACTGACTGCTTTTACCTGAAAAGAAGTCTTGCATGTAGGAAGACACAGAGCCTGCCATTTAACTCCGTTTCTGAAGGGAAACACACAGCACAGTTCTCATCCATGAAAGACACTCTGCTTTAGAGCAAGAAGCAGGCTCTTGCTTTCTAGAGTCTCTAATTAGGTGGGAAACGTGAGTGTGCTCAAAACAAAAGAACTGTGTTTCCTACGTACACGGACCATATCTAGTTCAACTCTACTTCTGAAATTGATACAAACCACAGGCCCTCTTACATCCAATCCTTTTCACTTAAGAGCGAGAAACGTGGGAGCTTCGTGAACGATGTAGCTTCGTTTGAGCTCAAAAGTGACTGCATTAACCTGAAACGAGGTCTTGCATGTAGGAAGACACAGAGCCTGCCGTTTAACTCCGTTTCTGAATGGAAACACACAGCACAGTTCTCATCCATGAAAGACACTCTGCTTTCGAGCAAGAAGCAAGCTCTTGCTTTCAAGAGTCTCAAATAAGGCGGGAAACGTGAGTGTGCTCCAAACAAAAGAACTGTGTTTCCTACACACACGGACCATATCTAGTTCAACTCTGCTTCTGAAACTGATACAAACCACAGGCCCTCTAACATCCAATGCCTTTCAGTTAAGAGCGAGAAACGTGTGAGCTCTGTGAGGATGTAGCTTCGTTTGAGCTCAAAACTGACTGCGTTTACCTGAAACGAAGTCTTGCATGTAGGAAGACACAGAGCCTGCCATTTTACTCCGTTACTGAAGGGAAACACACAGCACAGTTCTCATCCATGAAAGACACTCTGCTTTAGAGCAAGAAGCAAGCTCTTGCTTTCTAGAGTCTCTATTAAGGCTAGAAACGTGAGTGTGCTAAGAACAAAAGAACTGTGTTTCCTACACACGGACCATATCTAGTTCAACTCTGCTTCTGAAACTGATACAAACCACAGGCCCTCTAACATCCAGTGCCTTTTTTAAGAGCAAGAAACTTTTGAGCTTCGTGAATGATGTAGCTTCGTTTGAGCTCAAAAGTGACTGCGTTTACCTGTAACGAAGTCTCGCTTGTAGGAAGACACAGAGCCTGCCATTCAACTCCGTTTCTGAATGGAAACACACAGCACAGTTCTCATCCATGAAAGACACTCTGCTTTAGAGCAAGAAGCAAGCTCTTGCTTTCTAGATTCTCTAATAAGGCGGGAAACGTGAGTGTGCTCCGAACAAAAGAAGTGTGTTTCCTACACACACGGACCATATCTAGTTCAACTCTGCTTCTGAAACTGATACAAACCACAGGCCCTCTAACATCCAATGCCTTTCAGTTAAGAGCGAGAAACGTGTGAGCTCTGTGAGGATGTAGCCTCGTTTGAGCTCAAAACTGACTGCGTTTACCTGAAACGAAGTCTTGCATGTAGGAAGACACAGAGCCTGCCATTTAACTCCGTTTCTGAAGGGAAACACACAGCACAGTTCTCATCCATGAAAGACACTCTGCTTTAGAGCAAGAAGCATGCTCTTGCTTTCTAGAGTCTCTAATAAGGTGGGAAACATGAGTGTGCTCAGAATAAAAGAACTGAGTTTCCTACACACACGGACCATTTCTAGTTCAACTCTGCTTCTGAAACTGATAAAAACTACAGGCCCTCTAACATCCTATCCTTTTAACTTAAGAGCGAGAAACGTGGGAGCTTCGTGAACAATATAGCTTCGTTTGAGCTCAAAAGTGACTGTGTTTACCTGAAACGAAGTATTGCTTGTAGGAAGACACAGAGCCTGCCATTTAACTCCGTTTCTGAAGGGAAACACACAGCACAGTTCTCATCCATGAAAGACACTCTGCTTTAGAGCAAGAAGCAAGCTCTTGCTTTCTAGAGTCTCTAATAAGGCGGGAAACGTGAGTATGCTCAGAACAAAAGAACTGTGCTTCCTACACACACGGACCATATCTAGTTCAACTCTGCTTCTGAAACTGATACAAACCACAGGCCCTCTAACATCCAATGCTTTTCACTTAGGAGCGAGAAACGTGTGAGCTTCGTGACGATGTAGCTTCATTTGAGCTCAAAAGTGACTGCGTTTACCTGAAACGAAGTCTTGCTTGTAGGAAGACACAGAGCCTGCCATTTAACTCCGATTCTGAAGGGAAACACAGAGCACAGTTCTCATCCATGAAAGACACTCTGCTTTAGAGCAAGAAGCCAGCTCTTTCTCTCTAGAGTCACTATTAAGGCTAGAAATGTGAGTTTGCTAAGAACAAAGGAACTGTGTTTCCTACACAGACAGACCATATCTAGTTCAACTCTGCTTCTGAAACTGAAACAAACCACAGGCCCTCTAACATCCAATGCCTTTTGTTAAGAGCAAGAAACGTGTGAGCTTCGTGAACGATGTAGCTTCGTTTGAGATCAAAAGTGACTGCGTTTACCTGAAACGAATTCTTGCTTGTAGGAAGACACAGAGCCTGCCATTTAACTCCGTTTCTGAAGGGAAACACACAGCACAGTTCTCATCCATGAAAGACACTCTGCTTTAGAGCAAGAAGCAAGCTCTTGCTTTCTAGAGTCTTTAATAAGGCGGGAAACGTGAGTTTGCTCAGAACAAAAGAACTGTGTTTCCTACACACACAGACCATATCTAGTTCAACTCTGCTTCTGAAACTGATACAAACCACAGGCCCTCTAACATCCAATGCTTTTCACTTAAGAGCAAGAAACGTGTGAGCTTCGTGAACGATGTAGCATCCTTTGAGCTCTAAAGTGACTGCGTTTACCTGAAACTAAGTCTTGCTTGTAGGAAGACACAGAGCCTGCCATTTAACTCCGTTTCTGAAGGGAAACACACAGCACAGTTGTCATCGATGAAAGACACTCTGCTTTAGAGCAAGAAGCAAGCTCTTGCTTTCTAGATTCTCTATTAAGCCTAGAAACGTGAGTGTGCTAAGAACAAAAGAACTGTGTTTTCTACACAGACAGACCATATCTAGTTCAACTCTGCTTCTGAAACTGATACAAACCACAGGCCCTCTAACATACAATGCCTTTTGTTAAGAGCGAGAAACGTGTGAGCTTCGTGAACGATGTATCTTCGTTTGAGCTCAAACGTGACTGCGTTTAACTGAAACTAAGTCTTGCTTATAGGAAGACACAGAGTCTGCCATTTAACTCCGTTTGTGAAGGAAAACACACAGCACAGTTCTCATCCATGAAACACACTCTGCTTTAGAGCAAGAAGCAAGCTCTTGCTTTCTAGAGTCTCTAATATGCCTGGAAACATGAGTGTGCTCAGAACAAAAGAACTGTGTTTCCTACACACACGGACCATATCTAGTTCAACTCTGCTTCTGAAACTGATACAAACCACAGACCCTCTAACATCCAATGCCTTTCAGTTAAGAGCGAAAAACGTGTGAGATTCGTGATCGATGTAGCTTCATTTGAGCTCAAAAGTGACTGCGTTTACCTGAAACGAAGTCTTGCTTGTAGGAAGACACAGAGCCTGCCATTTAACTCCGTTTCTGAAGGGAAACACACAGCACAGTTCTCATCCATTAAAGACACTCTGCTTTAGAGCAAGAAGCATGCTCTTGCATTCTAGAGTCTCTAATAAGGTGGGAAACGTGAGTTTGCTCAGAACAAAAGAACTGTGTTTCCTACACACACGGACCATATCTAGTTCAACTCTGCTTCGGAAACTGATACAAACCAATGGCCCTCTAACATAAAATCCTTTTCACTTACGAGGGAGAAACGTGGGAGCTTCGTGATGATGTAGCTTCATTTGAGCTCAAAAGTGACTGCGTTTACCTGAAACGAAGTCTTGCTTGTAGGAAGACACAGAGCCTGCCATTTAACTCCGTTTCTGAAGGGAAACACACAGCACAGTTCTCATCCATGAAAGACACTCTGCTTTAGAACAAGAAGCAAGCTCTTGCTTTCTAGAGTCTCTAATAAGGCGGGAAACGTGAGTGTGCTCAGAACAAAAGAACTGTGCTTCCTACACACACGGACCATATCTAGTTCAACTCTGCTTCTGAAACTGATACAAACCACAGGCCCTCTAACATCCAATGCTTTTCACTTAGGAGCGAGAAACGTGTGAGCTTCGTGACGATGTAGCTTCATTTGAGCTCAAAAGTGACTGCGTTTACCTGAAACGAAGTCTTGCTTGTAGGAAGACACAGAGCCTGCCATTTAACTCCGATTCTGAAGGGAAACACAGAGCACAGTTCTCATCCATGAAAGACACTCTGCTTTAGAGCAAGAAGCCAGCTCTTGCTCTCTAGAGTCACTATTAAGGCTAGAAACGTGAGTTTGCTAAGAACAAAGGAACTGTGTTTCCTACACAGACAGACCATATCTAGTTCAACTCTGCTTCTGAAACTGAAAGAAACCACAGGCCCTCTAATATCCAATGCCTTTTGTTAAGAGCAAGAAACGTGTGAGCTTCGTGAACGATGTAGCTTCGTTAGAGATCAAAAGTGACTGCGTTTACCTGAAACGAATTCTTTCTTGTAGGAAGACACAGAGCCTGCCATTTAACTCCGTTTCTGAAGGGAAACACACAGCACAGTTCTCATCCATGAAAGACACTCTGCTTTAGAGCAAGAAGCAAGCTCTTGCTTTCTAGAGTCTCTAATAAGGCGGGAAACGTGAGTGTGCTCAGAACAAAAGAACTGTGTTTCCTACACACACAGACCATATCTAGTTCAACTCTGCTTCTGAAACTGATACAAACCACAAGCCCTCTAACATCCAATGCCTTTCAGTTAAGAGCAAGAAACGTGTGAGCGTTGTGAATGATGTAGCTTCGTTTGAGCTCAAAACTGACTGCGTTTACCTGAAACGAAGTCTTGCTTGTTTAACTCCGTTTCTGAAGGGAAACACACCGCACAGTTCTCATCCATGAAAGACACTCTGCTTTAGAGCAAGAAGCAAGCTCTTGCTTTCTAGAGTCTCTATTAAGGCTAGAAACGTGAGTGTGCTAAGAACAAAAGAACTGTGTTTCCTACACAGACGGACCATATCTAGTTCAACTCTGCTTCTGAAACTGATACAAACCACAGGCCCTCTAACATCCAATGCCTTTTGTTAAGAGCGAGAAACGAGTGAGCTTCGTGAATGATGTAGCTTCGTTTGAGCTCAAAAGTTACTGCGTTTACCTGAAACGAAGTCTTGCTTGTAGGAAGACACAGAGCCTGCCATTTACTCCGTTACTGAAGGGAAACACACAGCACAGTTCTCATCCATGAAAGACACTCTGCTTTAGAGCAAGAAGCAAGCTCTTGCTTTCTAGACTCTCTAATAAGGCGGGAAAAGTGAGTGTGCTCAGAAGAAAAGAACTGTGCTTCCTACACACACGGACCATATCTAGTTCAACTCTTCTTCGGAAACTGATACAAACCACAGGCCCTCTAACATCCAATGCTTTTCACTTAGGAGCGAGAAACGTGTGAGCTTCATGACGATGTAGCTTCATTTGAGCTCAAAATTGACTGCGTTTACCTGAAACGAAGTCTTGATTGTAGGAAGACACAGAGCCTGCCATTAAACTCCGATTCTGAAGGGAAACACACAGCACAGTTCTCATCCATGAAAGACACTCTGCTTTAGAGCAAGAAGCAAGCTCTTGCTTTCTAGAGTCTATAATAAGGCGGGAAACATGAGTGTGCTCAGAACAAAAGAACTGTGCTTCCTAAACACACGGACCATATCTAGTTCAACTCTGATTCTGAAACTGATACAAACCACAGGCCCTCTAACATCCAATGCCTTTTGTTAAGCGTGAGAAACGTGTGAGCTTCGTGAACGATGTAGCTTCGTTTGAGCTCAAACGTGACTGCGTTTAACTGAAACTAAGTCTTGCTTATAGGAAGACACAGAGTCAGCCATTTAACTCCATTTGTGAAGGGAAACACACAGCACAGTTCTCATCCATGAAACAAACTCCGCTTTAGAGCAAGAAGCAAGCTCTTGCTTTCTAGAGTCTCTAATAAGCCTGGAAACATGAGTGTGCTCAGAACAAAAGAACTGTGTTTCCTACACACACGGACCATATCTAGTTCAACTCTGCTTCTGAAACTGATACAAACCACAGACCCTCTAACATCAAATGCCTTTTAGTTAAGGGCGAAAAACGTGTGAGATTCGTGAACGATGTAGCTTCATTTGAGGTCAAAAGTGACTGCATTTACCTGAAAAGAAGTCTTGCATGTAGGAAGACACAGAGCCTGCCATTTAACTCCGTTTCTGAAGGGAAACACACAGCACAGTTCTCATCCATGAAAGACACTCTGCTTTAGAGCAAGAAGCAGGCTCTTGCTTTCTAGAGTCTCTAATTAGGTGGGAAACGTGAGTGTGCTCAAAACAAAGGAACTGTGTTTCCTACGTACACGGACCATATCTAGTTCAACTCTACTTCTGAAATTGATACAAACCACAGGCCCTCTTACATCCAATCCTTTTCACTTAAGAGCGAGAAACGTGGGAGCTTCGTGAACGATGTAGCTTCGTTTGAGCTCAAAAGTGACTGCATTTACCTGAAACGAGGTCTTGCATGTAGGAAGACACAGAGCCTGCCGTTTAACTCCGTTTCTGAATGGAAACACACAGCACAGTTCTCATCCATGAAAGACACTCTGCTTTCGAGCAAGAAGCAAGCTCTTGCTTTCAAGAGTCTCTAATAAGGCGGGAAACGTGAGTGTGCTCCAAACAAAAGAACTGTGTTTCCTACACACACGGACCATATCTAGGTCAACTCTGCTTCTGAAACTGATACAAACCACAGGCCCTCGAACATCCAATGCCTTTCAGTTAAGAGCGAGAAACGTGTGAGCTCTGTGAGGATGTAGCTTCGTTTGAGCTCAAAACTGACTGCGTTAACCTGAAATGAAGTCTTGCATGTAGGAAGACACAGAGCCTGCCATTTTACTCCGTTACTGAAGGGAAACACACAGCACAGTTCTCATCCATGAAAGACACTCTGCTTTAGAGCAAGAAGCAAGCTCTTGCTTTCTAGAGTCTCTATTAAGGCTAGAAACGTGAGTGTGCTAAGAACAAAAGAACTGTGTTTCCTACACACACGGACCATATCTAGTTCAACTCTGCTTCTGAAACTGATACAAACCACAGGCCCTCTAACATCCAGTGCCTTTTTTAAGAGCAAGAAACTTTTGAGCTTCGTGAATGATGTAGCTTCGTTTGAGCTCAAAAGTGACTGCGTTTACCTGAAACGAAGTCTTGCTTGTAGGAAGACACAGAGACTGCCATTTAACTCCGTTTATGAATGGAAACACACAGCACAGTTCTCATCCATGAAAGACACTCTGCTTTCGAGCAAGAAGCAAGCTCTTGCTTTCTAGATTCTCTAATAAGGCGGGAAACGTGAGTGTGCTCCGAACAAAAGAAGTGTGTTTCCTACACACACGGACCATATCTAGTTCAACTCTGCTTCTGAAACTGATACAAACCACAGGCCCTCTAACATCCAATGCCTTTCAGTTAAGAGCGAGAAACGTGTGAGCTCTGTGAGGATGTAGCCTCGTTTGAGCTCAAAACTGACTGCGTTTACCTGAAACGAAGTCTTGCATGTAGGAAGACACAGAGCCTGCCATTTAACTCCGTTTCTGAAGGGAACAACACAGCACAGTTCTCATCCATGAAAGACAATCTGCTTTAGAGCAAGAAGCATGCTCTTGCTTTCTAGAGTCTCTAATAAGGTGGGAAACATGAGTGTGCTCAGAATAAAAGAACTGAGTTTCCTACACACACGGACCATTTCTAGTTCAACTCTGCTTCTGAAACTGATACAAACCACAGGCCCTCTAACATCCTATCCTTTTAACTTAAGAGCGAGAAAGGTGGGAGCTTCGTGAACAATATAGCTTCGTTTGAGCTCAAAAGTGACTGTGTTTACCTGAAACGAAGTCTTGCTTGTAGGAAGACACAGAGCCTGCCATTTAACTCCGTTTCTGAAGGGAAACACACAGCACAGTTCTCATCCATGAAAGACACTCTGCTTTAGAGCAAGAAGCATGCTCTTGCATTCTAGATTCTCTAATAAGTTTGGAAACGTGAGTGTGCTCAGAACAAAAGAACTGTGTTTCCTACGCACACGGACCATATCTAGTTCAACTCTGCTTCGGAAACTGATACAAACCACAGGCCCTCTAACATAAAATCCTTTTCACTTACGAGGGAGAAACGTGGGAGTTCGTGAATGATGTAGCTTCGTTTGAGCTCAAAAGTGACTGCGTTTACCTGAAACGAAATCTTGCATGTAGGAAGACACAGAGCCTGCCATTTAACTCCGTTTCTGAAGGGAAACACACAGCACAGTTCTCATCCATGAAAGACACTCTGTTATAGAGCAAGAAGCAGGCTCTTGCTTTCTAGAGTCTCTAATAAGGCGAGAAACGTGAGTCTGCTCAAAACAAAAGAACTGTGTTTCCTACACACACGGACCATATCTAGTTTAACTCTACTTCTGAAATTGATACAAACCACAGGCGCTCTTACATCTAATCCTTTTCACTTAAGAGCGAGAGACGTGGGAGCTTCGTGAACGATGTAGCTTCGTTTGAGCACAAAAGTGACTGCATTTACCTGAAACGAGGTCTTGCATGTAGGAAGACACAGAGCCTGCCGTTTAACTCCGTTTCTGAATGGAAACACACAGCACAGTTCTCCTCCATGAAAGACACTCTGCTTTCGAGCAAGAAGCAAGCTCTTGCTTTCAAGAGTCTCTAATAAGGCGGGAAACGTGAGT
This sequence comes from Onychomys leucogaster, assembly GCA_949786385.1. Classification (NCBI taxonomy): domain Eukaryota; kingdom Metazoa; phylum Chordata; class Mammalia; order Rodentia; family Cricetidae; genus Onychomys; species Onychomys leucogaster. Next base: position 2,095,218 of record CATKUP010000092.1, on the reverse strand, counting down.
GTGCTCCAAACAAAAGAACTGTGTTTCCTACACACACGGACCATATCTAGGTCAACTCTGCTTCTGAAACTGATACAAACCACAGGCCCTCTAACATCCAATGCCTTTCAGTTAAGAGCGAGAAACGTGTGAGCTCTGTGAGGATGTAGCTTCGTTTGAGCTCAAAACTGACTGCGTTTACCTGAAACGAAGTCTTGCATGTAGGAAGACACAGAGCCTGCCATTTTACTCCGTTACTGAAGGGAAACACACAGCACAGTTATCATCCATGAAAGACACTCTGCTTTAGAGCAAGAAGCAAGCTCTTGCTTTCTAGAGTCTCTATTAAGGCTAGAAACGTGAGTGTGCTAAGAACAAAAGAACTGTGTTTCCTACACACACGGACCATATCTAGTTCAACTCTGCTTCTGAAACTGATACAAACCACAGGCCCTCTAACATCCAGTGCCTTTTTTAAGAGCAAGAAACTTTTGAGCTTCGTGAATGATGTAGCTTCGTTTGAGCTCAAAAGTGACTGCGTTTACCTGAAACGAAGTCTTGCTTGTAGGAAGACACAGAGCCTGCCATTTAACTCCGTTTCTGAATGGAAACACACAGCACAGTTCTCATCCATGAAAGACACTCTGCTTTCGAGGAAGAAGCAAGCTCTTGCTTTCTAGATTCTCTAATAAGGCGGGAAACGTGAGTGTGCTCCGAACAAAAGAAGTGTGTTTCCTACACACACGGACCATATCTAGTTCAACTCTGCTTCTGAAACTGATACAAACCACAGGCCCTCTAACATCCAATGCCTTTCAGTTAAGAGCGAGAAACGTGTGAGCTCTGTGAGAATGTAGCCTCGTTTGAGCTCAAAACTGACTGCGTTTACCTGAAACGAAGTCTTGCATGTAGGAAGACACAGAGCCTGCCATTTAACTCCGTTTCTGAAGGGAAACACACAGCACAGTTCTCATCCATGAAAGACAATCTGCTTTAGAGCAAGAAGCATGCTCTTGCTTTCTAGAGTCTCTAATAAGGTGGGAAACATGAGTGTGCTCAGAATAAAAGAACTGAGTTTCCTACACACACGGACCATTTCTAGTTCAACTCTGCTTCTGAAACTGATACAAACCACAGGCCCTCTAACATCCTATCCTTTTAACTTAAGAGCGAGAAACGTGGGAGCTTCGTGAACAATATAGCTTCGTTTGAGCTCAAAAGTGACTGTGTTTACCTGAAACGAAGTCTTGCTTGTAGGAAGACACAGAGCCTGCCATTTAACTCCGTTTCTGAAGGGAAACACACAGCACAGTTCTCATCCATGAAAGACACTCTGCTTTAGAGCAAGAAGCATGCTCTTGCATTCTAGATTCTCTAATAAGGTTGGAAACGTGAGTGTGCTCAGAACAAAAGAACTGTGTTTCCTACACACACGGACCATATCTAGTTCAACTCTGCTTCGGGAACTGATACAAACCACAGGCCCTCTAACATAAAATACCTTTCACTTATGAGGGAGAAACGTGGGAGCTTCTTGAACGATGTAGCTTCGTATGAGCTCAAAAGTGACTGCGTTTACCTGAAACAAAGTCTTGCTTGTAGGAAGACACAGAGGGTGCCATTTAACTACGATACTGAAGGGAAACACACAGCAGAATTCTCATTCATGTAAGACACTCTTCTTTAGAGCAAGAAGCAAGCTCTTGCTTTCTAGATTCTCTAATAATGCTGGAAATGTGAGTGTGCTCAGAACAAAAGAACTGTGTTTCCTACACACACGGACCATATCTAGTTCAACTCTGCTTCTGAAACTGATACAAACCACAGTCCCTCTAACATCCAATGCCTTTCAGTTAAGAGCGAGAAACGTGTGAGCTCTGTGAGGATGTAGCTTCATTTGAGCTCAAAATTGACTGTGTTTACCTGAAACGAAATGTTGCATGTAGGAAGACACAGAGCCTGCCATTTAACTCCGTTTCTGAAGGGAAACACACAGCACAGTTCTCATCCATGAAAGATACTCTGCTTTAGAGCAAGAAGCATGCTCTTGCATTCCTGAGTCTCTAATAAGGTGGGAAACGTGAGTGTGCTCAGAACAAAAGAACTGTGTTTCCTACACACACGGACCATATCTAGTTCAACTCTGCTTCGGAAACTGATACAAACCACAGGCCCTCTAACATAAAATCCTTTTCACTTACGAGGGAGAAACGTGGGAGCTTCGTGAATGATGTAGCTTCGTTTGAGCTCAAAAGTGACTGCGTTTACCTGAAACGAAATCTTGCATGTAGGAAGACACAGAGCCTGCCATTTAACTCCGTTTCTGAAGGGAAACACACACCACAGTTCTCATCCATGAAAGACAATCTTTTTAGAGCAAGATGCAAGCTCTTGCTTTCTAGAGTCTCTAATAAGGCGGGAAATGTGAGTGTGCTCAGAACAAAAGAACTTTGTTTCCTACACACACGGTCCATATCTAGTTCAACTCTGCTTCTGAAACTGATACAAACCACAGGCCCTCTAACATCCAATGCCTTTCAGTTAAGAGCGAGAAACGTGTGAGCTCTGTGAGGATGTATCTTCGTTTGAGCTCAAAACTGACTGCGTTTACCTGAAATGAAGTCTTGCATGTAGGAAGACACAGAGCCTGCCATTTAACTCCGTTTCTGAAGGGAAACACACAGCACAGTTGTCATCGATGAAAGACACTCTGCTTTAGAGCAAGAAGCAAGCTCTTGCTTTCTAGATTCTCTATTAAGCCTAGAAACGTGAGTGTGCTAAGAACAAAAGAACTGTGTTTTCTACACAGACAGACCATATCTAGTTCAACTCTGCTTCTGAAACTGATACAAACCACAGGCCCTCTAACATACAATGCCTTTTGTTAAGAGCGAGAAACGTGTGAGCTTCGTGAACGATGTATCTTCGTTTGAGCTCAAACGTGACTGCGTTTAACTGAAACTAAGTCTTGCTTATAGGAAGACACAGAGTCTGCCATTTAACTCCGTTTGTGAAGGAAAACACACAGCACAGTTCTCATCCATGAAACACACTCTGCTTTAGAGCAAGAAGCAAGCTCTTGCTTTCTAGAGTCTCTAATATGCCTGGAAACATGAGTGTGCTCAGAACAAAAGAACTGTGTTTCCTACACACACGGACCATATCTAGTTCAACTCTGCTTCTGAAACTGATACAAACCACAGACCCTCTAACAACCAATGCCTTTCAGTTAAGAGCGAAAAACGTGTGAGATTCGTGATCGATGTAGCTTCATTTGAGCTCAAAAGTGACTGCGTTTACCTGAAACGAAGTCTTGCTTGTAGGAAGACACAGAGCCTGCCATTTAACTCCGTTTCTGAAGGGAAACACACAGCACAGTTCTCATCCATTAAAGACACTCTGCTTTAGAGCAAGAAGCATGCTCTTGCATTCTAGAGTCTCTAATAAGGTGGGAAACGTGAGTTTGCTCAGAACAAAAGAACTGTGTTTCCTACACACACGGACCATATCTAGTTCAACTCTGCTTCGGAAACTGATACAAACCAATGGCCCTCTAACATAAAATCCTTTTCACTTACGAGGGAGAAACGTGGGAGCTTCGTGATGATGTAGCTTCATTTGAGCTCAAAAGTGACTGCGTTTACCTGAAACGAAGTCTTGCTTGTAGGAAGACACAGAGCCTGCCATTTAACTCCGTTTCTGAAGGGAAACACACAGCACAGTTCTCATCCATGAAAGACACTCTGCTTTAGAACAAGAAGCAAGCTCTTGCTTTCTAGAGTCTCTAATAAGGCGGGAAACGTGAGTGTGCTCAGAACAAAAGAACTGTGCTTCCTACACACACGGACCATATCTAGTTCAACTCTGCTTCTGAAACTGATACAAACCACAGGCCCTCTAACATCCAATGCTTTTCACTTAGGAGCGAGAAACGTGTGAGCTTCGTGACGATGTAGCTTCATTTGAGCTCAAAAGTGACTGCGTTTACCTGAAACGAAGTCTTGCTTGTAGGAAGACACAGAGCCTGCCATTTAACTCCGATTCTGAAGGGAAACACAGAGCACAGTTCTCATCCATGAAAGACACTCTGCTTTAGAGCAAGAAGCCAGCTCTTGCTCTCTAGAGTCACTATTAAGGCTAGAAACGTGAGTTTGCTAAGAACAAAGGAACTGTGTTTCCTACACAGACAGACCATATCTAGTTCAACTCTGCTTCTGAAACTGAAAGAAACCACAGGCCCTCTAATATCCAATGCCTTTTGTTAAGAGCAAGAAACGTGTGAGCTTCGTGAACGATGTAGCTTCGTTAGAGATCAAAAGTGACTGCGTTTACCTGAAACGAATTCTTTCTTGTAGGAAGACACAGAGCCTGCCATTTAACTCCGTTTCTGAAGGGAAACACACAGCACAGTTCTCATCCATGAAAGACACTCTGCTTTAGAGCAAGAAGCAAGCTCTTGCTTTCTAGAGTCTCTAATAAGGCGGGAAACGTGAGTGTGCTCAGAATAAAAGAACTGTGTTTCCTACACACACAGACCATATCTAGTTCAACTCTGCTTCTGAAACTGATACAAACCACAAGCCCTCTAACATCCAATGCCTTTCAGTTAAGAGCAAGAAACGTGTGAGCGTTGTGAATGATGTAGCTTCGTTTGAGCTCAAAACTGACTGCGTTTACCTGAAACGAAGTCTTGCTTGTTTAACTCCGTTTCTGAAGGGAAACACACCGCACAGTTCTCATCCATGAAAGACACTCTGCTTTAGAGCAAGAAGCAAGCTCTTGCTTTCTAGAGTCTCTATTAAGGCTAGAAACGTGAGTGTGCTAAGAACAAAAGAACTGTGTTTCCTACACAGACGGACCATATCTAGTTCAACTCTGCTTCTGAAACTGATACAAACCACAGGCCCTCTAACATCCAATGCCTTTTGTTAAGAGCGAGAAACGAGTGAGCTTCGTGAATGATGTAGCTTCGTTTGAGCTCAAAAGTTACTGCGTTTACCTGAAACGAAGTCTTGCTTGTAGGAAGACACAGAGCCTGCCATTTACTCCGTTACTGAAGGGAAACACACAGCACAGTTCTCATCCATGAAAGACACTCTGCTTTAGAGCAAGAAGCAAGCTCTTGCTTTCTAGACTCTCTAATAAGGCGGGAAAAGTGAGTGTGCTCAGAAGAAAAGAACTGTGCTTCCTACACACACGGACCATATCTAGTTCAACTCTTCTTCGGAAACTGATACAAACCACAGGCCCTCTAACATCCAATGCTTTTCACTTAGGAGCGAGAAACGTGTGAGCTTCATGACGATGTAGCTTCATTTGAGCTCAAAATTGACTGCGTTTACCTGAAACGAAGTCTTGATTGTAGGAAGACACAGAGCCTGCCATTAAACTCCGATTCTGAAGGGAAACACACAGCACAGTTCTCATCCATGAAAGACACTCTGCTTTAGAGCAAGAAGCAAGCTCTTGCTTTCTAGAGTCTATAATAAGGCGGGAAACATGAGTGTGCTCAGAACAAAAGAACTGTGCTTCCTAAACACACGGACCATATCTAGTTCAACTCTGATTCTGAAACTGATACAAACCACAGGCCCTCTAACATCCAATGCCTTTTGTTAAGCGTGAGAAACGTGTGAGCTTCGTGAACGATGTAGCTTCGTTTGAGCTCAAACGTGACTGCGTTTAACTGAAACTAAGTCTTGCTTATAGGAAGACACAGAGTCAGCCATTTAACTCCATTTGTGAAGGGAAACACACAGCACAGTTCTCATCCATGAAACAAACTCCGCTTTAGAGCAAGAAGCAAGCTCTTGCTTTCTAGAGTCTCTAATAAGCCTGGAAACATGAGTGTGCTCAGAACAAAAGAACTGTGTTTCCTACACACACGGACCATATCTAGTTCAACTCTGCTTCTGAAACTGATACAAACCACAGACCCTCTAACATCAAATGCCTTTTAGTTAAGGGCGAAAAACGTGTGAGATTCGTGAACGATGTAGCTTCATTTGAGGTCAAAAGTGACTGCATTTACCTGAAAAGAAGTCTTGCATGTAGGAAGACACAGAGCCTGCCATTTAACTCCGTTCCTGAAGGGAAACACACAGCACAGTTCTCATCCATGAAAGACACTCTGCTTTAGAGCAAGAAGCAGGCTCTTGCTTTCTAGAGTCTCTAATTAGGTGGGAAACGTGAGTGTGCTCAAAACAAAGGAACTGTGTTTCCTACGTACACGGACCATATCTAGTTCAACTCTACTTCTGAAATTGATACAAACCACAGGCCCTCTTACATCCAATCCTTTTCACTTAAGAGCGAGAAACGTGGGAGCTTCGTGAACGATGTAGCTTCGTTTGAGCTCAAAAGTGACTGCATTTACCTGAAACGAGGTCTTGCATGTAGGAAGACACAGAGCCTGCCGTTTAACTCCGTTTCTGAATGGAAACACACAGCACAGTTCTCATCCATGAAAGACACTCTGCTTTCGAGCAAGAAGCAAGCTCTTGCTTTCAAGAGTCTCTAATAAGGCGGGAAACGTGAGTGTGCTCCAAACAAAAGAACTGTGTTTCCTACACACACGGACCATATCTAGGTCAACTCTGCTTCTGAAACTGATACAAACCACAGGCCCTCGAACATCCAATGCCTTTCAGTTAAGAGCGAGAAACGTGTGAGCTCTGTGAGGATGTAGCTTCGTTTGAGCTCAAAACTGACTGCGTTAACCTGAAATGAAGTCTTGCATGTAGGAAGACACAGAGCCTGCCATTTTACTCCGTTACTGAAGGGAAACACACAGCACAGTTCTCATCCATGAAAGACACTCTGCTTTAGAGCAAGAAGCAAGCTCTTGCTTTCTAGAGTCTCTATTAAGGCTAGAAACGTGAGTGTGCTAAGAACAAAAGAACTGTGTTTCCTACACACACGGACCATATCTAGTTCAACTCTGCTTCTGAAACTGATACAAACCACAGGCCCTCTAACATCCAGTGCCTTTTTTAAGAGCAAGAAACTTTTGAGCTTCGTGAATGATGTAGCTTCGTTTGAGCTCAAAAGTGACTGCGTTTACCTGAAACGAAGTCTTGCTTGTAGGAAGACACAGAGACTGCCATTTAACTCCGTTTATGAATGGAAACACACAGCACAGTTCTCATCCATGAAAGACACTCTGCTTTCGAGCAAGAAGCAAGCTCTTGCTTTCTAGATTCTCTAATAAGGCGGGAAACGTGAGTGTGCTCCGAACAAAAGAAGTGTGTTTCCTACACACACGGACCATATCTAGTTCAACTCTGCTTCTGAAACTGATACAAACCACAGGCCCTCTAACATCCAATGCCTTTCAGTTAAGAGCGAGAAACGTGTGAGCTCTGTGAGGATGTAGCCTCGTTTGAGCTCAAAACTGACTGCGTTTACCTGAAACGAAGTCTTGCATGTAGGAAGACACAGAGCCTGCCATTTAACTCCGTTTCTGAAGGGAACAACACAGCACAGTTCTCATCCATGAAAGACAATCTGCTTTAGAGCAAGAAGCATGCTCTTGCTTTCTAGAGTCTCTAATAAGGTGGGAAACATGAGTGTGCTCAGAATAAAAGAACTGAGTTTCCTACACACACGGACCATTTCTAGTTCAACTCTGCTTCTGAAACTGATACAAACCACAGGCCCTCTAACATCCTATCCTTTTAACTTAAGAGCGAGAAAGGTGGGAGCTTCGTGAACAATATAGCTTCGTTTGAGCTCAAAAGTGACTGTGTTTACCTGAAACGAAGTCTTGCTTGTAGGAAGACACAGAGCCTGCCATTTAACTCCGTTTCTGAAGGGAAACACACAGCACAGTTCTCATCCATGAAAGACACTCTGCTTTAGAGCAAGAAGCATGCTCTTGCATTCTAGATTCTCTAATAAGTTTGGAAACGTGAGTGTGCTCAGAACAAAAGAACTGTGTTTCCTAAACACACGGACCATATCTAGTTCAACTCTGCTTCGGAAACTGATACAAACCACAGGCCCTCTAACATAAAATCCTTTTCACTTACGAGGGAGAAACGTGGGAGCTTCGTGAATGATGTAGCTTCGTTTGAGCTCAAAAGTGACTGCGTTTACCTGAAACGAAATCTTGCATGTAGGAAGACACAGAGCCTGCCATTTAACTCCGTTTCTGAAGGGAAACACACAGCACTGTTCTCATCCATGAAAGACACTCTGTTATAGAGCAAGAAGCAGGCTCTTGCTTTCTAGAGTCTCTAATAAGGCGAGAAACGTGAGTCTGCTCAAAACAAAAGAACTGTGTTTCCTACACACACGGACCATATCTAGTTTAACTCTACTTCTGAAATTGATACAAACCACAGGCGCTCTTACATCTAATCCTTTTCACTTAAGAGCGAGAGACGTGGGAGCTTAGTGAACGATGTAGCTTCGTTTGAGCACAAAAGTGACTGCATTTACCTGAAACGAGGTCTTGCATGTAGGAAGACACAGAGCCTGCCGTTTAACTCCGTTTCTGAATGGAAACACACAGCACAGTTCTCCTCCATGAAAGACACTCTGCTTTCGAGCAAGAAGCATGCTCTTGCTTTCAAGAGTCTCTATTAAGGCTAGAAACGTGAGTGTGCTAAGAACAAAAGAACTGTGTTTCCTACACACACGGACCATATCTAGTTCAACTCTGCTTCTGAAACTGATACAAACCACAGGCCCTCTAACATCCAGTGCCTTTTTTAAGAGCAAGAAACTTTTGAGCTTCGTGAATGATGTAGCTTCGTTTGAGCTCAAAAGTGACTGCGTTTACCTGAAACGAAGTCTTGCTTGTAGGAAGACACAGAGCCTGCCATTTAACTCCGTTTCTGAATGGAAACACACAGCACAGTTCTCATCCATGAAAGACACTCTGCTTTCGAGGAAGAAGCAAGCTCTTGCTTTCTAGATTCTCTAATAAGGCGGGAAACGTGAGTGTGCTCCGAACAAAAGAAGTGTGTTTCCTACACACACGGACCATATCTAGTTCAACTCTGCTTCTGAAACTGATACAAACCACAGGCCCTCTAACATCCAATGCCTTTCAGTTAAGAGCGAGAAACGTGTGAGCTCTGTGAGAATGTAGCCTCGTTTGAGCTCAAAACTGACTGCGTTTACCTGAAACGAAGTCTTGCATGTAGGAAGACACAGAGCCTGCCATTTAACTCCGTTTCTGAAGGGAAACACACAGCACAGTTCTCATCCATGAAAGACAATCTGCTTTAGAGCAAGAAGCATGCTCTTGCTTTCTAGAGTCTCTAATAAGGTGGGAAACATGAGTGTGCTCAGAATAAAAGAACTGAGTTTCCTACACACACGGACCATTTCTAGTTCAACTCTGCTTCTGAAACTGATACAAACCACAGGCCCTCTAACATCCTATCCTTTTAACTTAAGAGCGAGAAACGTGGGAGCTTCGTGAACAATATAGCTTCGTTTGAGCTCAAAAGTGACTGTGTTTACCTGAAACGAAGTCTTGCTTGTAGGAAGACACAGAGCCTGCCATTTAACTCCGTTTCTGAAGGGAAACACACAGCACAGTTCTCATCCATGAAAGACACTCTGCTTTAGAGCAAGAAGCATGCTCTTGCATTCTAGATTCTCTAATAAGGTTGGAAACGTGAGTGTGCTCAGAACAAAAGAACTGTGTTTCCTACACACACGGACCATATCTAGTTCAACTCTGCTTCGGGAACTGATACAAACCACAGGCCCTCTAACATAAAATACCTTTCACTTATGAGGGAGAAACGTGGGAGCTTCTTGAACGATGTAGCTTCGTATGAGCTCAAAAGTGACTGCGTTTACCTGAAACAAAGTCTTGCTTGTAGGAAGACACAGAGGGTGCCATTTAACTACGATACTGAAGGGAAACACACAGCAGAATTCTCATTCATGTAAGACACTCTTCTTTAGAGCAAGAAGCAAGCTCTTGCTTTCTAGATTCTCTAATAATGCTGGAAATGTGAGTGTGCTCAGAACAAAAGAACTGTGTTTCCTACACACACAGACCATATCTAGTTCAACTCTGCTTCTGAAACTGATACAAACCACAGTCCCTCTAACATCCAATGCCTTTCAGTTAAGAGCGAGAAACGTGTGAGCTCTGTGAGGATGTAGCTTCATTTGAGCTCAAAATTGACTGTGTTTACCTGAAACGAAGTGTTGCATGTAGGAAGACACAGAGCCTGCCATTTAACTCCGTTTCTGAAGGGAAACACACAGCACAGTTCTCATCCATGAAAGATACTCTGCTTTAGAGCAAGAAGCATGCTCTTGCATTCCTGAGTCTCTAATAAGGTGGGAAACGTGAGTGTGCTCAGAACAAAAGAACTGTGTTTCCTACACACACGGACCATATCTAGTTCAACTCTGCTTCGGAAACTGATACAAACCACAGGCCCTCTAACATAAAATCCTTTTTACTTACGAGGGAGAAACGTGGGAGCTTCGTGAATGATGTAGCTTCGTTTGAGCTCAAAAGTGACTGCGTTTACCTGAAACGAAATCTTGCATGTAGGAAGACACAGAGCCTGCCATTTAACTCCGTTTCTGAAGGGAAACACACACCACAGTTCTCATCCATGAAAGACAATCTTTTTAGAGCAAGATGCAAGCTCTTGCTTTCTAGAGTCTCTAATAAGGCGGGAAATGTGAGTGTGCTCAGAACAAAAGAACTTTGTTTCCTACACACACGGTCCATATCTAGTTCAACTCTGCTTCTGAAACTGATACAAACCACAGGCCCTCTAACATCCAATGCCTTTCAGTTAAGAGCGAGAAACGTGTGAGCTCTGTGAGGATGTATCTTCGTTTGAGCTCAAAACTGACTGCGTTTACCTGAAATGAAGTCTTGCATGTAGGAAGACACAGAGCCTGCCATTTAACTCCGTTTCTGAAGGGAAACACACAGCACAGTTCTCCTCCATGAAACACACTCTGCGTTAGAGCAAGAAGCATGCTCTTTCTTTCTAGAGTCTCTAATAAGGTGGGAAACGTAAGTGTGCTCAGAATAAAAGAACTGGGTTTCCTACACACACGGACCATATCTAGTTCAACTCTGCTTCTGAAAATGATACAAACCACAGGCCCTCTAACATCCAATCCTTTTAACTTAAGAGCGAGAAACGTGGGAGGTTCGTGAAAATATAGCTTCATTTGAGCTCAAAAGTGACTGCTTTTACCTGAAACAAAGTCTTGCTTGTCGGAAGACACAGAGCCTGCCATTTAACTCCGTTTCTGAAGGGAAACACACAGCACTGCTCTCATCCATGAAAGACAATCTGCTTTAGAGCAAGAAGCATGCTCTTGCTTTCTAGAGTCTCTAATAATGTGGGAAACGTAGGTGTGCTCAGAATAAAAGAACTGAGTTTCCTACACACACGGACCATTTCTAGTTCAACTGTGCTTCTGAAACTGATATAAACCACAGGCCCTCTAACATCCAATCCTTTTAACTTAAGAGCGAGAAACGTGGGAGCTTCGTGAACAATATAGCTTCGTTTGAGCTCAAAAGTGACTGCGTTTACCTGAAAAGAAGTCTTGCTTGTCGGAAGACACAGAGCCTGCCATTTAACTCCGTTACTGAAGGGAAAGACACAGCACAGTTCTCATCCATGAAAGACACTCTGCTTTAGAGCAAGAAGCATGCTCTTGCATTGTAGAGTCTCTAATAAGGTTGGAAACGTGAGTGTGCTCAGAACAAAAGAACTGTGTTTCCTACACACACGGACCATATCTAGTTCAACTCTGCTTCGGGAACTGATACAAACCACAGGCCCTCTAACATAAAATACCTTTCACTTATGAGGGAGAAACGTGGGAGCTTCGTGAACGATGTAGCTTCGTATGAGCTCAAAAGTGACTGCGTTTACCTGAAACAAAGTCTTGCTTGTAGGAAGACACAGAGGGTGCCATTTAACTCCGTTACTGAAGGGAAACACACAGCAGAATTCTCATTCATGTAAGACACTCTGCTTTAGAGCAAGAAGCAAGCTCTTGCTTTCTAGAGTCTCTAATAAGGCAGGAAACGTGAGTGTGCTCAGAAAAAAAGAACTGTGTTTCGTACACACACGGACCATATCTAGTTCAACTCTGCTTCTGAAACTGATACAAACCACAGGCCCTCTACCATCCAAAGCTTTTCACTTAGGAGCGAGAAACGTGTGAGCTTCGTGACTATGTAGCTTCATTTGAGCTCAAAAGTGACTGCGTTTACCTGAAACAAAGTCTTGCTTGTAGGAAGACACAGAGCCTGCCATTTTACTCCGTTACTGAAGGGAAACACACAGCACAGTTCTCATCCATGAAAGACACTCTGCCTTAGAGCAAGAAGCAAGCTCTTGCTTTCTAGAGTCTCTATTAAGGCTAGAAACGTGAGTGTGCTAAGAACAAAAGAAATGTGTTTCGTACACACACGGACCATATCTAGTTCAACTCTGCTTCTGAAACTGATACAAACCACAGGCCCTCTAACATCCAGTGCCTTTTTTAAGAGCAAGAAACTTTTGAGCTTCGTGAATGATGTAGCTTCGTTTGAGCACAAAAGTGACTGCGTTTACCTGAAACGAAGTCTTGCTTGTAGGAAGACACAGAGCCTGCCATTTAACACTGTTTCTGAAGGGAAACACGCAGGACAGTTCTCATCCATGAAAGACACTCTGCTTTATAGCAAGAAGCATCTCTTGTTTTCTAGATTCTCTAATAAGGCTGGAAATGTGAGTGTGCTCAGGACAAAAGAACTGTGTTTCCTACACACACGGACCATATCTAGTTCAACTCTACTTCTGCAATTGATACAAACCACAGGCCCACTTACATCCAATCCTTTTCACTTAAGAGCGAGAAACGTGGGAGCTTCGTGAACGATGTAGCTTCGTTTGAGGTCAAAAGTGACTGCATTTACCTGAAACGAAGTCTTGCTTGTCGGAAGACACAGAGCCTGCCATTTAACTCCGTTTCTGACGGGAAAGACACAGCACAGTTCTCATCCATGAAAGACACTCTGCTTTAGAGCAAGAAGCATGCTCTTGCATTCTAGAGTCTCTAATAAGGTTGGAAACGTGAGTGTGCTCAGAACAAAAGAACTGTGTTTCCTACGCACACGGACCATATCTAGTTCAACTCTGCTTCGGAAACTGATACAAACCACAGGCCCTCTAACATAAAATCCTTTTCACTTACGAGGGAGAAACGTGGGAGCTTCGTGAATGATGTAGCTTCGTTTGAGCTCAAAAGTGACTGCGTTTACCTGAAACGAAATCTTGCATGTAGGAAGACACAGAGCCTGCCACTTAACTCCGTTTCTGAAGGGAAACACACAGCACAGTTCTCATCCATGAAAGACACTCTGTTATAGAGCAAGAAGCAGGCTCTTGCTTTCTAGAGTCTCTAATAAGGCGAGAAAGGTGAGTCTGCTCAAAACAAAAGAACTGTGTTTCCTACACACACGGACCATATCTAGTTTAACTCTACTTCTGAAATTGATACAAACCACAGGCGCTCTTACATCTAATCCTTTTCACTTAAGAGCGAGAGACGTGGGAGCTTCGTGAACGATGTAGATTCGTTTGAGCACAAAAGTGACTGCATTTACCTGAAACGAAGTCTTGCATGTAGGAAGACACAGAGCCTGCCATTTAACTCCGTTTCTGAAGGGAAACACACACCACAGTTCTCATCCATGAAAGACAATCTTCTTTAGAGCAAGATGCAAGCTCTTGCTTTCTAGAGTCTCTAATAAGGCGGGAAATGTGAGTGTGCTCAGAACAAAAGAACTTTGTTTCCTACACACACGGTCCATATCTAGTTCAACTCTGCTTCTGAAACTGATACAAACCACAGGCCCTCTAACATCCAATGCCTTTCAGTTAAGAGCGAGAAACGTGTGAGCTCTGTGAGGATGTATCTTCGTTTGAGCTCAAAACTGACTGCGTTTACCTGAAATGAAGTCTTGCATGTAGGAAGACACAGAGCCTGCCATTTAACTCCGTTACTGAAGGGAAAGACACAGCACAGTTCTCATCCATGAAAGACACTCTGCCTTAGAGCAAGAAGCATGCTCTTGCATTCTAGAGTCTCTAATAAGGTTGGAAACGTGAGTGTGCTCAGAACAAAAGAACTGTGTTTCCTACACACACAGACCATATCTAGTTCAACTCTGCTTCGGAAACTGATACAAACCACAGTCCCTCTAACATACAAAGCTTTTGACTTAGGAGCGACAAACGTGTGATCTTCGTGACTATGTAGCTTCATTTGAGCTCAAAAGTGACTGCGTTTACCTGAAACGAAGTCTTGCTTGTAGGAAGACACAGAGCCTGCCATTTAACTCCGATTCTGAAGGGAAACACACCGGACAGTTCTCATCCATGAAAGACTCTGCTTTAGAGCAAGAAGCAAGCTCTTGCTTTCTAGAGTCTCTATTAAGGCTAGAAACCTGAGGGTGCTAAGAACAAAAGAACTGTGTTTCCTACACAGACGGACCATATCTAGTTCAACTCTGCTTCTGAAACTGATACAAACCACAGGCCCTCTAACATCCAATGCCTTTTGTTAAGAGCAAGAAACTTGTGAGCTTCGTAAACGATTTAGCTTGGTTTGAGCTCAAAAGTGACTGCGTTTACCTGAAACAAAGTCTTGCTTGTCGGAAGACACAGAGCCTGCCATTTAACTCCGTTTCTGAAGGGAAACACACAGCACTGCTCTCATCCATGAAAGAGAATCTGCTTTAGAGCAAGAAGCATGCTCTTGCTTTCTAGAGTCTCTAATAAGGTGGGAAACGTAGGTGTGCTCAGAATAAAAGTACTGAGTTTCCTACACACACGGACCATTTCTAGTTCAACTGTGCCTCTGAAACTGATACAAACCACAGGCCCTCTAACATCCAATCCTTTTAACTTAAGAGCGAGAAACGTGGGAGCTTCGTGAACAATATAGCTTCGTTTGAGCTCAAAAGTGACTGCGATTACCTGAAAAGAAGTCTTGCTTGTCGGAAGACACAGAGCCTGCCATTTAACTCCGTTACTGAAGGGAAAGACACAGCACAGTTCTCATCCATGAAAGACACTCTGCCTTAGAGCAAGAAGCATGCTCTTGCATTCTAGAGTCTCTAATAAGGTTGGAAACGTGAGTGTGCTAAGAACAAAAGAACTGTGTTTCCTACACACACGGACCATATCTAGTTCAACTCTGCTTCGGAAACTGATACAAACCACAGTCCCTCTAACATACAAAGCTTTTCACTTAGGAGCGACAAACGTGTGATCTTCGTGACTATGTAGCTTCATTTGAGCTCAAAAGTGACTGCGTTTACCTCAAACGAAGTCTTGCTTGTAGGAAGACACAGAGCCTGCCATTTAACTCCATTTCTGAAGGGAAACACACCGCACAGTTCTCATCCATGAAAGACTCTGCTTTAGAGCAAGAAGCAAGCTCTTGCTTTCTAGAGTCTCTATTAAGGCTAGAAACCTGAGGGTGCTAAGAACAAAAGAACTGTGTTTCCTACACAGACGGACCATATCTAGTTCAACTCTGCTTCTGAAACTGATACAAACCACAGGCCCTCTAACATCCAATGCCTTTTGTTAAGAGCAAGAAACTTGTGAGCTTTGTAAACGATTTAGCTTGGTTTGAGCTCCAAAGTGACTGTGTTTACCTGAAACTAAGTCTTGCTTGTAGGAAGACACAGAGTCTGCCATTTAACTCCATTTCTGAAGGGAAACACACAGCACAGTTCTCATCCATGAAAGACACTCTTCTTTAGAGCAAGAAGCAAGCTCTTGCATTCTAGATTCTCTAATAAGGTGGGAAACGTGAGTGTACTCAGAACAAAAGAACTGTGTTTCATACACACATGGACCATATCTAGTTCAACTCTGCTTCGGAAACTGATACAAACCAAAGGCCCTCTAACATAAAATCCTTTTCACTTAAGAGGGAGAAACGTGGGAGCTTCGTGAAGGATGTAGCTTCGTTTGAGCTCAAAAGTGACTGCGTTTACCTGAAAAGAAGTCTTGCTTGTCGGAAGACACAGAGCCTGCCATTTAACTCCGTTTCTGAAGGGAAAGACACAGCGCAGTTCTCATCCATGAAAGACACTCTGCTTTAGAGCAAGAATCATGGTCTTGCATTCTAGAGTCTCTAATAAGGTTGGAAACGTGAGTGTGCTCAGAACAAAGGAACTGTGTTTCCTACACACACGGACCATATCTAGTTCAACTCTGCTTCTGAAACTGATACAAACCACAGGCCCTCTAACATCCAATGCCTTTTGTTAAGAGCAAGAAACTTGTGAGCTTCGTAAACGATTTAGCTTGGTTTGAGCTCAAAAGTGACTGCGTTTACCTGAAACTAAGTCTTGCTTGTAGGAAGACACAGAGTCTGCCATTTAACTCCATTTTTGAAGGGAAACACACAGCACAGTTCTCATCCATGAAAGACACTCTGCTTTAGAGCAAGAATCAAGCTCTTGCTTTCTAGCTTCTCTAATAATGCTGGAAATGTGAATGTGCTCAGAACAAAAGAACTGTGTTTCCTACACACAGGGACCATATCGAGTTCAACTCTACTTCTGAAACTGATACAAACCACAGGCCCTCTAACATCCAATGCCTTTCAGTTAAGAGCGAGAAACGTGTGTGCTCTGTGAGGATGTAGCTTCCTTTGAGCTCAAAATTGACTGCGTTTACCTGAAACGAGGTTTTGCATTTAGGAAGACTCAGAGCCTGCCATTTAACTCCGTTTCTGAAGGGAAACACACAGCACAGTTCTCATCCATGAAACACACTCTGCGTTAGAGCAAAAAGCCTGCTCTTGCTTTCTAGAGTCTCTAATAAGGTGGGAAACGTGAGTGTGCTCAGAATAAAAGAACTGAGTTTCCTCCACACACGGACTATATCTCATTCAACTCTGCTTCTGAAACTGATACAATCCACAGGCCCTCTAACATCCAATCCTTTTAACTTAAGAGCGAGATACATGGGAGCGTCGTGAACAATATAGCTTCCTTTGAGCTCGAAAGTGACTGCGTTTACCTGAAACGAAGTCTTGCTTGTCGGAAGACACAGAGCCTGCCATTTAACTCCATTACTGAAGGGAAACACACAGCACAGTTCTCATCCATGAAAGACAATCTGCTTTAGAGCAAGAAGCATGCTCTTGCTTTCTAGAGTCTCTAATAAGGTGGGAAACGTGAGTGTGCTCAGAATAAAAGAACTGAGTTTCCTACACACACGGACCATTTCTAGTTCAACTCTGCTTCTGTAACTGATACAAACCACAGGCCCTCTAACATCCAATACTTTTCACTTAAGAGCGAGAAACGTGGGAGCTTCGTGAACGATGTAGCTTCGTTTGAGCTCAAAAGTGACTGCATTTCCCGAAACGAAGTCTTGCTTGTAGGAAGACACAGAGCCTGCCATTTAACTCCATTTCTGAAGGGAAACACACAGCACAGTTCTCCTCCATGAAACACACTCTGCGTTAGAGCAAGAAGCATGCTCTTGCTTTCTAGAGTCTCTAATAAGGTGGGAAAAGTAAGTGTGCTCAGAATAAAAGAACTGGGTTTCCTACACACACGGACAATATCTAGTTCAACTCTGCTTCTGAAACTGATGCAAACCACAGGCCCTCTAACATCCAATCCTTTTAACTTAAGAGCGAGAAACGTGGGAGCTTCGTGAACAATATAGCTTCATTTGAGCTCAAAAGTGACTGCGTTTACCTGAAACGAAGTCTTGCTTGTCGGAAGACACAGAGCCTGCCATTTAACTCCGTTTCTGAAGGGAAACACACAGCACTGCTCTCATCCATGAAAGACAATCTGCTTTAGAGCAAGAAGCATGCTCTTGCTTTCTAGAGTCTCTAATAAGGTGGGAAACGTAGGTGTGCTCAGAATAAAAGAACTGAGTTTCCTACACACACGGACCATTTCTAGTTCAACTGTGCTTCTGAAACTGATACAAACCACAGGCCCTCTAACATCCAATCCTTTTAACTTAAGAGCGAGAAACGTGGGAGCTTCGTGAACAATATAGCTTCGTTTGAGCTCAAAAGTGACTGCGTTTACCTGAAAAGAAGTCTTGCTTGTCGGAAGACACAGAGCCTGCCATTTAACTCCGTTTCTGAAGGGAAAGACACAGCACAGTTCTCATCCATGAAAGACACTCTGCTTTAGAGCAAGAAGCATGCTCTTGCATTCTAGAGTCTCTAATAAGGTTGGAAACGTGAGTGTGCTCAGAACAAAAGAACTGTGTTTCCTACACACACGGACCATATCTAGTTCAACTCTGCTTCGGAAACTGATACAAACCACAGGCCCTCTAACATACAAAGCTTTTCACTTAGGAGCGAGAAACGTGTGATCTTCGTGACTATGTAGCTTCATTTGAGCTCAAAAGTGACTGCGTTTACCTCAAACGAAGTCTTGCTTGTAGGAAGACACAGAGCCTGCCATTTAACTCCGATTCTGAAGGGAAACACACCGCACAGTTCTCATCCATGAAAGACTCTGCTTTAGAGCAAGAAGCAAGCTCTTGCTTTCTAGAGTCTCTATTAAGGCTAGAAACCTGAGGGTGCTAAGAACAAAAGAACTGTGTTTCCTACACAGACCGACGATATCTAGTTCAACTCTGCTTCTGAAACTGATACAAACCACAGGCCCTCTAACATGCAATGCCTTTTGTTAAGAGCAAGAAACTTGTGAGCTTCGTAAACGATTTAGCTTGGTTTGAGCTCAAAAGTGACTGCGTTTACCTGAAACTAAGTCTTGCTTGTAGGAAGACACAGACTCTGCCATTTAACTCCATTTCTGAAGGGAAACACACAGCACAGTTCTCATCCATGAAAGACAATCTGCTTTAGAGCAAGAAGCATGCTCTTGCTTTCTAGAGTCTCTAATAAGGTGGGAAACGTGAGTGTGCTCAGAATAAAAGAACTGAGTTTCCTACACACACGGACCATTTCTAGTTCAACTCTGCTTCTGTAACTGATACAAACCACAGGCCCTCTAACATCCAATACTTTTCACTTAAGAGCGAGAAATGTGGGAGCTTCGTGAACGATGTAGCTTCGTTTGAGCTCAAAAGTGACTGCATTTCCCGAAACGAAGTCTTGCTTGTAGGAAGACACAGAGCCTGCCATTTAACTCCATTTCTGAAGGGAAACACACAGCACAGTTCTCCTCCATGAAACACACTCTGCGTTAGAGCAAGAAGCATGCTCTTGCTTTCTAGAGTCTCTAATAAGGTGGGAAAAGTAAGTGTGCTCAGAATAAAAGAACTGGGTTTCCTACACACACGGACCATATCTAGTTCAACTCTGCTTCTGAAACTGATGCAAACCACAGGCCCTCTAACATCCAATCCTTTTAACTTAAGAGCGAGAAACGTGGGAGCTTCGTGAACAATATAGCTTCATTTGAGCTCAAAAGTGACTGCGTTTACCTGAAACGAAGTCTTGCTTGTCGGAAGACACAGAGCCTGCCATTTAACTCCGTTTCTGAAGGGAAACACACAGCACTGCTCTCATCCATGAAAGACAATCTGCTTTAGAGCAAGAAGCATGCTCTTGCTTTCTAGAGTCTCTAATAAGGTGGGAAACGTAGGTGTGCTCAGAATAAAAGAACTGAGTTTCCTACACACACGGACCATTTCTAGTTCAACTGTGCTTCTGAAACTGATACAAACCACAGGCCCTCTAACATCCAATCCTTTTAACTTAAGAGCGAGAAATGTGGGAGCTTCGTGAACAATATAGCTTCGTTTGAGCTCAAAAGTGACTGCGTTTACCTGAAAAGAAGTCTTGCTTGTCGGAAGACACAGAGCCTGCCATTTAACTCCGTTTCTGAAGGGAAAGACACAGCACAGTTCTCATCCATGAAAGACACTCTGCTTTAGAGCAAGAAGCATGCTCTTGCATTCTAGAGTCTCTAATAAGGTTGGAAACGTGAGTGTGCTCAGAACAAAAGAACTGTGTTTCCTACACACACAGACCATATCTAGTTCAACTCTGCTTCGGAAACTGATACAAACCACAGGCCCTCTAACATACAAAGCTTTTCACTTAGGAGCGAGAAACGTGTGATCTTCGTGACTATGTAGCTTCATTTGAGCTCAAAAGTGACTGCGTTTACCTCAAACGAAGTCTTGCTTGTAGGAAGACACAGAGCCTGCCATTTAACTCCGATTCTGAAGGGAAACACACCGCACAGTTCTCATCCATGAAAGACTCTGCTTTAGAGCAAGAAGCAAGCTCTTGCTTTCTAGAGTCTCTATTAAGGCTAGAAACCTGAGGGTGCTAAGAACAAAAGAACTGTGTTTCCTACACAGACGGACCATATCTAGTTCAACTCTGCTTCTGAAACTGATACAAACCACAGGCCCTCTAACATGCAATGCCTTTTGTTAAGAGCAAGAAACTTGTGAGCTTCGTAAACGATTTAGCTTGGTTTGAGCTCAAAAGTGACTGCGTTTACCTGAAACTAAGTCTTGCTTGTAGGAAGACACAGACTCTGCCATTTAACTCCATTTCTGAAGGGAAACACACAGCACAGTTCTCATCCATGAAAGACACACTTCTTTAGAGCAAGAAGCAAGCTCTTGCATTCTAGATTCTCTAATAAGGTGGGAAACGTGAGTGTACTCAGAACAAAAGAACTGTGTTTCCTACACACATGGACCATATCTAGTTCAACTCTGCTTCGGAAACTGATACAACCCACAGGCCCTCTAACATAAAATCCTTTTCACTTAAGAGCGAGAAACGTGGGAGCTTCATGAACGTTGTAGCTTCGTTTGAGCTCAAAAGTGACTGCGTTTACCTGAAACGAAGTCTTGCTTGTAGGAAGACACAGAGCCTGCCAATTAACACTGTTTCTGAAGTGAAACACACAGCACAGTTCTCATCCATGAAAGACACTCTGCTTTAGAGCAAGAAGCAAGCTCTTGCTTTCTAGAGTCTCTAATAATGCTGGAAATGTGAGTGTGCTCAGAACAAAAGAACTGTGTTTCCTACACACACGGACCATATCTAGTTCAACTCTACTTCTGAAATTGATACAAACCACAGGCCCTCTTACATCCAATCCTTTTCACTTAATAGCGAGAAAAGTGTGAGCTTCGTGAACGATGTAGCTTCATTTGAGGTCAAAAGTGACTGCATTTACCTGAAAATAATTCTTGCATGTAGGAAGACACAGAGCCTGCCATTTAACTCCGTTTCTGAAGGGAAACACACAGCACAGTTCTCATCCATGAAAGACACTCTGCTTTAGAGCAAGAAGCAGGCTCTTGCTTTCTAGATTCTCTAATAAGGCAGGAAACGTGAGTGTGCTCAAAACAAAAGAACTGTGTTTCCTACGTACACGGACCATATCTAGGTCAACTCTACTTCTGAAATTGACACAAACCACAGGCCCTCTTACATCCAATCCTTTTCACTTAAGAGCGAGAAATGTGGGAGCTTCGTGAACGATGTAGCTTCGTTTGAGCTCAAAAGTGACTGCATTTACCTGAAACGAGGTCTTGCATGTAGGAAGACACAGAGCCTGCCGTTTAACTCTGTTTCTGAATGGAAAGACACAGCACAGTTCTCATCCATGAAAGACACTCTGCTTTCGAGAAAGAAGCAAGCTCTTGCTTTCTAGATTCTCTAATAAGGTGGAAAACATGAGTGTGCTCAGAATAAAAGAACTGAGTTTCCTACACACACGGACCATTTCTAGTTCAACTCTGCTTCTGAAACTGATACAAACCACAGGCCCTCTAACATCCTATCCTTTTAACTTAAGAGCGAGAAACGTGGGAGCTTCGTGAACAATATAGCTTCGTTTGAGCTCAAAAGTGACTGTGTTTACCTGAAACGAAGTCTTGCTTGTCGGAAGACATAGAGCCTGCCATTTAACTCCGTTTCTGAAGGGAAACACACAGCACAGTTCTCATCCATGAAAGACACTCTGCTTTAGAGCAAGAAGCATGCTCTTGCATTCTAGAGTCTCTAATAAGGTTGGAAACGTGAGTGTGCTCAGAACAAAAGAACTGTGTTTCCTACACACACGGACCATATCTAGTTCAACTCTGCTTCGGGAACTGATACAAACCACAGGCCCTCTAACATAAAATACCTTTCACTTATGAGGGAGAAACGTGGGAGCTTCGTGAACGATGTAGCTTCGTATGAGCTCAAAAGTGACTGCGTTTACCTGAAACGAAGTCTTGCTTGTCGGAAGACACAGAGCCTGCCATTTAACTCCGTTTTGAAGGGAAAGACACAGCACAGTTCTCATCCATGAAAGACACTCTGCTTTAGAGCAAGAAGCATGCTCTTGCATTCTAGAGTCTCTAATAAGGTTGGAAACGTGAGTGTGCTCAGAACAAAAGAACTGTGTTTCCTACGCACACGGAGCATATCTAGTTCAACTCTGCTTCGGAGACTGATACAAACCACAGGCCCTCTAACATACAAAGCTTTTCACTTAGGAGCGAGAAACGTGTGATCTTCGTGACTATGTAGCTTCATTTGAGCTCAAAATTGACTGCGTTTACCTGAAACGAAGTCTTGCTTGTAGGAAGACACAGAGCCTGCCATTTAACTCCGATTCTGAAGGGAAACACACCACACAGTTCTCATCCATGAAAGACACTCTGCTTTAGAGCAAGAAGCAAGCTCTTGCTTTCTAGATTCTCTAATAATGCTGGAAATGTGAGTATGCTCAGAACAAAAGAACTGTGTTTCCTACACACACGGACCATATCTAGTTCAACTCTACTTCTGAAATTGATACAAACCACAGGCCCTCTTACATCCAATCCTTTTCACTTAAGAGCGAGAAAGGTGTGAGCTTCGTGAACGATGTAGCTTCATTTGAGGTCAAAAGTGACTGCATTTACCTGAAAAGAAGTCTTGCATGTAGGAAGACACAGAGCCTGCCATTTAACTCCGTTTCTGAAGGGAAACACACAGCACAGTTCTCATCCATGAAAGACACTCTGCTTTAGAGCAAGAAGCAAGCTCTTGCTTTCTAGAGTCTCTATTAAGGCTAGAAACGTGAGTGTGCTAAGAACAAAAGAACTGTGTTTCCTACACACACGGACCATATCTAGTTCAACTCTGCTTCTGAAACTGATACAAACCACAGGCCCTCTAACATCCAGTGCCTTTTTTAAGAGCAAGAAACTTTTGAGCTTCGTGAATGATGTAGCTTCGTTTGAGCTCAAAAGTGAATGCGTTTACCTGAAACGAAGTCTTGCTTGTAGGAAGACACAGAGCCTGCCATTTAACTCCGTTTCTGAATGGAAACACACAGCACAGTTCTCATCCATGAAAGACACTCTGCTTTAGAGCAAGAAGCAAGCTCTTGCTTTCTAGACTCTCTAATAAGGCGGGAAAAGTGAGTGTGCTCAGAAGAAAAGAACTGTGCTTCCTACACACACGGACCATGTCTAGTTCAACTCTTCTTCGGAAACTGATACAAACCACAGGCCCTCTAACATCCAATGCTTTTCACTTAGGAGCGAGAAACGTGTGAGCTTCATGACGATGTAGCTTCATTTGAGCTCAAAATTGACTGCGTTTACCTGAAACGAAGTCTTGCTTGTAGGAAGACACAGAGCCTGCCATTAAACTCCGATTCTGAAGGGAAACACACAGCACAGTTCTCATCCATGAAAGACACTCTGCTTTAGAGCAAGAAGCATGCTCTTGCTTTCTAGAGTCTCTAATAAGGTGGGAAACATTAGTGTGCTCAGAATAAAAGAACTGAGTTTCCTACACACACGGACCATTTCTAGTTCAACTCTGCTTCTGAAACTGATACAAACCACAGGCCCTCTAACATCCTATCCTTTTAACTTAAGAGCGAGAAACGTGGGAGCTTCGTGAACAATATAGCTTCGTTTGAGCTCAAAAGTGACTGTGTTTACCTGAAACGAAGTCTTGCTTGTAGGAAGACACAGAGCCTGCCATTTAACTCCGTTTCTGAAGGGAAACACACAGCACAGTTCTCATCCATGAAAGACACTCTGCTTTAGAGCAAGAAGCAAGCTCTTGCTTTCTAGAGTCTCTAATAAGGCGGGAAACGTGAGTGTGCTCAGAACAAAAGAACTGTGCTTCCTACACACACGGACCATATCTAGTTCAACTCTGCTTCTGAAACTGATACAAACCACAGGCCCTCTAACATCCAATGCTTTTCACTTAGGAGCGAGAAACGTGTGAGCTTCGTGACGATGTAGCTTCATTTGAGCTCAAAAGTGACTGCGTTTACCTGAAAGGAAGTCTTGCTTGTAGGAAGACACGGAGCCTGCCATTTAACTCCGATTCTGAAGGGAAACACAGAGCACAGTTCTCATACATGAAAGACACTCTGCTTTAGAGCAAGAAGCCAGCTCTTGCTCTCTAGAGTCACTATTAAGGCTAGAAATGTGAGTTTGCTAAGAACAAAGGAACTGTGTTTCCTACACAGACAGACCATATCTAGTTCAACTCTGCTTCTGAAACTGAAACAAACCACAGGCCCTCTAACATCCAATGCTTTTCACTTAAGAGCAAGACACGTGTGAGCTTCGTGAATGATGTAGCATCCTTTGAGCTCAAAAGTGACTGCGTTTACCTGAAACTAAGTCTTGCTTGTAGGAAGACACAGAGCCTGCCATTTAACTCCGTTTCTGAAGGGAAACACACAGCACAGTTCTCATCGATGAAAGACACTCTGCTTTAGAGCAAGAAGCAAGCTCTTGCTTTCTAGATTCTCTATTAAGGCTAGAAACGTGAGTGTGCTAAGAACAAAAGAACTGTGTTTCCTACACACACGGACCATATCTAGTTCAACTCTGCTTCTGAAACTGATACAAACCACAGACCCTCTAACATCCAATGCCTTTCAGTTAAGAGTGAAAAACGTGTGAGATTCGTGATCGATGTAGCTTCATTTGAGCTCAAAAGTGACTGCGTTTACCTGAAACGAAGTCTTGCTTGTAGGAAGACACAGAGCCTGCCATTTAACTCCGTTTCTGAAGGGAAACACACAGCACAGTTCTCATCCATGAAAGACACTCTGCTTTAGAGCAAGAAGCAAGCTCTTGCTTTCTAGAGTCTCTAATAAGGCGGGAAACGTGAGTGTGCTCAGAACAAAAGAACTGTGCTTCCTACACACACGGACCATATCTAGTTCAACTCTGCTTCGGAAACTGATACAAACCAATGGCCCTCTAACATAAAATCCTTTTCACTTACGAGGGAGAAACGTGGGAGCTTCGTGATGATGTAGCTTCATTTGAGCTCAAAAGTGACTGCGTTTACCTGAAACGAAGTCTTGCTTGTAGGAAGACACAGAGCCTGCCATTTAACTCCGTTTCTGAAGGGAAACACACAGCACAGTTCTCATCCATGAAAGACACTCTGCTTTAGAACAAGAAGCAAGCTC
Source organism: Onychomys leucogaster (assembly GCA_949786385.1). Taxonomy (NCBI): domain Eukaryota; kingdom Metazoa; phylum Chordata; class Mammalia; order Rodentia; family Cricetidae; genus Onychomys; species Onychomys leucogaster. The sequence goes on along the minus strand of CATKUP010000092.1, from coordinate 2,069,807 downwards.
TTGCTTTCCAGAGTCTCTAATAAGGCGGGAAACGTGAGTGTGCTCAGAACAAAAGAACTGTGCTTCCTACACACACGGACCATATCTAGTTCAACTCTGCTTCTGAAACTGATACAAACCACAGGCCCTCTAACATCCAATGCTTTTCACTTAGGAGCGAGAAACGTGTGAGCTTCGTGACGATGTAGCTTCATTTGAGCTCAAAAGTGACTGCGTTTACCTGAAACGAAGTCTTGCTTGTAGGAAGACACAGAGCCTGCCATTTAACTCCGATTCTGAAGGGAAACACAGAGCACAGTTCTCATCCATGAAAGACACTCTGCTTTAGAGCAAGAAGCCAGCTCTTGCTCTCTAGAGTCACTATTAAGGCTAGAAACGTGAGTTTGCTAAGAACAAAGGAACTGTGTTTCCTACACAGACAGACCATATCTAGTTCAACTCTGCTTCTGAAACTGAAAGAAACCACAGGCCCTCTAATATCCAATGCCTTTTGTTAAGAGCAAGAAACGTGTGAGCTTCGTGAACGATGTAGCTTCGTTAGAGATCAAAAGTGACTGCGTTTACCTGAAACGAATTCTTTCTTGTAGGAAGACACAGAGCCTGCCATTTAACTCCGTTTCTGAAGGGAAACACACAGCACAGTTCTCATCCATGAAAGACACTCTGCTTTAGAGCAAGAAGCAAGCTCTTGCTTTCTAGAGTCTCTAATAAGGCGGGAAACGTGAGTGTGCTCAGAATAAAAGAACTGTGTTTCCTACACACACAGACCATATCTAGTTCAACTCTGCTTCTGAAACTGATACAAACCACAAGCCCTCTAACATCCAATGCCTTTCAGTTAAGAGCAAGAAACGTGTGAGCGTTGTGAATGATGTAGCTTCGTTTGAGCTCAAAACTGACTGCGTTTACCTGAAACGAAGTCTTGCTTGTTTAACTCCGTTTCTGAAGGGAAACACACCGCACAGTTCTCATCCATGAAAGACACTCTGCTTTAGAGCAAGAAGCAAGCTCTTGCTTTCTAGAGTCTCTATTAAGGCTAGAAACGTGAGTGTGCTAAGAACAAAAGAACTGTGTTTCCTACACAGACGGACCATATCTAGTTCAACTCTGCTTCTGAAACTGATACAAACCACAGGCCCTCTAACATCCAATGCCTTTTGTTAAGAGCGAGAAACGAGTGAGCTTCGTGAATGATGTAGCTTCGTTTGAGCTCAAAAGTTACTGCGTTTACCTGAAACGAAGTCTTGCTTGTAGGAAGACACAGAGCCTGCCATTTACTCCGTTACTGAAGGGAAACACACAGCACAGTTCTCATCCATGAAAGACACTCTGCTTTAGAGCAAGAAGCAAGCTCTTGCTTTCTAGACTCTCTAATAAGGCGGGAAAAGTGAGTGTGCTCAGAAGAAAAGAACTGTGCTTCCTACACACACGGACCATATCTAGTTCAACTCTTCTTCGGAAACTGATACAAACCACAGGCCCTCTAACATCCAATGCTTTTCACTTAGGAGCGAGAAACGTGTGAGCTTCATGACGATGTAGCTTCATTTGAGCTCAAAATTGACTGCGTTTACCTGAAACGAAGTCTTGATTGTAGGAAGACACAGAGCCTGCCATTAAACTCCGATTCTGAAGGGAAACACACAGCACAGTTCTCATCCATGAAAGACACTCTGCTTTAGAGCAAGAAGCAAGCTCTTGCTTTCTAGAGTCTATAATAAGGCGGGAAACATGAGTGTGCTCAGAACAAAAGAACTGTGCTTCCTAAACACACGGACCATATCTAGTTCAACTCTGATTCTGAAACTGATACAAACCACAGGCCCTCTAACATCCAATGCCTTTTGTTAAGCGTGAGAAACGTGTGAGCTTCGTGAACGATGTAGCTTCGTTTGAGCTCAAACGTGACTGCGTTTAACTGAAACTAAGTCTTGCTTATAGGAAGACACAGAGTCAGCCATTTAACTCCATTTGTGAAGGGAAACACACAGCACAGTTCTCATCCATGAAACAAACTCCGCTTTAGAGCAAGAAGCAAGCTCTTGCTTTCTAGAGTCTCTAATAAGCCTGGAAACATGAGTGTGCTCAGAACAAAAGAACTGTGTTTCCTACACACACGGACCATATCTAGTTCAACTCTGCTTCTGAAACTGATACAAACCACAGACCCTCTAACATCAAATGCCTTTTAGTTAAGGGCGAAAAACGTGTGAGATTCGTGAACGATGTAGCTTCATTTGAGGTCAAAAGTGACTGCATTTACCTGAAAAGAAGTCTTGCATGTAGGAAGACACAGAGCCTGCCATTTAACTCCGTTCCTGAAGGGAAACACACAGCACAGTTCTCATCCATGAAAGACACTCTGCTTTAGAGCAAGAAGCAGGCTCTTGCTTTCTAGAGTCTCTAATTAGGTGGGAAACGTGAGTGTGCTCAAAACAAAGGAACTGTGTTTCCTACGTACACGGACCATATCTAGTTCAACTCTACTTCTGAAATTGATACAAACCACAGGCCCTCTTACATCCAATCCTTTTCACTTAAGAGTGAGAAACGTGGGAGCTTCGTGAACGATGTAGCTTCGTTTGAGCTCAAAAGTGACTGCATTTACCTGAAACGAGGTCTTGCATGTAGGAAGACACAGAGCCTGCCGTTTAACTCCGTTTCTGAATGGAAACACACAGCACAGTTCTCATCCATGAAAGACACTCTGCTTTCGAGCAAGAAGCAAGCTCTTGCTTTCAAGAGTCTCTAATAAGGCGGGAAACGTGAGTGTGCTCCAAACAAAAGAACTGTGTTTCCTACACACACGGACCATATCTAGGTCAACTCTGCTTCTGCAACTGATACAAACCACAGGCCCTCGAACATCCAATGCCTTTCAGTTAAGAGCGAGAAACGTGTGAGCTCTGTGAGGATGTAGCTTCGTTTGAGCTCAAAACTGACTGCGTTAACCTGAAATGAAGTCTTGCATGTAGGAAGACACAGAGCCTGCCATTTTACTCCGTTACTGAAGGGAAACACACAGCACAGTTCTCATCCATGAAAGACACTCTGCTTTAGAGCAAGAAGCAAGCTCTTGCTTTCTAGAGTCTCTATTAAGGCTAGAAACGTGAGTGTGCTAAGAACAAAAGAACTGTGTTTCCTACACACACGGACCATATCTAGTTCAACTCTGCTTCTGAAACTGATACAAACCACAGGCCCTCTAACATCCAGTGCCTTTTTTAAGAGCAAGAAACTTTTGAGCTTCGTGAATGATGTAGCTTCGTTTGAGCTCAAAAGTGACTGCGTTTACCTGAAACGAAGTCTTGCTTGTAGGAAGACACAGAGACTGCCATTTAACTCCGTTTATGAATGGAAACACACAGCACAGTTCTCATCCATGAAAGACACTCTGCTTTCGAGCAAGAAGCAAGCTCTTGCTTTCTAGATTCTCTAATAAGGCGGGAAACGTGAGTGTGCTCCGAACAAAAGAAGTGTGTTTCCTACACACACGGACCATATCTAGTTCAACTCTGCTTCTGAAACTGATACAAACCACAGGCCCTCTAACATCCAATGCCTTTCAGTTAAGAGCGAGAAACGTGTGAGCTCTGTGAGGATGTAGCCTCGTTTGAGCTCAAAACTGACTGCGTTTACCTGAAACGAAGTCTTGCATGTAGGAAGACACAGAGCCTGCCATTTAACTCCGTTTCTGAAGGGAACAACACAGCACAGTTCTCATCCATGAAAGACAATCTGCTTTAGAGCAAGAAGCATGCTCTTGCTTTCTAGAGTCTCTAATAAGGTGGGAAACATGAGTGTGCTCAGAATAAAAGAACTGAGTTTCCTACACACACGGACCATTTCTAGTTCAACTCTGCTTCTGAAACTGATACAAACCACAGGCCCTCTAACATCCTATCCTTTTAACTTAAGAGCGAGAAAGGTGGGAGCTTCGTGAACAATATAGCTTCGTTTGAGCTCAAAAGTGACTGTGTTTACCTGAAACGAAGTCTTGCTTGTAGGAAGACACAGAGCCTGCCATTTAACTCCGTTTCTGAAGGGAAACACACAGCACAGTTCTCATCCATGAAAGACACTCTGCTTTAGAGCAAGAAGCATGCTCTTGCATTCTAGATTCTCTAATAAGTTTGGAAACGTGAGTGTGCTCAGAACAAAAGAACTGTGTTTCCTACGCACACGGACCATATCTAGTTCAACTCTGCTTCGGAAACTGATACAAACCACAGGCCCTCTAACATAAAATCCTTTTCACTTACGAGGGAGAAACGTGGGAGCTTCGTGAATGATGTAGCTTCGTTTGAGCTCAAAAGTGACTGCGTTTACCTGAAACGAAATCTTGCATGTAGGAAGACACAGAGCCTGCCATTTAACTCCGTTTCTGAAGGGAAACACACAGCACAGTTCTCATCCATGAAAGACACTCTGTTATAGAGCAAGAAGCAGGCTCTTGCTTTCTAGAGTCTCTAATAAGGCGAGAAACGTGAGTCTGCTCAAAACAAAAGAACTGTGTTTCCTACACACACGGACAATATCTAGTTTAACTCTACTTCTGAAATTGATACAAACCACAGGCGCTCTTACATCTAATCCTTTTCACTTAAGAGCGAGAGACGTGGGAGCTTCGTGAACGATGTAGCTTCGTTTGAGCACAAAAGTGATTGCATTTACCTGAAACGAGGTCTTGCATGTAGGAAGACACAGAGCCTGCCGTTTAACTCCGTTTCTGAATGGAAACACACAGCACAGTTCTCCTCCATGAAAGACACTCTGCTTTCGAGCAAGAAGCAAGCTCTTGCTTTCAAGAGTCTCTAATAAGGCGGGAAACGTGAGTGTGCTCCAAACAAAAGAACTGTGTTTCCTACACACACGGACCATATCTAGGTCAACTCTGCTTCTGAAACTGATACAAACCACAGGCCCTCTAACATCCAATGCCTTTCAGTTAAGAGCGAGAAACGTGTGAGCTCTGTGAGGATGTAGCTTCGTTTGAGCTCAAAACTGACTGCGTTTACCTGAAACGAAGTCTTGCATGTAGGAAGACACAGAGCCTGCCATTTTACTCCGTTACTGAAGGGAAACACACAGCACAGTTATCATCCATGAAAGACACTCTGCTTTAGAGCAAGAAGCAAGCTCTTGCTTTCTAGAGTCTCTATTAAGGCTAGAAACGTGAGTGTGCTAAGAACAAAAGAACTGTGTTTCCTACACACACGGACCATATCTAGTTCAACTCTGCTTCTGAAACTGATACAAACCACAGGCCCTCTAACATCCAGTGCCTTTTTTAAGAGCAAGAAACTTTTGAGCTTCGTGAATGATGTAGCTTCGTTTGAGCTCAAAAGTGACTGCGTTTACCTGAAACGAAGTCTTGCTTGTAGGAAGACACAGAGCCTGCCATTTAACTCCGTTTCTGAATGGAAACACACAGCACAGTTCTCATCCATGAAAGACACTCTGCTTTCGAGGAAGAAGCAAGCTCTTGCTTTCTAGATTCTCTAATAAGGCGGGAAACGTGAGTGTGCTCCGAACAAAAGAAGTGTGTTTCCTACACACACGGACCATATCTAGTTCAACTCTGCTTCTGAAACTGATACAATCCACAGGCCCTCTAACATCCAATGCCTTTCAGTTAAGAGCGAGAAACGTGTGAGCTCTGTGAGAATGTAGCCTCGTTTGAGCTCAAAACTGACTGCGTTTACCTGAAACGAAGTCTTGCATGTAGGAAGACACAGAGCCTGCCATTTAACTCCGTTTCTGAAGGGAAACACACAGCACAGTTCTCATCCATGAAAGACAATCTGCTTTAGAGCAAGAAGCATGCTCTTGCTTTCTAGAGTCTCTAATAAGGTGGGAAACATGAGTGTGCTCAGAATAAAAGAACTGAGTTTCCTACACACACGGACCATTTCTAGTTCAACTCTGCTTCTGAAACTGATACAAACCACAGGCCCTCTAACATCCTATCCTTTTAACTTAAGAGCGAGAAACGTGGGAGCTTCGTGAACAATATAGCTTCGTTTGAGCTCAAAAGTGACTGTGTTTACCTGAAACGAAGTCTTGCTTGTAGGAAGACACAGAGCCTGCCATTTAACTCCGTTTCTGAAGGGAAACACACAGCACAGTTCTCATCCATGAAAGACACTCTGCTTTAGAGCAAGAAGCATGCTCTTGCATTCTAGATTCTCTAATAAGGTTGGAAACGTGAGTGTGCTCAGAACAAAAGAACTGTGTTTCCTACACACACGGACCATATCTAGTTCAACTCTGCTTCGGGAACTGATACAAACCACAGGCCCTCTAACATAAAATACCTTTCACTTATGAGGGAGAAACGTGGGAGCTTCTTGAACGATGTAGCTTCGTATGAGCTCAAAAGTGACTGCGTTTACCTGAAACAAAGTCTTGCTTGTAGGAAGACACAGAGGGTGCCATTTAACTACGATACTGAAGGGAAACACACAGCAGAATTCTCATTCATGTAAGACACTCTTCTTTAGAGCAAGAAGCAAGCTCTTGCTTTCTAGATTCTCTAATAATGCTGGAAATGTGAGTGTGCTCAGAACAAAAGAACTGTGTTTCCTACACACACGGACCATATCTAGTTCAACTCTGCTTCTGAAACTGATACAAACCACAGTCCCTCTAACATCCAATGCCTTTCAGTTAAGAGCGAGAAACGTGTGAGCTCTGTGAGGATGTAGCTTCATTTGAGCTCAAAATTGACTGTGTTTACCTGAAACGAAGTGTTGCATGTAGGAAGACACAGAGCCTGCCATTTAACTCCGTTTCTGAAGGGAAACACACAGCACAGTTCTCATCCATGAAAGATACTCTGCTTTAGAGCAAGAAGCATGCTCTTGCATTCCTGAGTCTCTAATAAGGTGGGAAACGTGAGTGTGCTCAGAACAAAAGAACTGTGTTTCCTACACACACGGACCATATCTAGTTCAACTCTGCTTCGGAAACTGATACAAACCACAGGCCCTCTAACATAAAATCCTTTTCACTTACGAGGGAGAAACGTGGGAGCTTCGTAAATGATGTAGCTTCGTTTGAGCTCAAAAGTGACTGCGTTTACCTGAAACGAAATCTTGCATGTAGGAAGACACAGAGCCTGCCATTTAACTCCGTTTCTGAAGGGAAACACACACCACAGTTCTCATCCATGAAAGACAATCTTTTTAGAGCAAGATGCAAGCTCTTGCTTTCTAGAGTCTCTAATAAGGCGGGAAATGTGAGTGTGCTCAGAACAAAAGAACTTTGTTTCCTACACACACGGTCCATATCTAGTTCAACTCTGCTTCTGAAACTGATACAAACCACAGGCCCTCTAACATCCAATGCCTTTCAGTTAAGAGCGAGAAACGTGTGAGCTCTGTGAGGATGTATCTTCGTTTGAGCTCAAAACTGACTGCGTTTACCTGAAATGAAGTCTTGCATGTAGGAAGACACAGAGCCTGCCATTTAACTCCGTTTCTGAAGGGAAACACACAGCACAGTTCTCCTCCATGAAACACACTCTGCGTTAGAGCAAGAAGCATGCTCTTTCTTTCTAGAGTCTCTAATAAGGTGGGAAACGTAAGTGTGCTCAGAATAAAAGAACTGGGTTTCCTACACACACGGACCATATCTAGTTCAACTCTGCTTCTGAAAATGATACAAACCACAGGCCCTCTAACATCCAATCCTTTTAACTTAAGAGCGAGAAACGTGGGAGGTTCGTGAAAATATAGCTTCATTTGAGCTCAAAAGTGACTGCTTTTACCTGAAACAAAGTCTTGCTTGTCGGAAGACACAGAGCCTGCCATTTAACTCCGTTTCTGAAGGGAAACACACAGCACTGCTCTCATCCATGAAAGACAATCTGCTTTAGAGCAAGAAGCATGCTCTTGCTTTCTAGAGTCTCTAATAATGTGGGAAACGTAGGTGTGCTCAGAATAAAAGAACTGAGTTTCCTACACACACGGACCATTTCTAGTTCAACTGTGCTTCTGAAACTGATATAAACCACAGGCCCTCTAACATCCAATCCTTTTAACTTAAGAGCGAGAAACGTGGGAGCTTCGTGAACAATATAGCTTCGTTTGAGCTCAAAAGTGACTGCGTTTACCTGAAAAGAAGTCTTGCTTGTCGGAAGACACAGAGCCTGCCATTTAACTCCGTTACTGAAGGGAAAGACACAGCACAGTTCTCATCCATGAAAGACACTCTGCTTTAGAGCAAGAAGCATGCTCTTGCATTGTAGAGTCTCTAATAAGGTTGGAAACGTGAGTGTGCTCAGAACAAAAGAACTGTGTTTCCTACACACACGGACCATATCTAGTTCAACTCTGCTTCGGGAACTGATACAAACCACAGGCCCTCTAACATAAAATACCTTTCACTTATGAGGGAGAAACGTGGGAGCTTCGTGAACGATGTAGCTTCGTATGAGCTCAAAAGTGACTGCGTTTACCTGAAACAAAGTCTTGCTTGTAGGAAGACACAGAGGGTGCCATTTAACTCCGTTACTGAAGGGAAACACACAGCAGAATTCTCATTCATGTAAGACACTCTGCTTTAGAGCAAGAAGCAAGCTCTTGCTTTCTAGAGTCTCTAATAAGGCAGGAAACGTGAGTGTGCTCAGAAAAAAAGAACTGTGTTTCGTACACACGGACCATATCTAGTTCAACTCTGCTTCTGAAACTGATACAAACCACAGGCCCTCTACCATCCAAAGCTTTTCACTTAGGAGCGAGAAACGTGTGAGCTTCGTGACTATGTAGCTTCATTTGAGCTCAAAAGTGACTGCGTTTACCTGAAACAAAGTCTTGCTTGTAGGAAGACACAGAGCCTGCCATTTTACTCCGTTACTGAAGGGAAACACACAGCACAGTTCTCATCCATGAAAGACACTCTGCCTTAGAGCAAGAAGCAAGCTCTTGCTTTCTAGAGTCTCTATTAAGGCTAGAAACGTGAGTGTGCTAAGAACAAAAGAAATGTGTTTCGTACACACACGGACCATATCTAGTTCAACTCTGCTTCTGAAACTGATACAAACCACAGGCCCTCTAACATCCAGTGCCTTTTTTAAGAGCAAGAAACTTTTGAGCTTCGTGAATGATGTAGCTTCGTTTGAGCACAAAAGTGACTGCGTTTACCTGAAACGAAGTCTTGCTTGTAGGAAGACACAGAGCCTGCCATTTAACACTGTTTCTGAAGGGAAACACGCAGGACAGTTCTCATCCATGAAAGACACTCTGCTTTATAGCAAGAAGCATCTCTTGTTTTCTAGATTCTCTAATAAGGCTGGAAATGTGAGTGTGCTCAGGACAAAAGAACTGTGTTTCCTACACACACGGACCATATCTAGTTCAACTCTACTTCTGCAATTGATACAAACCACAGGCCCACTTACATCCAATCCTTTTCACTTAAGAGCGAGAAACGTGGGAGCTTCGTGAACGATGTAGCTTCGTTTGAGGTCAAAAGTGACTGCATTTACCTGAAACGAAGTCTTGCTTGTCGGAAGACACAGAGCCTGCCATTTAACTCCGTTTCTGACGGGAAAGACACAGCACAGTTCTCATCCATGAAAGACACTCTGCTTTAGAGCAAGAAGCATGCTCTTGCATTCTAGATTCTCTAATAAGTTTGGAAACGTGAGTGTGCTCAGAACAAAAGAACTGTGTTTCCTACGCACACGGACCATATCTAGTTCAACTCTGCTTCGGAAACTGATACAAACCACAGGCCCTCTAACATAAAATCCTTTTCACTTACGAGGGAGAAACGTGGGAGCTTCGTGAATGATGTAGCTTCGTTTGAGCTCAAAAGTGACTGCGTTTACCTGAAACGAAATCTTGCATGTAGGAAGACACAGAGCCTGCCACTTAACTCCGTTTCTGAAGGGAAACACACAGCACAGTTCTCATCCATGAAAGACACTCTGTTATAGAGCAAGAAGCAGGCTCTTGCTTTCTAGAGTCTCTAATAAGGCGAGAAAGGTGAGTCTGCTCAAAACAAAAGAACTGTGTTTCCTACACACACGGACCATATCTAGTTTAACTCTACTTCTGAAATTGATACAAACCACAGGCGCTCTTACATCTAATCCTTTTCACTTAAGAGCGAGAGACGTGGGAGCTTCGTGAACGATGTAGATTCGTTTGAGCACAAAAGTGACTGCATTTACCTGAAACGAAGTCTTGCATGTAGGAAGACACAGAGCCTGCCATTTAACTCCGTTTCTGAAGGGAAACACACACCACAGTTCTCATCCATGAAAGACAATCTTCTTTAGAGCAAGATGCAAGCTCTTGCTTTCTAGAGTCTCTAATAAGGCGGGAAATGTGAGTGTGCTCAGAACAAAAGAACTTTGTTTCCTACACACACGGTCCATATCTAGTTCAACTCTGCTTCTGAAACTGATACAAACCACAGGCCCTCTAACATCCAATGCCTTTCAGTTAAGAGCGAGAAACGTGTGAGCTCTGTGAGGATGTATCTTCGTTTGAGCTCAAAACTGACTGCGTTTACCTGAAATGAAGTCTTGCATGTAGGAAGACACAGAGCCTGCCATTTAACTCCGTTACTGAAGGGAAAGACACAGCACAGTTCTCATCCATGAAAGACACTCTGCCTTAGAGCAAGAAGCATGCTCTTGCATTCTAGAGTCTCTAATAAGGTTGGAAACGTGAGTGTGCTCAGAACAAAAGAACTGTGTTTCCTACACACACAGACCATATCTAGTTCAACTCTGCTTCGGAAACTGATACAAACCACAGTCCCTCTAACATACAAAGCTTTTCACTTAGGAGCGACAAACGTGTGATCTTCGTGACTATGTAGCTTCATTTGAGCTCAAAAGTGACTGCGTTTACCTGAAACGAAGTCTTGCTTGTAGGAAGACACAGAGCCTGCCATTTAACTCCGATTCTGAAGGGAAACACACCGGACAGTTCTCATCCATGAAAGACTCTGCTTTAGAGCAAGAAGCAAGCTCTTGCTTTCTAGAGTCTCTATTAAGGCTAGAAACCTGAGGGTGCTAAGAACAAAAGAACTGTGTTTCCTACACAGACGGACCATATCTAGTTCAACTCTGCTTCTGAAACTGATACAAACCACAGGCCCTCTAACATCCAATGCCTTTTGTTAAGAGCAAGAAACTTGTGAGCTTCGTAAACGATTTAGCTTGGTTTGAGCTCAAAAGTGACTGCGTTTACCTGAAACAAAGTCTTGCTTGTCGGAAGACACAGAGCCTGCCATTTAACTCCGTTTCTGAAGGGAAACACACAGCACTGCTCTCATCCATGAAAGAGAATCTGCTTTAGAGCAAGAAGCATGCTCTTGCTTTCTAGAGTCTCTAATAAGGTGGGAAACGTAGGTGTGCTCAGAATAAAAGTACTGAGTTTCCTACACACACGGACCATTTCTAGTTCAACTGTGCCTCTGAAACTGATACAAACCACAGGCCCTCTAACATCCAATCCTTTTAACTTAAGAGCGAGAAACGTGGGAGCTTCGTGAACAATATAGCTTCGTTTGAGCTCAAAAGTGACTGCGATTACCTGAAAAGAAGTCTTGCTTGTCGGAAGACACAGAGCCTGCCATTTAACTCCGTTACTGAAGGGAAAGACACAGCACAGTTCTCATCCATGAAAGACACTCTGCCTTAGAGCAAGAAGCATGCTCTTGCATTCTAGAGTCTCTAATAAGGTTGGAAACGTGAGTGTGCTAAGAACAAAAGAACTGTGTTTCCTACACACACGGACCATATCTAGTTCAACTCTGCTTCGGAAACTGATACAAACCACAGTCCCTCTAACATACAAAGCTTTTCACTTAGGAGCGACAAACGTGTGATCTTCGTGACTATGTAGCTTCATTTGAGCTCAAAAGTGACTGCGTTTACCTCAAACGAAGTCTTGCTTGTAGGAAGACACAGAGCCTGCCATTTAACTCCATTTCTGAAGGGAAACACACCGCACAGTTCTCATCCATGAAAGACTCTGCTTTAGAGCAAGAAGCAAGCTCTTGCTTTCTAGAGTCTCTATTAAGGCTAGAAACCTGAGGGTGCTAAGAACAAAAGAACTGTGTTTCCTACACAGACGGACCATATCTAGTTCAACTCTGCTTCTGAAACTGATACAAACCACAGGCCCTCTAACATCCAATGCCTTTTGTTAAGAGCAAGAAACTTGTGAGCTTTGTAAACGATTTAGCTTGGTTTGAGCTCCAAAGTGACTGTGTTTACCTGAAACTAAGTCTTGCTTGTAGGAAGACACAGAGTCTGCCATTTAACTCCATTTCTGAAGGGAAACACACAGCACAGTTCTCATCCATGAAAGACACTCTTCTTTAGTGCAAGAAGCAAGCTCTTGCATTCTAGATTCTCTAATAAGGTGGGAAACGTGAGTGTACTCAGAACAAAAGAACTGTGTTTCATACACACATGGACCATATCTAGTTCAACTCTGCTTCGGAAACTGATACAAACCAAAGGCCCTCTAACATAAAATCCTTTTCACTTAAGAGGGAGAAACGTGGGAGCTTCGTGAAGGATGTAGCTTCGTTTGAGCTCAAAAGTGACTGCGTTTACCTGAAAAGAAGTCTTGCTTGTCGGAAGACACAGAGCCTGCCATTTAACTCCGTTTCTGAAGGGAAAGACACAGCGCAGTTCTCATCCATGAAAGACACTCTGCTTTAGAGCAAGAATCATGGTCTTGCATTCTAGAGTCTCTAATAAGGTTGGAAACGTGAGTGTGCTCAGAACAAAGGAACTGTGTTTCCTACACACACGGACCATATCTAGTTCAACTCTGCTTCTGAAACTGATACAAACCACAGGCCCTCTAACATCCAATGCCTTTTGTTAAGAGCAAGAAACTTGTGAGCTTCGTAAACGATTTAGCTTGGTTTGAGCTCAAAAGTGACTGCGTTTACCTGAAACTAAGTCTTGCTTGTAGGAAGACACAGAGTCTGCCATTTAACTCCATTTTTGAAGGGAAACACACAGCACAGTTCTCATCCATGAAAGACACTCTGCTTTAGAGCAAGAATCAAGCTCTTGCTTTCTAGATTCTCTAATAATGCTGGAAATGTGAATGTGCTCAGAACAAAAGAACTGTGTTTCCTACACACAGGGACCATATCGAGTTCAACTCTACTTCTGAAACTGATACAAACCACAGGCCCTCTAACATCCAATGCCTTTCAGTTAAGAGCGAGAAACGTGTGTGCTCTGTGAGGATGTAGCTTCCTTTGAGCTCAAAATTGACTGCGTTTACCTGAAACGAGGTTTTGCATTTAGGAAGACTCAGAGCCTGCCATTTAACTCCGTTTCTGAAGGGAAACACACAGCACAGTTCTCATCCATGAAACACACTCTGCGTTAGAGCAAAAAGCCTGCTCTTGCTTTCTAGAGTCTCTAATAAGGTGGGAAACGTGAGTGTGCTCAGAATAAAAGAACTGAGTTTCCTCCACACACGGACTATATCTCATTCAACTCTGCTTCTGAAACTGATACAATCCACAGGCCCTCTAACATCCAATCCTTTTAACTTAAGAGCGAGATACATGGGAGCGTCGTGAACAATATAGCTTCCTTTGAGCTCGAAAGTGACTGCGTTTACCTGAAACGAAGTCTTGCTTGTCGGAAGACACAGAGCCTGCCATTTAACTCCATTACTGAAGGGAAACACACAGCACAGTTCTCATCCATGAAAGACAATCTGCTTTAGAGCAAGAAGCATGCTCTTGCTTTCTAGAGTCTCTAATAAGGTGGGAAACGTGAGTGTGCTCAGAATAAAAGAACTGAGTTTCCTACACACACGGACCATTTCTAGTTCAACTCTGCTTCTGTAACTGATACAAACCACAGGCCCTCTAACATCCAATACTTTTCACTTAAGAGCGAGAAACGTGGGAGCTTCGTGAACGATGTAGCTTCGTTTGAGCTCAAAAGTGACTGCATTTCCCGAAACGAAGTCTTGCTTGTAGGAAGACACAGAGCCTGCCATTTAACTCCATTTCTGAAGGGAAACACACAGCACAGTTCTCCTCCATGAAACACACTCTGCGTTAGAGCAAGAAGCATGCTCTTGCTTTCTAGAGTCTCTAATAAGGTGGGAAAAGTAAGTGTGCTCAGAATAAAAGAACTGGGTTTCCTACACACACGGACCATATCTAGTTCAACTCTGCTTCTGAAACTGATGCAAACCACAGGCCCTCTAACATCCAATCCTTTTAACTTAAGAGCGAGAAACGTGGGAGCTTCGTGAACAATATAGCTTCATTTGAGCTCAAAAGTGACTGCGTTTACCTGAAACGAAGTCTTGCTTGTCGGAAGACACAGAGCCTGCCATTTAACTCCGTTTCTGAAGGGAAACACACAGCACTGCTCTCATCCATGAAAGACAATCTGCTTTAGAGCAAGAAGCATGCTCTTGCTTTCTAGAGTCTCTAATAAGGTGGGAAACGTAGGTGTGCTCAGAATAAAAGAACTGAGTTTCCTACACACACGGACCATTTCTAGTTCAACTGTGCTTCTGAAACTGATACAAACCACAGGCCCTCTAACATCCAATCCTTTTAACTTAAGAGCGAGAAACGTGGGAGCTTCGTGAACAATATAGCTTCGTTTGAGCTCAAAAGTGACTGCGTTTACCTGAAAAGAAGTCTTGCTTGTCGGAAGACACAGAGCCTGCCATTTAACTCCGTTTCTGAAGGGAAAGACACAGCACAGTTCTCATCCATGAAAGACACTCTGCTTTAGAGCAAGAAGCATGCTCTTGCATTCTAGAGTCTCTAATAAGGTTGGAAACGTGAGTGTGCTCAGAACAAAAGAACTGTGTTTCCTACACACACGGACCATATCTAGTTCAACTCTGCTTCGGAAACTGATACAAACCACAGGCCCTCTAACATACAAAGCTTTTCACTTAGGAGCGAGAAACGTGTGATCTTCGTGACTATGTAGCTTCATTTGAGCTCAAAAGTGACTGCGTTTACCTCAAACGAAGTCTTGCTTGTAGGAAGACACAGAGCCTGCCATTTAACTCCGATTCTGAAGGGAAACACACCGCACAGTTCTCATCCATGAAAGACTCTGCTTTAGAGCAAGAAGCAAGCTCTTGCTTTCTAGAGTCTCTATTAAGGCTAGAAACCTGAGGGTGCTAAGAACAAAAGAACTGTGTTTCCTACACAGACGGACCATATCTAGTTCAACTCTGCTTCTGAAACTGATACAAACCACAGGCCCTCTAACATGCAATGCCTTTTGTTAAGAGCAAGAAACTTGTGAGCTTCGTAAACGATTTAGCTTGGTTTGAGCTCAAAAGTGACTGCGTTTACCTGAAACTAAGTCTTGCTTGTAGGAAGACACAGACTCTGCCATTTAACTCCATTTCTGAAGGGAAACACACAGCACAGTTCTCATCCATGAAAGACACACTTCTTTAGAGCAAGAAGCAAGCTCTTGCATTCTAGATTCTCTAATAAGGTGGGAAACGTGAGTGTACTCAGAACAAAAGAACTGTGTTTCCTACACACATGGACCATATCTAGTTCAACTCTGCTTCGGAAACTGATACAACCCACAGGCCCTCTAACATAAAATCCTTTTCACTTAAGAGCGAGAAACGTGGGAGCTTCATGAACGTTGTAGCTTCGTTTGAGCTCAAAAGTGACTGCGTTTACCTGAAACGAAGTCTTGCTTGTAGGAAGACACAGAGCCTGCCAATTAACACTGTTTCTGAAGTGAAACACACAGCACAGTTCTCATCCATGAAAGACACTCTGCTTTAGAGCAAGAAGCAAGCTCTTGCTTTCTAGAGTCTCTAATAATGCTGGAAATGTGAGTGTGCTCAGAACAAAAGAACTGTGTTTCCTACACACACGGACCATATCTAGTTCAACTCTACTTCTGAAATTGATACAAACCACAGGCCCTCTTACATCCAATCCTTTTCACTTAATAGCGAGAAAAGTGTGAGCTTCGTGAACGATGTAGCTTCATTTGAGGTCAAAAGTGACTGCATTTACCTGAAAATAATTCTTGCATGTAGGAAGACACAGAGCCTGCCATTTAACTCCGTTTCTGAAGGGAAACACACAGCACAGTTCTCATCCATGAAAGACACTCTGCTTTAGAGCAAGAAGCAGGCTCTTGCTTTCTAGATTCTCTAATAAGGCAGGAAACGTGAGTGTGCTCAAAACAAAAGAACTGTGTTTCCTACGTACACGGACCATATCTAGGTCAACTCTACTTCTGAAATTGACACAAACCACAGGCCCTCTTACATCCAATCCTTTTCACTTAAGAGCGAGAAATGTGGGAGCTTCGTGAACGATGTAGCTTCGTTTGAGCTCAAAAGTGACTGCATTTACCTGAAACGAGGTCTTGCATGTAGGAAGACACAGAGCCTGCCGTTTAACTCTGTTTCTGAATGGAAAGACACAGCACAGTTCTCATCCATGAAAGACACTCTGCTTTCGAGAAAGAAGCAAGCTCTTGCTTTCTAGATTCTCTAATAAGGTGGAAAACATGAGTGTGCTCAGAATAAAAGAACTGAGTTTCCTACACACACGGACCATTTCTAGTTCAACTCTGCTTCTGAAACTGATACAAACCACAGGCCCTCTAACATCCTATCCTTTTAACTTAAGAGCGAGAAACGTGGGAGCTTCGTGAACAATATAGCTTCGTTTGAGCTCAAAAGTGACTGTGTTTACCTGAAACGAAGTCTTGCTTGTCGGAAGACATAGAGCCTGCCATTTAACTCCGTTTCTGAAGGGAAACACACAGCACAGTTCTCATCCATGAAAGACACTCTGCTTTAGAGCAAGAAGCATGCTCTTGCATTCTAGATTCTCTAATAAGGTTGGAAACGTGAGTGTGCTCAGAACAAAAGAACTGTGTTTCCTACACACACGGACCATATCTAGTTCAACTCTGCTTCGGGAACTGATACAAACCACAGGCCCTCTAACATAAAATACCTTTCACTTATGAGGGAGAAACGTGGGAGCTTCGTGAACGATGTAGCTTCGTATGAGCTCAAAAGTGACTGCGTTTACCTGAAACGAAGTCTTGCTTGTCGGAAGACACAGAGCCTGCCATTTAACTCCGTTTTGAAGGGAAAGACACAGCACAGTTCTCATCCATGAAAGACACTCTGCTTTAGAGCAAGAAGCATGCTCTTGCATTCTAGAGTCTCTAATAAGGTTGGAAACGTGAGTGTGCTCAGAACAAAAGAACTGTGTTTCCTACGCACACGGAGCATATCTAGTTCAACTCTGCTTCGGAGACTGATACAAACCACAGGCCCTCTAACATACAAAGCTTTTCACTTAGGAGCGAGAAACGTGTGATCTTCGTGACTATGTAGCTTCATTTGAGCTCAAAATTGACTGCGTTTACCTGAAACGAAGTCTTGCTTGTAGGAAGACACAGAGCCTGCCATTTAACTCCGATTCTGAAGGGAAACACACCACACAGTTCTCATCCATGAAAGACACTCTGCTTTAGAGCAAGAAGCAAGCTCTTGCTTTCTAGATTCTCTAATAATGCTGGAAATGTGAGTATGCTCAGAACAAAAGAACTGTGTTTCCTACACACACGGACCATATCTAGTTCAACTCTACTTCTGAAATTGATACAAACCACAGGCCCTCTTACATCCAATCCTTTTCACTTAAGAGCGAGAAAGGTGTGAGCTTCGTGAACGATGTAGCTTCATTTGAGGTCAAAAGTGACTGCATTTACCTGAAAAGAAGTCTTGCATGTAGGAAGACACAGAGCCTGCCATTTAACTCCGTTTCTGAAGGGAAACACACAGCACAGTTCTCATCCATGAAAGACACTCTGCTTTAGAGCAAGAAGCAAGCTCTTGCTTTCTAGAGTCTCTATTAAGGCTAGAAACGTGAGTGTGCTAAGAACAAAAGAACTGTGTTTCCTACACACACGGACCATATCTAGTTCAACTCTGCTTCTGAAACTGATACAAACCACAGGCCCTCTAACATCCAGTGCCTTTTTTAAGAGCAAGAAACTTTTGAGCTTCGTGAATGATGTAGCTTCGTTTGAGCTCAAAAGTGAATGCGTTTACCTGAAACGAAGTCTTGCTTGTAGGAAGACACAGAGCCTGCCATTTAACTCCGTTTCTGAATGGAAACACACAGCACAGTTCTCATCCATGAAAGACACTCTGCTTTAGAGCAAGAAGCATGCTCTTGCATTCTAGAGTCTCTAATAAGGTTGGAAACGTGAGTGTGCTCAGAACAAAAGAACTGTGTTTCCTACGCACACGGACCATATCTAGTTCAACTCTGCTTCGGAAACTGATACAAACCACAGGCCCTCTAACATAAAATCCTTTTCACTTACGAGGGAGAAACGTGGGAGCTTCATGAATGATGTAGCTTCGTTTGAGCTCAAAAGTGACTGCGTTTACCTGAAACGAAATCTTGCATGTAGGAAGACACAGAGCCTGCCACTTAACTCCGTTTCTGAAGGGAAACACACAGCACAGTTCTCATCCATGAAAGACACTCTGTTATAGAGCAAGAAGCAGGCTCTTGCTTTCTAGAGTCTCTAATAAGGCGAGAAAGGTGAGTCTGCTCAAAACAAAAGAACTGTGTTTCCTACACACACGGACCATATCTAGTTTAACTCTACTTCTGAAATTGATACAAACCACAGGCGCTCTTACATCTAATCCTTTTCACTTAAGAGCGAGAGACGTGGGAGCTTCGTGAACGATGTAGATTCGTTTGAGCACAAAAGTGACTGCATTTACCTGAAACGAAGTCTTGCATGTAGGAAGACACAGAGCCTGCCATTTAACTCCGTTTCTGAAGGGAAACACACACCACAGTTCTCATCCATGAAAGACAATCTTCTTTAGAGCAAGATGCAAGCTCTTGCTTTCTAGAGTCTCTAATAAGGCGGGAAATGTGAGTGTGCTCAGAACAAAAGAACTTTGTTTCCTACACACACGGTCCATATCTAGTTCAACTCTGCTTCTGAAACTGATACAAACCACAGGCCCTCTAACATCCAAATCCTTTCAGTTAAGAGCGAGAAACGTGTGAGCTCTGTGAGGATGTATCTTCGTTTGAGCTCAAAACTGACTGCGTTTACCTGAAATGAAGTCTTGCATGTAGGAAGACACAGAGCCTGCCATTTAACTCCGTTACTGAAGGGAAAGACACAGCACAGTTCTCATCCATGAAAGACACTCTGCCTTAGAGCAAGAAGCATGCTCTTGCATTCTAGAGTCTCTAATAAGGTTGGAAACGTGAGTGTGCTCAGAACAAAAGAACTGTGTTTCCTACACACACAGACCATATCTAGTTCAACTCTGCTTCGGAAACTGATACAAACCACAGTCCCTCTAACATACAAAGCTTTTCACTTAGGAGCGACAAACGTGTGATCTTCGTGACTATGTAGCTTCATTTGAGCTCAAAAGTGACTGCGTTTACCTGAAACGAAGTCTTGCTTGTAGGAAGACACAGAGCCTGCCATTTAACTCCGATTCTGAAGGGAAACACACCGGACAGTTCTCATCCATGAAAGACTCTGCTTTAGAGCAAGAAGCAAGCTCTTGCTTTCTAGAGTCTCTATTAAGGCTAGAAACCTGAGGGTGCTAAGAACAAAAGAACTGTGTTTCCTACACAGACGGACCATATCTAGTTCAACTCTGCTTCTGAAACTGATACAAACCACAGGCCCTCTAACATCCAATGCCTTTTGTTAAGAGCAAGAAACTTGTGAGCTTCGTAAACGATTTAGCTTGGTTTGAGCTCAAAAGTGACTGCGTTTACCTGAAACAAAGTCTTGCTTGTCGGAAGACACAGAGCCTGCCATTTAACTCCGTTTCTGAAGGGAAACACACAGCACTGCTCTCATCCATGAAAGAGAATCTGCTTTAGAGCAAGAAGCATGCTCTTGCTTTCTAGAGTCTCTAATAAGGTGGGAAACGTAGGTGTGCTCAGAATAAAAGTACTGAGTTTCCTACACACACGGACCATTTCTAGTTCAACTGTGCCTCTGAAACTGATACAAACCACAGGCCCTCTAACATCCAATCCTTTTAACTTAAGAGCGAGAAACGTGGGAGCTTCGTGAACAATATAGCTTCGTTTGAGCTCAAAAGTGACTGCGATTACCTGAAAAGAAGTCTTGCTTGTCGGAAGACACAGAGCCTGCCATTTAACTCCGTTACTGAAGGGAAAGACACAGCACAGTTCTCATCCATGAAAGACACTCTGCCTTAGAGCAAGAAGCATGCTCTTGCATTCTAGAGTCTCTAATAAGGTTGGAAACGTGAGTGTGCTAAGAACAAAAGAACTGTGTTTCCTACACACACGGACCATATCTAGTTCAACTCTGCTTCGGAAACTGATACAAACCACAGTCCCTCTAACATACAAAGCTTTTCACTTAGGAGCGACAAACGTGTGATCTTCGTGACTATGTAGCTTCATTTGAGCTCAAAAGTGACTGCGTTTACCTCAAACGAAGTCTTGCTTGTAGGAAGACACAGAGCCTGCCATTTAACTCCATTTCTGAAGGGAAACACACCGCACAGTTCTCATCCATGAAAGACTCTGCTTTAGAGCAAGAAGCAAGCTCTTGCTTTCTAGAGTCTCTATTAAGGCTAGAAACCTGAGGGTGCTAAGAACAAAAGAACTGTGTTTCCTACACAGACGGACCATATCTAGTTCAACTCTGCTTCTGAAACTGATACAAACCACAGGCCCTCTAACATCCAATGCCTTTTGTTAAGAGCAAGAAACTTGTGAGCTTTGTAAACGATTTAGCTTGGTTTGAGCTCCAAAGTGACTGTGTTTACCTGAAACTAAGTCTTGCTTGTAGGAAGACACAGAGTCTGCCATTTAACTCCATTTCTGAAGAGAAACACACAGCACAGTTCTCATCCATGAAAGACACTCTTCTTTAGAGCAAGAAGCAAGCTCTTGCATTCTAGATTCTCTAATAAGGTGGGAAACGTGAGTGTACTCAGAACAAAAGAACTGTGTTTCATACACACATGGACCATATCTAGTTCAACTCTGCTTCGGAAACTGATACAAACCAAAGGCCCTCTAACATAAAATCCTTTTCACTTAAGAGGGAGAAACGTGGGAGCTTCGTGAAGGATGTAGCTTCGTTTGAGCTCAAAAGTGACTGCGTTTACCTGAAAAGAAGTCTTGCTTGTCGGAAGACACAGAGCCTGCCATTTAACTCCGTTTCTGAAGGGAAAGACACAGCGCAGTTCTCATCCATGAAAGACACTCTGCTTTAGAGCAAGAATCATGGTCTTGCATTCTAGAGTCTCTAATAAGGTTGGAAACGTGAGTGTGCTCAGAACAAAGGAACTGTGTTTCCTACACACACGGACCATATCTAGTTCAACTCTGCTTCTGAAACTGATACAAACCACAGGCCCTCTAACATCCAATGCCTTTTGTTAAGAGCAAGAAACTTGTGAGCTTCGTAAACGATTTAGCTTGGTTTGAGCTCAAAAGTGACTGCGTTTACCTGAAACTAAGTCTTGCTTGTAGGAAGACACAGAGTCTGCCATTTAACTCCATTTTTGAAGGGAAACACACAGCACAGTTCTCATCCATGAAAGACACTCTGCTTTAGAGCAAGAATCAAGCTCTTGCTTTCTAGATTCTCTAATAATGCTGGAAATGTGAATGTGCTCAGAACAAAAGAACTGTGTTTCCTACACACAGGGACCATATCGAGTTCAACTCTACTTCTGAAACTGATACAAACCACAGGCCCTCTAACATCCAATGCCTTTCAGTTAAGAGCGAGAAACGTGTGTGCTCTGTGAGGATGTAGCTTCCTTTGAGCTCAAAATTGACTGCGTTTACCTGAAACGAGGTTTTGCATTTAGGAAGACTCAGAGCCTGCCATTTAACTCCGTTTCTGAAGGGAAACACACAGCACAGTTCTCATCCATGAAACACACTCTGCGTTAGAGCAAAAAGCCTGCTCTTGCTTTCTAGAGTCTCTAATAAGGTGGGAAACGTGAGTGTGCTCAGAATAAAAGAACTGAGTTTCCTCCACACACGGACTATATCTCATTCAACTCTGCTTCTGAAACTGATACAATCCACAGGCCCTCTAACATCCAATCCTTTTAACTTAAGAGCGAGATACATGGGAGCGTCGTGAACAATATAGCTTCCTTTGAGCTCGAAAGTGACTGCGTTTACCTGAAACGAAGTCTTGCTTGTCGGAAGACACAGAGCCTGCCATTTAACTCCATTACTGAAGGGAAACACACAGCACAGTTCTCATCCATGAAAGACAATCTGCTTTAGAGCAAGAAGCATGCTCTTGCTTTCTAGAGTCTCTAATAAGGTGGGAAACGTGAGTGTGCTCAGAATAAAAGAACTGAGTTTCCTACACACACGGACCATTTCTAGTTCAACTCTGCTTCTGTAACTGATACAAACCACAGGCCCTCTAACATCCAATACTTTTCACTTAAGAGCGAGAAACGTGGGAGCTTCGTGAACGATGTAGCTTCGTTTGAGCTCAAAAGTGACTGCATTTCCCGAAACGAAGTCTTGCTTGTAGGAAGACACAGAGCCTGCCATTTAACTCCATTTCTGAAGGGAAACACACAGCACAGTTCTCCTCCATGAAACACACTCTGCGTTAGAGCAAGAAGCATGCTCTTGCTTTCTAGAGTCTCTAATAAGGTGGGAAAAGTAAGTGTGCTCAGAATAAAAGAACTGGGTTTCCTACACACACGGACCATATCTAGTTCAACTCTGCTTCTGAAACTGATGCAAACCACAGGCCCTCTAACATCCAATCCTTTTAACTTAAGAGCGAGAAACGTGGGAGCTTCGTGAACAATATAGCTTCATTTGAGCTCAAAAGTGACTGCGTTTACCTGAAACGAAGTCTTGCTTGTCGGAAGACACAGAGCCTGCCATTTAACTCCGTTTCTGAAGGGAAACACACAGCACTGCTCTCATCCATGAAAGACAATCTGCTTTAGAGCAAGAAGCATGCTCTTGCTTTCTAGAGTCTCTAATAAGGTGGGAAACGTAGGTGTGCTCAGAATAAAAGAACTGAGTTGCCTACACACACGGACCATTTCTAGTTCAACTGTGCTTCTGAAACTGATACAAACCACAGGCCCTCTAACATCCAATCCTTTTAACTTAAGAGCGAGAAACGTGGGAGCTTCGTGAACAATATAGCTTCGTTTGAGCTCAAAAGTGACTGCGTTTACCTGAAAAGAAGTCTTGCTTGTCGGAAGACACAGAGCCTGCCATTTAACTCCGTTTCTGAAGGGAAAGACACAGCACAGTTCTCATCCATGAAAGACACTCTGCTTTAGAGCAAGAAGCATGCTCTTGCATTCTAGAGTCTCTAATAAGGTTGGAAACGTGAGTGTGCTCAGAACAAAAGAACTGTGTTTCCTACACACACGGACCATATCTAGTTCAACTCTGCTTCGGAAACTGATACAAACCACAGGCCCTCTAACATACAAAGCTTTTCACTTAGGAGCGAGAAACGTGTGATCTTCGTGACTATGTAGCTTCATTTGAGCTCAAAAGTGACTGCGTTTACCTCAAACGAAGTCTTGCTTGTAGGAAGACACAGAGCCTGCCATTTAACTCCGATTCTGAAGGGAAACACACCGCACAGTTCTCATCCATGAAAGACTCTGCTTTAGAGCAAGAAGCAAGCTCTTGCTTTCTAGAGTCTCTATTAAGGCTAGAAACCTGAGGGTGCTAAGAACAAAAGAACTGTGTTTCCTACACAGACCGACGATATCTAGTTCAACTCTGCTTCTGAAACTGATACAAACCACAGGCCCTCTAACATGCAATGCCTTTTGTTAAGAGCAAGAAACTTGTGAGCTTCGTAAACGATTTAGCTTGGTTTGAGCTCAAAAGTGACTGCGTTTACCTGAAACTAAGTCTTGCTTGTAGGAAGACACAGACTCTGCCATTTAACTCCATTTCTGAAGGGAAACACACAGCACAGTTCTCATCCATGAAAGACAATCTGCTTTAGAGCAAGAAGCATGCTCTTGCTTTCTAGAGTCTCTAATAAGGTGGGAAACGTGAGTGTGCTCAGAATAAAAGAACTGAGTTTCCTACACACACGGACCATTTCTAGTTCAACTCTGCTTCTGTAACTGATACAAACCACAGGCCCTCTAACATCCAATACTTTTCACTTAAGAGCGAGAAACGTGGGAGCTTCGTGAACGATGTAGCTTCGTTTGAGCTCAAAAGTGACTGCATTTCCCGAAACGAAGTCTTGCTTGTAGGAAGACACAGAGCCTGCCATTTAACTCCATTTCTGAAGGGAAACACACAGCACAGTTCTCCTCCATGAAACACACTCTGCGTTAGAGCAAGAAGCATGCTCTTGCTTTCTAGAGTCTCTAATAAGGTGGGAAAAGTAAGTGTGCTCAGAATAAAAGAACTGGGTTTCCTACACACACGGACCATATCTAGTTCAACTCTGCTTCTGAAACTGATGCAAACCACAGGCCCTCTAACATCCAATCCTTTTAACTTAAGAGCGAGAAACGTGGGAGCTTCGTGAACAATATAGCTTCATTTGAGCTCAAAAGTGACTGCGTTTACCTGAAACGAAGTCTTGCTTGTCGGAAGACACAGAGCCTGCCATTTAACTCCGTTTCTGAAGGGAAACACACAGCACTGCTCTCATCCATGAAAGACAATCTGCTTTAGAGCAAGAAGCATGCTCTTGCTTTCTAGAGTCTCTAATAAGGTGGGAAACGTAGGTGTGCTCAGAATAAAAGAACTGAGTTTCCTACACACACGGACCATTTCTAGTTCAACTGTGCTTCTGAAACTGATACAAACCACAGGCCCTCTAACATCCAATCCTTTTAACTTAAGAGCGAGAAATGTGGGAGCTTCGTGAACAATATAGCTTCGTTTGAGCTCAAAAGTGACTGCGTTTACCTGAAAAGAAGTCTTGCTTGTCGGAAGACACAGAGCCTGCCATTTAACTCCGTTTCTGAAGGGAAAGACACAGCACAGTTCTCATCCATGAAAGACACTCTGCTTTAGAGCAAGAAGCATGCTCTTGCATTCTAGAGTCTCTAATAAGGTTGGAAACGTGAGTGTGCTCAGAACAAAAGAACTGTGTTTCCTACACACACAGACCATATCTAGTTCAACTCTGCTTCGGAAACTGATACAAACCACAGGCCCTCTAACATACAAAGCTTTTCACTTAGGAGCGAGAAACGTGTGATCTTCGTGACTATGTAGCTTCATTTGAGCTCAAAAGTGACTGCGTTTACCTCAAACGAAGTCTTGCTTGTAGGAAGACACAGAGCCTGCCATTTAACTCCGATTCTGAAGGGAAACACACCGCACAGTTCTCATCCATGAAAGACTCTGCTTTAGAGCAAGAAGCAAGCTCTTGCTTTCTAGAGTCTCTATTAAGGCTAGAAACCTGAGGGTGCTAAGAACAAAAGAACTGTGTTTCCTACACAGACGGACCATATCTAGTTCAACTCTGCTTCTGAAACTGATACAAACCACAGGCCCTCTAACATGCAATGCCTTTTGTTAAGAGCAAGAAACTTGTGAGCTTCGTAAACGATTTAGCTTGGTTTGAGCTCAAAAGTGACTGCGTTTACCTGAAACTAAGTCTTGCTTGTAGGAAGACACAGACTCTGCCATTTAACTCCATTTCTGAAGGGAAACACACAGCACAGTTCTCATCCATGAAAGACACACTTCTTTAGAGCAAGAAGCAAGCTCTTGCATTCTAGATTCTCTAATAAGGTGGGAAACGTGAGTGTACTCAGAACAAAAGAACTGTGTTTCCTACACACATGGACCATATCTAGTTCAACTCTGCTTCGGAAACTGATACAACCCACAGGCCCTCTAACATAAAATCCTTTTCACTTAAGAGCGAGAAACGTGGGAGCTTCATGAACGTTGTAGCTTCGTTTGAGCTCAAAAGTGACTGCGTTTACCTGAAACGAAGTCTTGCTTGTAGGAAGACACAGAGCCTGCCAATTAACACTGTTTCTGAAGTGAAACACACAGCACAGTTCTCATCCATGAAAGACACTCTGCTTTAGAGCAAGAAGCAAGCTCTTGCTTTCTAGAGTCTCTAATAATGCTGGAAATGTGAGTGTGCTCAGAACAAAAGAACTGTGTTTCCTACACACACGGACCATATCTAGTTCAACTCTACTTCTGAAATTGATACAAACCACAGGCCCTCTTACATCCAATCCTTTTCACTTAATAGCGAGAAAAGTGTGAGCTTCGTGAACGATGTAGCTTCATTTGAGGTCAAAAGTGACTGCATTTACCTGAAAATAATTCTTGCATGTAGGAAGACACAGAGCCTGCCATTTAACTCCGTTTCTGAAGGGAAACACACAGCACAGTTCTCATCCATGAAAGACACTCTGCTTTAGAGCAAGAAGCAGGCTCTTGCTTTCTAGATTCTCTAATAAGGCAGGAAACGTGAGTGTGCTCAAAACAAAAGAACTGTGTTTCCTACGTACACGGACCATATCTAGGTCAACTCTACTTCTGAAATTGACACAAACCACAGGCCCTCTTACATCCAATTCTTTTCACTTAAGAGCGAGAAATGTGGGAGCTTCGTGAACGATGTAGCTTCGTTTGAGCTCAAAAGTGACTGCATTTACCTGAAACGAGGTCTTGCATGTAGGAAGACACAGAGCCTGCCGTTTAACTCTGTTTCTGAATGGAAAGACACAGCACAGTTCTCATCCATGAAAGACACTCTGCTTTCGAGAAAGAAGCAAGCTCTTGCTTTCTAGATTCTCTAATAAGGTGGAAAACATGAGTGTGCTCAGAATAAAAGAACTGAGTTTCCTACACACACGGACCATTTCTAGTTCAACTCTGCTTCTGAAACTGATACAAACCACAGGCCCTCTAACATCCTATCCTTTTAACTTAAGAGCGAGAAACGTGGGAGCTTCGTGAACAATATAGCTTCGTTTGAGCTCAAAAGTGACTGTGTTTACCTGAAACGAAGTCTTGCTTGTCGGAAGACATAGAGCCTGCCATTTAACTCCGTTTCTGAAGGGAAACACACAGCACAGTTCTCATCCATGAAAGACACTCTGCTTTAGAGCAAGAAGCATGCTCTTGCATTCTAGAGTCTCTAATAAGGTTGGAAACGTGAGTGTGCTCAGAACAAAAGAACTGTGTTTCCTACACACACGGACCATATCTAGTTCAACTCTGCTTCGGGAACTGATACAAACCACAGGCCCTCTAACATAAAATACCTTTCACTTATGAGGGAGAAACGTGGGAGCTTCGTGAACGATGTAGCTTCGTATGAGCTCAAAAGTGACTGCGTTTACCTGAAACGAAGTCTTGCTTGTCGGAAGACACAGAGCCTGCCATTTAACTCCGTTTTGAAGGGAAAGACACAGCACAGTTCTCATCCATGAAAGACACTCTGCTTTAGAGCAAGAAGCATGCTCTTGCATTCTAGAGTCTCTAATAAGGTTGGAAACGTGAGTGTGCTCAGAACAAAAGAACTGTGTTTCCTACGCACACGGAGCATATCTAGTTCAACTCTGCTTCGGAGACTGATACAAACCACAGGCCCTCTAACATACAAAGCTTTTCACTTAGGAGCGAGAAACGTGTGATCTTCGTGACTATGTAGCTTCATTTGAGCTCAAAATTGACTGCGTTTACCTGAAACGAAGTCTTGCTTGTAGGAAGACACAGAGCCTGCCATTTAACTCCGATTCTGAAGGGAAACACACCACACAGTTCTCATCCATGAAAGACACTCTGCTTTAGAGCAAGAAGCAAGCTCTTGCTTTCTAGATTCTCTAATAATGCTGGAAATGTGAGTATGCTCAGAACAAAAGAACTGTGTTTCCTACACACACGGACCATATCTAGTTCAACTCTACTTCTGAAATTGATACAAACCACAGGCCCTCTTACATCCAATCCTTTTCACTTAAGAGCGAGAAAGGTGTGAGCTTCGTGAACGATGTAGCTTCATTTGAGGTCAAAAGTGACTGCATTTACCTGAAAAGAAGTCTTGCATGTAGGAAGACACAGAGCCTGCCATTTAACTCCGTTTCTGAAGGGAAACACACAGCACAGTTCTCATCCATGAAAGACACTCTGCTTTAGAGCAAGAAGCAAGCTCTTGCTTTCTAGAGTCTCTATTAAGGCTAGAAACGTGAGTGTGCTAAGAACAAAAGAACTGTGTTTCCTACACACACGGACCATATCTAGTTCAACTCTGCTTCTGAAACTGATACAAACCACAGGCCCTCTAACATCCAGTGCCTTTTTTAAGAGCAAGAAACTTTTGAGCTTCGTGAATGATGTAGCTTCGTTTGAGCTCAAAAGTGAATGCGTTTACCTGAAACGAAGTCTTGCTTGTAGGAAGACACAGAGCCTGCCATTTAACTCCGTTTCTGA
The DNA here is from genome assembly GCA_949786385.1 of Onychomys leucogaster. Classification (NCBI taxonomy): domain Eukaryota; kingdom Metazoa; phylum Chordata; class Mammalia; order Rodentia; family Cricetidae; genus Onychomys; species Onychomys leucogaster. The sequence goes on along the minus strand of CATKUP010000092.1, from coordinate 2,041,328 downwards.
ATGGAAACACACAGCACAGTTCTCATCCATGAAAGACACTCTGCTTTAGAGCAAGAAGCAAGCTCTTGCTTTCTAGACTCTCTAATAAGGCGGGAAAAGTGAGTGTGCTCAGAAGAAAAGAACTGTGCTTCCTACACACACGGACCATATCTAGTTCAACTCTTCTTCGGAAACTGATACAAACCACAGGCCCTCTAACATCCAATGCTTTTCACTTAGGAGCGAGAAACGTGTGAGCTTCATGACGATGTAGCTTCATTTGAGCTCAAAATTGACTGCGTTTACCTGAAACGAAGTCTTGCTTGTAGGAAGACACAGAGCCTGCCATTAAACTCCGATTCTGAAGGGAAACACACAGCACAGTTCTCATCCATGAAAGACACTCTGCTTTAGAGCAAGAAGCATGCTCTTGCTTTCTAGAGTCTCTAATAAGGTGGGAAACATTAGTGTGCTCAGAATAAAAGAACTGAGTTTCCTACACACACGGACCATTTCTAGTTCAACTCTGCTTCTGAAACTGATACAAACCACAGGCCCTCTAACATCCTATCCTTTTAACTTAAGAGCGAGAAACGTGGGAGCTTCGTGAACAATATAGCTTCGTTTGAGCTCAAAAGTGACTGTGTTTACCTGAAACGAAGTCTTGCTTGTAGGAAGACACAGAGCCTGCCATTTAACTCCGTTTCTGAAGGGAAACACACAGCACAGTTCTCATCCATGAAAGACACTCTGCTTTAGAGCAAGAAGCAAGCTCTTGCTTTCTAGAGTCTCTAATAAGGCGGGAAACGTGAGTGTGCTCAGAACAAAAGAACTGTGCTTCCTACACACACGGACCATATCTAGTTCAACTCTGCTTCTGAAACTGATACAAACCACAGGCCCTCTAACATCCAATGCTTTTCACTTAGGAGCGAGAAACGTGTGAGCTTCGTGACGATGTAGCTTCATTTGAGCTCAAAAGTGACTGCGTTTACCTGAAAGGAAGTCTTGCTTGTAGGAAGACACGGAGCCTGCCATTTAACTCCGATTCTGAAGGGAAACACAGAGCACAGTTCTCATACATGAAAGACACTCTGCTTTAGAGCAAGAAGCCAGCTCTTGCTCTCTAGAGTCACTATTAAGGCTAGAAATGTGAGTTTGCTAAGAACAAAGGAACTGTGTTTCCTACACAGACAGACCATATCTAGTTCAACTCTGCTTCTGAAACTGAAACAAACCACAGGCCCTCTAACATCCAATGCTTTTCACTTAAGAGCAAGACACGTGTGAGCTTCGTGAATGATGTAGCATCCTTTGAGCTCAAAAGTGACTGCGTTTACCTGAAACTAAGTCTTGCTTGTAGGAAGACACAGAGCCTGCCATTTAACTCCGTTTCTGAAGGGAAACACACAGCACAGTTCTCATCGATGAAAGACACTCTGCTTTAGAGCAAGAAGCAAGCTCTTGCTTTCTAGATTCTCTATTAAGGCTAGAAACGTGAGTGTGCTAAGAACAAAAGAACTGTGTTTCCTACACACACGGACCATATCTAGTTCAACTCTGCTTCTGAAACTGATACAAACCACAGACCCTCTAACATCCAATGCCTTTCAGTTAAGAGTGAAAAACGTGTGAGATTCGTGATCGATGTAGCTTCATTTGAGCTCAAAAGTGACTGCGTTTACCTGAAACGAAGTCTTGCTTGTAGGAAGACACAGAGCCTGCCATTTAACTCCGTTTCTGAAGGGAAACACACAGCACAGTTCTCATCCATGAAAGACACTCTGCTTTAGAGCAAGAAGCAAGCTCTTGCTTTCTAGAGTCTCTAATAAGGCGGGAAACGTGAGTGTGCTCAGAACAAAAGAACTGTGCTTCCTACACACACGGACCATATCTAGTTCAACTCTGCTTCTGAAACTGATACAAACCACAGGCCCTCTAACATCCAATGCTTTTCACTTAGGAGCGAGAAACGTGTGAGCTTCGTGACGATGTAGCTTCATTTGAGCTCAAAAGTGACTGCGTTTACCTGAAACGAAGTCTTGCTTGTAGGAAGACACAGAGCCTGCCATTTAACTCCGATTCTGAAGGGAAACACAGAGCACAGTTCTCATCCATGAAAGACACTCTGCTTTAGAGCAAGAAGCCAGCTCTTGCTCTCTAGAGTCACTATTAAGGCTAGAAACGTGAGTTTGCTAAGAACAAAGGAACTGTGTCTCCTACACAGACAGACCATATCTAGTTCAACTCTGCTTCTGAAACTGAAACAAACCACAGGCCCTCTAACATCCAATGCCTTTTGTTAAGAGCAAGAAACGTGTGAGCTTCGTGAACGATGTAGCTTCGTTAGAGATCAAAAGTGACTGCGTTTACCTGAAACGAATTCTTGCTTGTAGGAAGACACAGAGCCTGCCATTTAACTCCGTTTCTGAAGGGAAACACACAGCACAGTTCTCATCCATGAAAGACACTCTGCTTTAGAGCAAGAAGCAAGCTCTTGCTTTCTAGAGTCTCTAATAAGGCGGGAAACGTGAGTGTGCTCAGAACAAAAGAACTGTGTTTCCTACACACACAGACCATATCTAGTTCAACTCTGCTTCTGAAACTGATACAAACCACAAGCCCTCTAACATCCAATGCCTTTCAGTTAAGAGCAAGAAACGTGTGAGCGTTGTGAATGATGTAGCTTCGTTTGAGCTCAAAACTGACTGTGTTTACCTGAAACGAAGTCTTGCTTGTTTAACTCCGTTTCTGAAGGGAAACACACCGCACAGTTCTCATCCATGAAAGACACTCTGCTTTAGAGCAAGAAGCAAGCTCTTGCTTTCTAGAGTCTCTATTAAGGCTAGAAACGTGAGTGTGCTAAGAACAAAAGAACTGTGTTTCCTACACAGACGGACTATATCTAGTTCAACTCTGCTTCTGAAACTGATACAAACCACAGGCCCTTTAACATCCAATGCCTTTTGTTAAGAGCGAGAAACGTGTGAGCTTCGTGAACGATGTAAGCTTCGTTTGAGCTCAAAAGTTACTGCGTTTACCTGAAACGAAGTCTTGCTTGTAGGAAGACACAGAGCCTGCCATTTAACTCCGTTACTGAAGGGAAACACACAGCACAGTTCTCATCCATGAAAGACACTCTGCTTTAGAGCAAGAAGCAAGCTCTTGCTTTCTAGACTCTCTAATAAGGCGGGAGAAGTGAGTGTGCTCAGAAGAAAAGAACTGTGGTTCCTACACACACGGACCATATATAGTTCAACTCTTCTTCGGAAACTGATACAAACCACCTGCCCTCTAACATCCAATGCTTTTCACTTAGGAGCGAGAAACGTGTGAGCTTCATGACGATGTAGCTTCATTTGAGCTCAAAATTGACTGCGTTTACCTGAAACGAAGTCTTGCTTGTAGGAAGACACAGAGCCTGCCATTAAACTCCGATTCTGAAGGGAAACACACAGCACAGTTCTCATCCATGAAAGACACTCTGCTTTAGAGCAAGAAGCAAGCTCTTGCTTTCTAGAGTCTATAATAAGGCGGGAAACGTGAGTGTGCTCAGAACAAAAGAACTGTGCTTCCTAAACACACGGACCATATCTAGTTCAACTCTGCTTCTGAAACTGATACAAACCACAGGCCCTCTAACATCCAATGCCTTTTGTTAAGCGTGAGAAACGTGTGAGCTTCGTGAACGATGTAGCTTCGTTAGAGATCAAAAGTGACTGCGTTTACCTGAAACGAATTCTTGCTTGTAGGAAGACACAGAGCCTGCCATTTAACTCCGTTTCTGAAGGGAAACACACAGCACAGTTCTCATCCATGAAAGACACTCTGCTTTAGAGCAAGAAGCAAGCTCTTGCTTTCTAGAGTCTCTAATAAGGCGGGAAACGTGAGTGTGCTCAGAACAAAAGAACTGTGTTTCCTACACACACAGACCATATCTAGTTCAACTCTGCTTCTGAAACTGATACAAACCACAAGCCCTCTAACATCCAATGCCTTTTAGTTAAGAGCAAGAAACATGTGAGCGTTGTGAATGATGTAGCTTCGTTTGAGCTCAAAACTGACTGTGTTTACCTGAAACGAAGTCTTGCTTGTTTAACTCCGTTTCTGAAGGGAAACACACCGCACAGTTCTCATCCATGAAAGACACTCTGCTTTAGAGCAAGAAGCAAGCTCTTGCTTTCTAGAGTCTCTATTAAGGCTAGAAACGTGAGTGTGCTAAGAACAAAAGAACTGTGTTTCCTACACAGACGGACTATATCTAGTTCAACTCTGCTTCTGAAACTGATACAAACCACAAGCCCTCTAACATCCAATGCCTTTTGTTAAGAGCGAGAAACGTGTGAGCTTCGTGAACGATGTAAGCTTCGTTTGAGCTCAAAAGTTACTGCGTTTACCTGAAACGAAGTCTTGCTTGTAGGAAGACACAGAGCCTGCCATTTAACTCCGTTACTGAAGGGAAACACACAGCACAGTTCTCATCCATGAAAGACACTCTGCTTTAGAGCAAGAAGCAAGCTCTTGCTTTCTAGACTCTCTAATAAGGCGGGAAAAGTGAGTGTGCTCAGAAGAAAAGAACTGTGCTTCCTACACACACGGACCATATCTAGTTCAACTCTTCTTCGGAAACTGATACAAACCACAGGCCCTCTAACATCCAATGCTTTTCACTTAGGAGCGAGAAACGTGTGAGCTTCATGACGATGTAGCTTCATTTGAGCTCAAAATTGACTGCGTTTACCTGAAACGAAGTCTTGCTTGTAGGAAGACACAGAGCCTGCCATTAAACTCCGATTCTGAAGGGAAACACACAGCACAGTTCTCATCCATGAAAGACACTCTGCTTTAGAGCAAGAAGCATGCTCTTGCTTTCTAGAGTCTCTAATAAGGTGGGAAACATTAGTGTGCTCAGAATAAAAGAACTGAGATTCCTACACACACGGACCATTTCTAGTTCAACTCTGCTTCTGAAACTGATACAAACCACAGGCCCTCTAACATCCTATCCTTTTAACTTTAGAGCGAGAAACGTGGGAGCTTCGTGAACAATATAGCTTCGTTTGAGCTCAAAAGTGACTGTGTTTACCTGAAACGAAGTCTTGCTTGTAGGAAGACACAGAGCCTGCCATTTAACTCCGTTTCTGAAGGGAAACACACAGCACAGTTCTCATCCATGAAAGACACTCTGCTTTAGAGCAAGAAGCAAGCTCTTGCTTTCTAGATTCTCTAATAAGGCGGGAAACGTGAGTGTGCTCAGAACAAAAGAACTGTGCTTCCTACACACACGGACCATATCTAGTTCAACTCTGCTTCTGAAACTGATACAAACCACAGGCCCTCTAACATCCAATGCTTTTCACTTAGGAGCGAGAAACGTGTGAGCTTCGTGACGATGTAGCTTCATTTGAGCTCAAAAGTGACTGCGTTTACCTGAAACGAAGTCTTGCTTGTAGGAAGACACGGAGCCTGCCATTTAACTCCGATTCTGAAGGGAAACACAGAGCACAGTTCTCATACATGAAAGACACTCTGCTTTAGAGCAAGAAGCCAGCTCTTGCTCTCTAGAGTCACTATTAAGGCTAGAAATGTGAGTTTGCTAAGAACAAAGGAACTGTGTTTCCTACACAGACAGACCATATCTAGTTCAACTCTGCTTCTGAAACTGATACAAACCACAGGCCCTCTAACATACAATGCCTTTTGTTAAGAGCGAGAAACGTGTGAGCTTCGTGAACGATGTATCTTCGTTTGAGCTCAAACGTGACTGCGTTTAACTGAAACTAAGTCTTGCTTATAGGAAGACACAGAGTCTGCCATTTAACTCCGTTTGTGAAGGAAAACACACAGCACAGTTCTCATCCATGAAACACACTCTGCTTTAGAGCAAGAAGCAAGCTCTTGCTTTCTAGAGTCTCTAATATGCCTGGAAACATGAGTGTGCTCAGAACAAAAGAACTGTGTTTCCTACACACACGGACCATATCTAGTTCAACTCTGCTTCTGAAACTGATACAAACCACTGGCCCTCTAACATAAAATCCTTTTCACTTACGAGGGAGAAACGTGGGAGCTTCGTGATGATGTAGCTTCATTTGAGCTCAAAAGTGACTGCGTTTACCTGAAACGAAGTCTTGCTTGTAGGAAGACACAGAGCCTGCCATTTAACTCCGTTTCTGAAGGGAAACACACAGCACAGTTCTCATCCATGAAAGACACTCTGCTTTAGAGCAAGAAGCAAGCTCTTGCTTTCTAGAGTCTCTAATAAGGCGGGAAACGTGAGTGTGCTCAGAACAAAAGAACTGTGCTTCCTACACACACGGACCATATCTAGTTCAACTCTGCTTCTGAAACTGATACAAACCACAGGCCCTCTAACATCCAATGCTTTTCACTTAGGAGCGAGAAACGTGTGAGCTTCGTGACGATGTAGCTTCATTTGAGCTCAAAAGTGACTGCGTTTACCTGAAACGAAGTCTTGCTTGTAGGAAGACACAGAGCCTGCCATTTAACTCCGATTCTGAAGGGAAACACAGAGCACAGTTCTCATCCATGAAAGACACTCTGCTTTAGAGCAAGAAGCCAGCTCTTGCTCTCTAGAGTCACTATTAAGGCTAGAAACGTGAGTTTGCTAAGAACAAAGGAACTGTGTCTCCTACACAGACAGACCATATCTAGTTCAACTCTGCTTCTGAAACTGAAACAAACCACAGGCCCTCTAACATCCAATGCCTTTTGTTAAGAGCAAGAAACGTGTGAGCTTCGTGAACGATGTAGCTTCGTTAGAGATCAAAAGTGACTGCGTTTACCTGAAACGAATTCTTGCTTGTAGGAAGACACAGAGCCTGCCATTTAACTCCGTTTCTGAAGGGAAACACACAGCACAGTTCTCATCCATGAAAGACACTCTGCTTTAGAGCAAGAAGCAAGCTCTTGCTTTCTAGAGTCTCTAATAAGGCGGGAAACGTGAGTGTGCTCAGAACAAAAGAACTGTGTTTCCTACACACACAGACCATATCTAGTTCAACTCTGCTTCTGAAACTGATACAAACCACAAGCCCTCTAACATCCAATGCCTTTCAGTTAAGAGCAAGAAACGTGTGAGCGTTGTGAATGATGTAGCTTCGTTTGAGCTCAAAACTGACTGTGTTTACCTGAAACGAAGTCTTGCTTGTTTAACTCCGTTTCTGAAGGGAAACACACCGCACAGTTCTCATCCATGAAAGACACTCTGCTTTAGAGCAAGAAGCAAGCTCTTGCTTTCTAGAGTCTCTATTAAGGCTAGAAACGTGAGTGTGCTAAGAACAAAAGAACTGTGTTTCCTACACAGACGGACTATATCTAGTTCAACTCTGCTTCTGGAACTGATACAAACCACAGACCCTCTAACATCCAATGCCTTTTGTTAAGCGTGAGAAACGTGTGAGCTTCGTGAACGATGTAGCTTCGTTTGAGCTCAAACGTGACTGCGTTTAACTGAAACTAAGTCTTGCTTATAGGAAGACACAGATTCAGCCATTTAACTCCATTTGTGAAGGGAAACACACAGCACAGTTCTCATCCATGAAACAAACTCCACTTTAGATCAAGAAGCAAGCTCTTGCTTTCTAGAATCTCTAATAAGCCTGGAAACATGAGTGTGCTCAGAACAAAAGAACTGTGTTTCCTACACACACGGACCATATCTAGTTCAACTCTGCTTCTGGAACTGATACAAACCACAGACCCTCTAACATCCAATGCCTTTTAGTTAAGGGAGAAAAACGTGTGAGATTCGTGAACGATGTAGCTTCATTTGAGGTCAAAAGTGACTGCATTTACCTGAAACGAGGTCTTGCATGTAGGAAGACACAGAGCCTGCCGTTTAACTCCGTTTCTGAATGGAAACACACAGCACAGTTCTCATCCATGAAAGACACTCTGCTTTCGAGCAAGAAGCAAGCTCTTGCTTTCAAGAGTCTCTAATAAGGCGGGAAACGTGAGTGTGCTCCAAACAAAAGAACTGTGTTTCCTACACACACGGACCATATCTAGTTCAACTCTGCTTCTGAAACTGATACAAACCACAGGCCCTCTAACATCCAATGCCTTTCAGTTAAGAGCGAGAAACGTGTGAGCTCTGTGAGGATGTAGCTTCGTTTGAGCTCAAAACTGACTGCGTTTACCTGAAACGAAGTCTTGCTTGTAGGAAGACACAGAGCCTGCCATTTTACTCCGTTACTGAAGGGAAACACACAGCACAGTTCTCATCCATGAAAGACACTCTGCTTTAGAGCAAGAAGCAAACTCTTGCTTTCTAGAGTCTCTATTAAGGCTAGAAACGTGAGTGTGCTAAGAACAAAAGAACTGTGTTTCCTACACACACGGACCATATCTAGTTCAACTCTGCTTCTGAAACTGATACAAACCACAGGCCCTCTAACATCCAGTGCCTTTTTTAAGAGCAAGAAACTTTTGAGCTTCGTGAATGATGTACCTTTGTTTGAGCTCAAAAGTGACTGTGTTTACCTGAAACGAAGTCTTGCTTGTAGGAAGACACAGAGCCTGCCATTTAACACTGTTTCTGAAGGGAAACACGCAGCACAGTTCTCATCCAAGAAAGACACTCTGCTTTAGAGCAAGAAGCATGCTCTTGCATTCTAGAATCTCTAATAAGGTTGGAAACGTGAGTGTGCACAGAACAAAAGAACTGTGTTTCCTACACACACGGACCATATCTAGTTCAACTCTGCTTCTGAAACTGATACAAACCACAGGCCCTCTAACATCCAATGCCTTTCAGTTAAGAGCGAGAAAGGTGTGAGCTCTGTGAGGATGTAGCTTCGTTTGAGCTCAAAATTGACTGCGTTTACCTGAAACGAAGTCTTGCATGTAGGAAGACACAGAGCCTGCCATTTTACTCCGTTTCTGAAGGGAAACACACAGCACAGTTCTCATCCATGAAAGACACTCTGCTTTAGAGCAAGAAGCAAGCTCTTGCTTTCTAGAGTCTCTATTAAGGCTAGAAACGTGAGTGTGCTAAGAACAAAAGAACTGTGTTTCCTACACACACGGACCATATCTAGTTCAACTCTGCTTCTGAAACTGATACAAACCATAGGCCCTCTAACATCCTATCCTTTTAACTTAAGAGCGAGAAACGTGGGAGCTTCCTGAACAATATAGCTTCGTTTGAGCTCAAAATTGACTGTGTTTACCTGAAACGAAGTCTTGCTTGTCGGAAGACACAGAGCCTGCCATTTAACTCCGTTTCTGAAGGGAAACACACAGCACAGTTCTCATCCATGAAAGACACTCTGCTTTAGAGCAAGAAGCATTCTCTTGCATTCTAGAGTCTCTAATAAGGTTGGAAACGTGAGTGTGCTCAGAACAAAAGAACTGTGTTTACTACACACACGGACCATATCTAGTTCAACTCTGCTTCGGGAACTGATACAAACCACAGGCCCTCTAACATAAAATATCTTTCACTTATGAGGGAGAAACTTGGGAGCTTCGTGAACGATGTAGCTTCGTATGAGCTCAAAAGTGACTGCGTTTACCTGAAACAAAGTCTTGCTTGTAGGAAGACACAGAGGGTGCCATTTAACTCCGTTACTGAAGGGAAACACACCGCACAGTTCTCATCCATGAAAGACACTCTGCTTTAGAGCAAGAAGCAAGCTCTTGCTTTCTAGAGTCTCTATTAAGGCTAGAAACGTGAGTGTGCTAAGAACAAAAGAACTGTGTTTCCTACACAGACGGACTATATCTACTTCAACTCTGCTTCTGAAACTGATACAAACCACAAGCCCTCTAACATCCAATGCCTTTTGTTAAGAGCGAGAAACGTGTGAGCTTCGTGAACGATGTAAGCTTCGTTTGAGCTCAAAAGTTACTGCGTTTACCTGAAACGAAGTCTTGCTTGTAGGAAGACACAGAGCCTGCCATTTAACTCCGTTACTGAAGGGAAACACACAGCACAGTTCTCATCCATGAAAGACACTCTGCTTTAGAGCAAGAAGCAAGCTCTTGCTTTCTAGACTCTCTAATAAGGCGGGAAAAGTGAGTGTGCTCAGAAGAAAAGAACTGTGCTTCCTACACACACGGACCATATCTAGTTCAACTCTTCTTCGGAAACTGATACAAACCACAGGCCCTCTAACATCCAATGCTTTTCACTTAGGAGCGAGAAACGTGTGAGCTTCATGACGATGTAGCTTCATTTGAGCTCAAAATTGACTGCGTTTACCTGAAACGAAGTCTTGCTTGTAGGAAGACACAGAGCCTGCCATTAAACTCCGATTCTGAAGGGAAACACACAGCACAGTTCTCATCCATGAAAGACACTCTGCTTTAGAGCAAGAAGCATGCTCTTGCTTTCTAGAGTCTCTAATAAGGTGGGAAACATTAGTGTGCTCAGAATAAAAGAACTGAGATTCCTACACACACGGACCATTTCTAGTTCAACTCTGCTTCTGAAACTGATACAAACCACAGGCCCTCTAACATCCTATCCTTTTAACTTTAGAGCGAGAAACGTGGGAGCTTCGTGAACAATATAGCTTCGTTTGAGCTCAAAAGTGACTGTGTTTACCTGAAACGAAGTCTTGCTTGTAGGAAGACACAGAGCCTGCCATTTAACTCCGTTTCTGAAGGGAAACACACAGCACAGTTCTCATCCATGAAAGACACTCTGCTTTAGAGCAAGAAGCAAGCTCTTGCTTTCTAGATTCTCTAATAAGGCGGGAAACGTGAGTGTGCTCAGAACAAAAGAACTGTGCTTCCTACACACACGGACCATATCTAGTTCAACTCTGCTTCTGAAACTGATACAAACCACAGGCCCTCTAACATCCAATGCTTTTCACTTAGGAGCGAGAAACGTGTGAGCTTCGTGACGATGTAGCTTCATTTGAGCTCAAAAGTGACTGCGTTTACCTGAAACGAAGTCTTGCTTGTAGGAAGACACGGAGCCTGCCATTTAACTCCGATTCTGAAGGGAAACACAGAGCACAGTTCTCATACATGAAAGACACTCTGCTTTAGAGCAAGAAGCCAGCTCTTGCTCTCTAGAGTCACTATTAAGGCTAGAAATGTGAGTTTGCTAAGAACAAAGGAACTGTGTTTCCTACACAGACAGACCATATCTAGTTCAACTCTGCTTCTGAAACTGATACAAACCACAGGCCCTCTAACATACAATGCCTTTTGTTAAGAGCGAGAAACGTGTGAGCTTCGTGAACGATGTATCTTCGTTTGAGCTCAAACGTGACTGCGTTTAACTGAAACTAAGTCTTGCTTATAGGAAGACACAGAGTCTGCCATTTAACTCCGTTTGTGAAGGAAAACACACAGCACAGTTCTCATCCATGAAACACACTCTGCTTTAGAGCAAGAAGCAAGCTCTTGCTTTCTAGAGTCTCTAATATGCCTGGAAACATGAGTGTGCTCAGAACAAAAGAACTGTGTTTCCTACACACACGGACCATATCTAGTTCAACTCTGCTTCTGAAACTGATACAAACCACTGGCCCTCTAACATAAAATCCTTTTCACTTACGAGGGAGAAACGTGGGAGCTTCGTGATGATGTAGCTTCATTTGAGCTCAAAAGTGACTGCGTTTACCTGAAACGAAGTCTTGCTTGTAGGAAGACACAGAGCCTGCCATTTAACTCCGTTTCTGAAGGGAAACACACAGCACAGTTCTCATCCATGAAAGACACTCTGCTTTAGAGCAAGAAGCAAGCTCTTGCTTTCTAGAGTCTCTAATAAGGCGGGAAACGTGAGTGTGCTCAGAACAAAAGAACTGTGCTTCCTACACACACGGACCATATCTAGTTCAACTCTGCTTCTGAAACTGATACAAACCACAGGCCCTCTAACATCCAATGCTTTTCACTTAGGAGCGAGAAACGTGTGAGCTTCGTGACGATGTAGCTTCATTTGAGCTCAAAAGTGACTGCGTTTACCTGAAACGAAGTCTTGCTTGTAGGAAGACACAGAGCCTGCCATTTAACTCCGATTCTGAAGGGAAACACAGAGCACAGTTCTCATCCATGAAAGACACTCTGCTTTAGAGCAAGAAGCCAGCTCTTGCTCTCTAGAGTCACTATTAAGGCTAGAAACGTGAGTTTGCTAAGAACAAAGGAACTGTGTCTCCTACACAGACAGACCATATCTAGTTCAACTCTGCTTCTGAAACTGAAACAAACCACAGGCCCTCTAACATCCAATGCCTTTTGTTAAGAGCAAGAAACGTGTGAGCTTCGTGAACGATGTAGCTTCGTTAGAGATCAAAAGTGACTGCGTTTACCTGAAACGAATTCTTGCTTGTAGGAAGACACAGAGCCTGCCATTTAACTCCGTTTCTGAAGGGAAACACACAGCACAGTTCTCATCCATGAAAGACACTCTGCTTTAGAGCAAGAAGCAAGCTCTTGCTTTCTAGAGTCTCTAATAAGACGGGAAACGTGAGTGTGCTCAGAACAAAAGAACTGTGTTTCCTACACACACAGACCATATCTAGTTCAACTCTGCTTCTGAAACTGATACAAACCACAAGCCCTCTAACATCCAATGCCTTTCAGTTAAGAGCAAGAAACGTGTGAGCGTTGTGAATGATGTAGCTTCGTTTGAGCTCAAAACTGACTGTGTTTACCTGAAACGAAGTCTTGCTTGTTTAACTCCGTTTCTGAAGGGAAACACACCGCACAGTTCTCATCCATGAAAGACACTCTGCTTTAGAGCAAGAAGCAAGCTCTTGCTTTCTAGAGTCTCTATTAAGGCTAGAAACGTGAGTGTGCTAAGAACAAAAGAACTGTGTTTCCTACACAGACGGACTATATCTAGTTCAACTCTGCTTCTGGAACTGATACAAACCACAGACCCTCTAACATCCAATGCCTTTTGTTAAGCGTGAGAAACGTGTGAGCTTCGTGAACGATGTAGCTTCGTTTGAGCTCAAACGTGACTGCGTTTAACTGAAACTAAGTCTTGCTTATAGGAAGACACAGATTCAGCCATTTAACTCCATTTGTGAAGGGAAACACACAGCACAGTTCTCATCCATGAAACAAACTCCACTTTAGATCAAGAAGCAAGCTCTTGCTTTCTAGAATCTCTAATAAGCCTGGAAACATGAGTGTGCTCAGAACAAAAGAACTGTGTTTCCTACACACACGGACCATATCTAGTTCAACTCTGCTTCTGGAACTGATACAAACCACAGACCCTCTAACATCCAATGCCTTTTAGTTAAGGGAGAAAAACGTGTGAGATTCGTGAACGATGTAGCTTCATTTGAGGTCAAAAGTGACTGCATTTACCTGAAACGAGGTCTTGCATGTAGGAAGACACAGAGCCTGCCGTTTAACTCCGTTTCTGAATGGAAACACACAGCACAGTTCTCATCCATGAAAGACACTCTGCTTTCGAGCAAGAAGCAAGCTCTTGCTTTCAAGAGTCTCTAATAAGGCGGGAAACGTGAGTGTGCTCCAAACAAAAGAACTGTGTTTCCTACACACACGGACCATATCTAGTTCAACTCTGCTTCTGAAACTGATACAAACCACAGGCCCTCTAACATCCAATGCCTTTCAGTTAAGAGCGAGAAACGTGTGAGCTCTGTGAGGATGTAGCTTCGTTTGAGCTCAAAACTGACTGCGTTTACCTGAAACGAAGTCTTGCTTGTAGGAAGACACAGAGCCTGCCATTTTACTCCGTTACTGAAGGGAAACACACAGCACAGTTCTCATCCATGAAAGACACTCTGCTTTAGAGCAAGAAGCAAACTCTTGCTTTCTAGAGTCTCTATTAAGGCTAGAAACGTGAGTGTGCTAAGAACAAAAGAACTGTGTTTCCTACACACACGGACCATATCTAGTTCAACTCTGCTTCTGAAACTGATACAAACCACAGGCCCTCTAACATCCAGTGCCTTTTTTAAGAGCAAGAAACTTTTGAGCTTCGTGAATGATGTACCTTTGTTTGAGCTCAAAAGTGACTGTGTTTACCTGAAATGAAGTCTTGCTTGTAGGAAGACACAGAGCCTGCCATTTAACACTGTTTCTGAAGGGAAACACGCAGCACAGTTCTCATCCAAGAAAGACACTCTGCTTTAGAGCAAGAAGCATGCTCTTGCATTCTAGAATCTCTAATAAGGTTGGAAACGTGAGTGTGCACAGAACAAAAGAACTGTGTTTCCTACACACACGGACCATATCTAGTTCAACTCTGCTTCTGAAACTGATACAAACCACAGGCCCTCTAACATCCAATGCCTTTCAGTTAAGAGCGAGAAAGGTGTGAGCTCTGTGAGGATGTAGCTTCGTTTGAGCTCAAAATTGACTGCGTTTACCTGAAACGAAGTCTTGCATGTAGGAAGACACAGAGCCTGCCATTTTACTCCGTTTCTGAAGGGAAACACACAGCACAGTTCTCATCCATGAAAGACACTCTGCTTTAGAGCAAGAAGCAAGCTCTTGCTTTCTAGAGTCTCTAATAAGGTTGGAAACGTGAGTGTGCTCAGAACAAAAGAACTGTGTTTACTACACACACGGACCATATCTAGTTCAACTCTGCTTCGGGAACTGATACAAACCACAGGCCCTCTAACATAAAATACCTTTCACTTATGAGGGAGAAACGTGGGAGCTTCGTGAACGATGTAGCTTCGTATGAGCTCAAAAGTGACTGCGTTTACCTGAAACAAAGTCTTGCTTGTAGGAAGACACAGAGGGTGCCATTTAACTCCGTTACTGAAGGGAAACACACAGCAGAATTCTCATTCATGTAAGACACTCTGCTTTAGAGCAAGAAGCAAGCTCTTGCTTTCTAGAGTCTCTAATAAGGCAGGAAACGTGAGTGTGCTCAGAAAAAAAGAACTGTGTTTCGTACACACACGGACCATATCTAGTTCAACTCTGCTTCTGAAACTGATACAAACCACAGGCCCTCTAACATCCAGTGCCTTTTTTAAGAGCAAGAAACTTTTGAGCTTCGTGAATGATGTAGCTTCGTTTGAGCTCAAAAGTGACTGTGTTTACCTGAAACGAAGTCTTGCTTGTAGGAAGACACAGAGCCTGCCATTTAACACTGTTTCTGAAGGGAAACACGCAGCACAGTTCTCATCCATGAAAGACACTCTGCTTTAGAGCAAGAAGCATGCTCTTGCATTCTAGAAGCTCTAATAAGGTGGGAAACGTGAGTGTGCTCATAACAAAAGAACTGTGTTTCCTACACACACGGACCATAACTAGTTCAACTCTACTTCTGAAATTGATACAAACCACAGGCCCTCTTACATCCAATCCTTTTCACTTAAGAGCGAGAAACGTGGGAGCTTCGTGAACGATGTAGCTTCGTTTGAGCTCAAAAGTGACTGCATTTACCGGAAACAAACATTGCTTGTATGAAGACACAGAGCCTGCCATTTAACTCCGTTTCTGAAGGGAAACACACAGCACAGTTCTCATCCATGAAAGACACTCTGCTTTAGAGCAAGAAGCAAGGTCTTGCTTTCTAGAGTCTCTAATAAGGCGGATAACGTGAGTGTGCTCTGAACAAAAGAACTGTGTTTCCTACACACATGGACCATATCTAGTTCAACTCTGCTTCTGAAACTGATACAGCCCACAGGCCCTCTAACATCCAATGCTTTTCACGTAAGAGCGAGAAACGTGTGAGCTTCGTGACGATGTAGCTTCATTTGAGCTCAAAAGTGACTGCGTTTACGTGAAACGAAGTCTTGCTTGTAGGAAGACACAGAGCCTGCCATTTAACTCCGTTTCTGAAGGGAAACACACAGCACAGTTCTCATCCATGAAAGACAATCTGCTTTAGAGCAAGAAGCAAGCTCTTGCTTCCTAGAGTCTCTAATAAGGCGGGAAATGTGAGTGTGCTCAGAACAAAAGAACTGTGTTTCCTACACACACGGACCATATCTAGTTCAACTCTACTTCTGAAATTGATAAAAACCACAGGCCCTCTTACATCCAATCCTTTTCACTTAAGAGCGAGAAAGGTGTGAGCTTCGTGTACAATGTAGCTTCATTTGAGGTCAAAAGTGACTGCATTTACCTGAAAAGAAGTCTTGCATGTAGGAAGACACAGAGCCTGCCATTTAACTCTGTTTCTGAAGGGAAACACACAGCACAGTTCTCATCCATGAAAGACACTCTGCTTTAGAGCAAGAAGCAGGCTCTTGCTTTCTAGAGTCTCTAATTAGGTGGGAAACGTGAGTGTGCTCAAAACAAAAGAACTGTGTTTCCTACGTACACGGACCATATCTAGTTCAACTCTACTTCTGAAATTGATACAAACCACAGGCCCTCTTACATCCAATCCTTTTCACTTAAGAGCGAGAAACGTGGGAGCTTCGTGAACGATGTAGGTTCGTTTGAGCTCAAAAGTGACTGCGTTTACCTGAAACGAAGTCTTGCGTGTAGGAAGACACAGAGCGTGCCAGTTACCTCCGTTTCTGAAGGGAAACACACAGCACAGTTCTCATCCATGAAAGACACTCTGCTTTAGAGCAAGAAGCAAGCACTTGCTTTCTAGACTCTCTAATTAGGCTGGAAATGTGAGTGTGCTCAGAACAAAAGAACTGTGTTTCCTACACACACGGACCATATCTAGTTCCACTCTACTTCTGAAATTGATACAAACCACAGGCCCTCTTACATCCAATTCTTTTCACTTAAGAGCGAGAAACGTGTGAGCTTCATGACGATGTAGCTTCATTTGAGCTCAAAAGTTACTGCGTTTACCTGAAACGAAGTATTGCTTGTAGGAAGACACAGAGTCTGCCATTTAACTCCGTTTGTGAAGGGAAACACACAGCACAGTTCTCATCCATGAAAGACACTCTGCTTTAGAGCAAGAAGCAAGCTCTTGCTTTCTAGAATCTCTAATATGGCTGGAAACGTGAGTGTGCTCAAAACAAAAGAACTGTGTTTCCTACACACAAGGACCATATCTAGTTCAACTCTGCTTCTGAAACTGATACAAACCACAGACCCTCTAACATAAAATCCTTTTGACTTACGAGGGTGAAACGTGGGGGCTTCCTGCACGATGTAGCTTCGTTTGAGCTCAAAAGTGACTGCGTTTACCTGAAACGAAGTCTTGCTTGTAGGAAGACACAGAGCCTGCCAGTTACCTCCGTTTCTGAAGGGAAACACACAGCACAGTTCTCATCCATGAAAGACACTCTGCTTTAGAGCAAGAAGCAAGCTCTTGCTTTCTAGACTCTCTAATTAGGCTGGAAATGTGAGTGTGCTCAGAACAAAAGAACTGTGTTTCCTACACACACGGACCATATCTAGTTCCACTCTACTTCTGAAATTGATACAAACCACAGGCCCTCTTACATCCAATCCTTTTCACTTAAGAGCGAGAAACGTGGGAGCTTCGTGAAAGATGTAGCTTCCTATGAGGTCAAAAGTGACTGCATTTACCTGAAACGAAGTCTTGCATGTAGGAAGACGCAGAGCCTGCCACTTAACTCCCTTTCTGAAGGGGAACACACAGCACAGTTCTCATCCATGAAAGACACTCTGCTTTAGAGCAAGAAGCAAGCTCTTGCTTTCTAGAGTCTCTAACAAGGCGGGAAACGTCAGTGTGGTCAAAACAAAAGAACTGTGCTTCCTACATATACGGACCGTATCTAGTTCAACTCTGCTTCTGAAACTGATACAATCCACAGGCCCTCTAAAATCCAATGCTTTTCACTTAAGAGCGAGAAACGTGTGAGCTTCGTGAAAGATGTAGCTTCTTTTGAGCTCAAAAGTGACTGCGTTTACCTGAAACGAAGTCTTGCTTGTAGGAAGACAAAGAGCCTGCCATTTAACTCCGTTTCTGAAGGGAAACACACAGCACAGTTCTCATCCATGAAACACACTCTGCTTTAGAGCAAGAAGCAAGCTCTTCCTTCCTAGAGTCTCTTTTAAGGCTAGAAACGTGAGTGTGCTAAGAATAAAAGAACTGTGTTTCCTACACAGACGGACCATATCTAGTTCAACTCTGCTTCTGAAACTGATAAAAACCACAGGCCCTCTAACATCAAATGCCTTTTGTTAAGAGCGAGAAACGTGTGAGCTTCGTGAACGATGTAGCTTCATTTGAGCTCAAAAGTGACTGCGTTTACCTGAAACTAAGTCTTGCTTGTAGGAAGACACAGAGTCTGCCATTTAACTCCGTTTGTGAAGGGAAACACACAGCACAGTTCTCATCCATGAAAGACACTCTGCTTTAGAGCAAGAAGCAAGCTCTTGCTTTCTAGAGTCTCTAATATGGCTGGAAACGTGAGTGTGCTCAAAACAAAAGAACTGTGTTTCCTACACACAAGGAGCATATCTAGTTCAACTCTGCTTCTGAAACTGATACAAACCACAGACCCTCTAACATCCAATGCCTTTCAGATAAGAGCGAAAAACGTCTGAGCTTCGTGAACGATGTAGCTTCATTTGAGCTCAAAAGTGACTGCGTTTACCTGAAACGAAGTCTTGCTTCTAGGAAGACACAGAGCCTGCCATTTAACTCCGTTTCTGAAGGGAAACACACAGCACAGTTCTCATCCATGAAAGACACTCTGCTTTAGAGCAAGAAGCAAGCTCTTGCATTCTAGAGTCTCTAATAAGGTGGGAAACGTGAGTGTGCTCATAACAAAAGAGCTGTGTTTCCTACACACACGGACCATATCTAGTTCAACTCTGCTTCGGAAACTGATACAAACCACAGGCCCTCTAACATAAAATCCTTTTCACTTACGAGGGAGAAACGTGGGAGCTTCGTGAACGATGTAGCTTCTTTTGAGCTCAAAAGTGACTGCGTTTACCTGAAACGAAGTCTTGCTTGTAGGAAGACACAGAGCCTGCCATTTAACCCTGCTTCTGAAGGGAAACACACAGCACAGTTCTCATCCATGAAAGACACTGTGCTTTAGAGCAAGAAGCAAGCTCTTGCTTTCTAGATTCTCTAATAAGGCTGGAAATGTGAGTGTGCTCAGAACAAAAGAACTGTGTTTCCTACACACACGGACCATATCTAGTTCAACGCTACTTCTGAAATTGATACAAACCACAGGCCCTCTTACATCCAATCCTTTTCACTTAAGAGCGAGAAACGTGTGAGCTTCGTGAAAGATGTAGCTTCTTTTGAGCTCAAAAGTGACTGCGTTTACCTGAAACGAAGTCTTGCTTGTAGGAAGACACAGAGCCTGCTATTTAACTCCGTTTCTGAAGGGAAACACACAGTACAGTTCTCATCCATGAAAGACAGTCTGCTTTAGAGCAAGACGCATGCTCTTGCATCCTAGAGTCTGTAATAAGGCGGGAAACGTGAGTGTGCTCAGAACAAAAGAACTGTGCTTCCTACACACACGCACCATATGTATTTCAACCCTGCTTCTGAAACTGATACAAACAACAGGCCCTCTAACATCCAATGCCTTTCAGTTAAGAGCAAGAAACGTGTTAGCGTTGTGAACAATGTAGCTTCGTTTGAGCTCAAAACTGACTGCGTTTACCTGAAACGAAGTCTTGCTTCTTTAACTCCGTTTCTGAAGGGAAACACGCAGCACAGTTCTCATCCATGAAAGACACTCTGCTTTAGAGCAAGAAGCAAGCTCTTGCTTTCTAGAGTCTCTAATAAGGCGGGAAACGTGAGTGTGCTCAAAACAAAAGAACTGTGCTTCCTACACACATGGACCATATCTATTTCAACTCTGCTTCTGAAACTGATACAAACCACAGGCCCTCTAACATCCAATGCTTTTCACTTAAGAGCGAGAAACGTGTGAGCTTCATGAAAGATGTAGCTTCGTTTGAGCTCAAAAGTGACTGGGTTTACCTGAAACAAAATCTTGCTTGGATGAAGACACAGAGCCTGCCATTTAACTCTGTTTCTGAAGGGAAACACACAGCACAGTTCTCATCCATGAAAGACACTCTGCTTTAGAGCAAGAAGCATGCTCTTGCATTCTAGAGTCTCTAATAAGGTGGGAAACGTGAGTGTGCTCAGAACAAAAGAACTGTGTTTCCTACACACACGGACCATATCTAGCTCAACTCTGCTTCGGAAACTGATACAAACCACAGGCCCTCTAACATACAATCCTTTTCACTTAGAAGGGAGAAACGTGGGAGCTTCATGAATGATGTAGCTTCGTTTGAGCTCAACAGTGACTGCGTTTACCTGAAATTAAGTCTTGCTTGTAGGAAGACACAGAGCCTGCCATTTAACTCCAATTCTGAATGGAAACACACAGCACAGTTCTCATCCATGAAAGACACTCTGCTTTAGAGCAAGAAGCAAGCTCTTGCTTTCTAGAGTCTCTTTTAAGGCTAGAAACGTGAGTGTGCTAAGAACAAAAGAACTGTGTTTCCTACACTGACGGACCATATCTAGTTCAACTTTGCTTCTGAAACTGATACAAACCACAGACCCTCTAACATCCAATGCCTTTCAGTTAAGAGCGAAAAACGTGTGAGCTTCGTGAACGATGTAGCTTCGCTTGAGCTCAAAAGTGACTGCATTTACCAGAAACGAAGTCTTGCTTGTACGAAGACACAGAGCCTGCCATATAACTCTGTTTCTGAAGGGAAACACACAGCACAGTTCTCATCCATCAAAGACACTCTGCTTTAGAGCAAGAAGCAAGCTCTTGCTTTCTAGATTCTCTAATAAGGCTGGAAATGTGAGTGTGCTCAGAACAAAAGAACTGTGTTTCTTACACACACGGACCATATCTAGTTCAACTCTACTTCTGAAATTGATACAAACCACAGGCCCTCTTACATCCAATCCTTTTCACTTAAGAGCGAGAATCGTGGGAGCTTCGTGAACGATGTAGCTTCTTTTGAGGTCAAATGTGACTGCATATACCTGAAACGAAGTCTTGCATGTAGGAAGACACAGAGCCTGCCATTTAACTCCGTTTCTGAAGGGAAACACACAGCACAGTTCTCATCCATGAAAGACACTCTGCTTTAGAGCAAGAAGCAAGCTCTTGCTTTCTAGAATCTGTAATAAGGCGGGAAACGTGAGTGTGCTCAGAACAAAAGAACTGTGCTTCCTACACACATGGACCATATCTATTTCAACTCTGCTTCTGAAACTGATACAAACCACAGGCCCTCTAACATCCAATGCTTTTCACTTAAGAGCGAGAAACGTGTGAGCTTCATGAAAGATGTAGCTTCGTTTGAGCTCAAAAGTGACTGGGTTTACCTGAAACAAAGTCTTGCTTGTAGGAAGACACAGAGCCTGCCATTTAACTCTGTTTCTGAAGGGAAACACACAGCACAGTTCTCATCCATGAAAGACACTCTGCTTTAGAGCAAGAAGCATGCTCTTGCATTCTAGAGTCTCTAATAAGGTGGGAAACGTGAGTGTGCTCAGAAAAAAAGAACTGTGTTTCCTACACACACGGACCATATCTAGCTCAACTCTGCTTCGGAAACTGATACAAACCACAGACCCTCTAACATCCAATGCCTTTCAGTTAAGAGCGAAAATCGTGTGAGCTTCGTGAACGATGTAGCTTCATTTGAGCTCAAAAGTGACTGCGTTTACCTGAAACGAAGTCTTGCTTGTAGGAAGACACTAGGCCTGCCATTTAACTCCGTTTCTCAAGGGAAACACACAGCACAGTTCTCATCCATGAAAGACACTCTGCTTTAGAGCAAGAAGCATGCTCTTGCATTCTAGAGTCTCTAATAAGGTGGGAAACGTGAGTGTGCTCAGAACAAAATAACTGTGTTTCCTACACACACGGACCATATCTAGCTCAACACTGCTTCAGAAACTGATACAAACCACAGGCCCTCTAACATAAAATCCTTTTGACTTACGAGGGAGAAACGTGGGGGCTTCCTGAACGATGTAGCTTCGTTTGAGCTCAAAAGTGACTGCGTTTACCTGAAACGAAGTCTTGCTTGTAGGAAGACACAGAGCCTGCCAGTTACCTCCATTTCTGAAGGGAAACACACAGCACAGTTCTCATCCATGAAAGACACTCTGCTTTAGAGCAAGAAGCAAGCTCTTGCTTTCTAGACTCTCTAATTAGGCTGGAAATGTGAGTGTGCTCAGAACAAAAGAACTGTGTTTCCTACACACACGGACCATATCTAGTTCAACTCTACTTCTGAAATTGATACAAACCACAGGCCCTCTTACATCCAATCCTTTTCACTTAAGAGCGAGAAACGTGGGAGGTTCGTGAAAGATGTAGCTTCCTATGAGGTCAAAAGTGACTGCATTTACCTGAAACGAAGTCTTGCATGTAGGAAGACGCAGAGCCTGCCATTTAAGTCCGTTTCTGAAGGGAAACACACAGCACAGTTCTAATCCATGAAAGACACTCTGCTTTAGAGAAAGAAGCAAGCTCTTGCTTTCTAGAGTCTCTAATAAGGCGGGAAACGTGAGTGTGGTCAAAACAAAAGAACTGTGCTTCCTACACACACGGACCATATCTATTTCAACTCTGCTTCTGAAACTGATACAATCCACAGGCCCTCTAAAATCCAATGCTTTTCACTTAAGAGCGAGAAACGTGTGAGCTTCGTGAAAGATGTAGCTTCTTTTGAGCTCAAAAGTGACTGCGTTTACCTGAAACGAAGTCTTGCTTGTAGGAAGACACAGAGCCTGCCATTTAACTCCGTTTCTGAAGGGAAACACACAGCACAGTTCTCATCCATGAAACACACTCTGCTTTAGAGCAAGAAGCAAGCTCTTCCTTCCTAGAGTCTCTTTTAAGGCTAGAAACGTGAGTGTGCTAAGAACAAAAGAACTGTGTTTCCTACACAGACGGACCATATCTAGTTCAACTCTGCTTCTGCAACTGATAAAAACCACAGGCCCTCTAAGATCCAATGCCTTTTGTTAAGAACGAGAAACGTGTGAGCTTCGTGAACGATGTAGCTTCGTTTGAGCTCAAAAGTGACTGCGTTTACCTGAAACTAAGTCTTGCTTGTAGGAAGACACAGAGTCTGCCATTTAACTCCGTTTGTGAAGGGAAACACACAGCACAGTTCTCATCCATGAAGGACACTCTGCTTTAGAGCAAGAAGCAAGCTCTTGCTTTCTAGAGTCTCTAATAAGGCGGGAAACGTGAGTGTGGTCAAAACAAAAGAACTGTGCTTCCTACACACACGGACCATATCTAGTTCAACGCTGCTTCTGAAACTGATACAATCCACAGGTCCTCTAAAATCCAATGCTTTTCACTTAAGAGCGAGAAACGTGTGAGCTTCTTGAAAGATGTAGCTTCGTTTAAGCTCAAAAGTCACTGCGTTTACCTGAAACGAGGTCTTGCTTGTACGAAGACACAGAGCCTGCCATTTAAGTCCGTTTCTGAAGGAAAACTCACAGTACAGTTCTCATCCATGAAATACAATCTGCTTTAGAGCAAGAAGCAAGCCCTTGCTTTCTAGAGTCTCTAATAAGTCGGGAAACGTGAGTGTGCTCAGAACAAAAGAACTGTGTTTCCTACACACAAGGACCATATGTAGTTCAACTCTGCTTCTGAAACTGATACAAACCACAGGCCCTCTAACATCCAATGCTTTTCACTTAAGAGCGAGAAACATGTGAGCTTCGTGACTATGTAGCTTCATTTGAGGTCAAAAGTGACTGCGTTTACCTGAACAGAAGTCTTCTTGTAGGAAGACACAGAGCCTGCCATTTAACTCCGTTTCTAAAGGGAAACACACAGCACAGTTCTCATCCATGAAACACACTCTGCTTTAGAGCAAGAAGCAAGCTCTTGCATTCTAGAGTCTCTAATAAGGCAGGAAACATGCGTGTGCTCAGAACAAAAGAACTGTCTTTCCTACACACACGGACCATATCTAGTTCAACTCTGCTTCTGAAACTGATACAAACCACAGGCCCTCTAACATCCAATGCCTTTTGTTAAGAGCGAGAAACGTGTGAGCTTCATGAAAGATGTAGCTTCGTTTGAGCTCAAAAGTGACTGGGTTTACCTGAAACAAAGTCTTGCTTGTAGGAAGACACAGAGCCTGCCATTTAACTCTGTTTCTGAAGGGAAACACACAGCACAGTTCTCATCCCTGAAAGACACTCTGCTTTAGAGCAAGAAGCATGCTCTTGCATTCTAGAGTCTCTAATAAGGTGGGAAACGTGAGTGTGCTCAGAACAAAAGAACTGTGTTTCCTACACACACGGACCATATCTAACTCAACTCTGCTTCGGAAACTGATACAAACCACAGGCCCTCTAACATAAAATCCTTTTCACTTAGAAGGGAGAAACGTGGGAGCTTCATGAACGATGTAGCTTCGTTTGAGCTCAACAGTGACTGCGTTTACCTGAAATTAAGTCTTGCTTGTAGGAAGACACAGAGCCTGCCATTTAACTCCGATTCTGAAGGGAAACACACAGCACAGTTCTCATCCATGAAAGACACTCTGCTTTAGAGCAAGAAGCAAGCTCTTGCTTTCTAGAGTCTCTTTTAAGGCTAGAAACGTGAGTGTGCTAAGAACAAAAGAACTGTGTTTCCTACACAGACGGACCATATCTAGTTCAACTCTGCTTCTGAAACTGATACAAACCACAGACCCTCTAACATCCAATGCCTTTCAGTTAAGAGCGAAAAACGTGTGAGCTTCGTGAACGATGTAGCTTCGCTTGAGCTCAAAAGTGACTGCATTTACCAGAAACGAAGTCTTGCTTGTACGAAGACACAGAGCCTGCCATATAACTCTGTTTCTGAAGGGAAACACACAGCACAGTTCTCATCCATGAAAGACACTCTGCTTTAGAGCAAGAAGCAAGCTCTTGCTTTCTAGATTCTCTAGTAAGGCTGGAAATGTGAGTGTGCTCAGAACAAAAGAACTGTGTTTCTTACACACACGGACCATATCTAGTTCAACTCTACTTCTGAAATTGATACAAACCACAGGCCCTCTTACATCCAATCCTTTTCACTTAAGAGCGAGAATCGTGGGAGCTTCGTGAACGATGTAGCTTCTTTTGAGGTCAAATGTGACTGCATATACCTGAAACGAAGTCTTGCATGTAGGAAGACACAGAGCCTGCCATTTTACTCCGTTTCTGAAGGGAAACACACAGCACAGTTCTCATCCATGAAAGACACTCTGCTTTAGAGCAAGAAGCAAGCTCTTCCTTCCTAGAGTCTCTTTTAAGGCTAGAAACATGAGTGTGCTAAGAACAAAAGAACTGTGTTTCCTACACAGATGGACCATATCTAGTTCAACTCTGCTTCTGAAACTGATAAAAACCACAGGCCCTCTAACATCCAATGCCTTTTGTTAAGAGCGAGAAACGTGTGAGCTTCGTGAACGATGTAGTTTCGTTTGAGCTCAAAAGTGACTGCGTTTACCTGAAACTAAGTCTTGCTTGTAGGAAGACACAGAGTCTGCCATTTAACTCCGTTTGTGAAGGGAAACACACAGCACAGTTCTCATCCATGAAAGATACTCTGCTTTAGAGCAAGAAGCAAGCTCTTGCTTTCTAGAGTCTCTAATAAGGCGGGAAACGTGAGTGTGGTCAAAACAAAAGAACTGTGCTTCCTACACACACGGACCATATCTAGTTCAACTCTGCTTCTGAAACTGATACAATCCACAGGTCCTCTAAAATCCAATGCTTTTCACTTAAGAGCGAGAAACGTGTGAGCTTCGTGAAAGATGTAGCTTCGTTTGAGCTCAAAAGTGACTGCGTTTACCTGAAACGAGGTCTTGCTTGAACGAAGACACAGAGCCTGCCATTTAACTCCGTTTCTGAAGGAAAACTCACAGCACAGTTCTCATCCATGAAAGACAATCTGCTTTAGAGCAAGAAGCAAGCCCTTGCTTTCTAGAGTCTCTAATAAGTCGGGAAACGTGAGTGTGCTCAGAACAAAAGAACTGTGTTTCCTACACACAAGGACCATATGTAGTTCAACTCTGCTTCTGAAACTGATACAAACCACAGGCCCTCTAACATCCAATGCTTTTCACTTAAGAGCGAGAAACATGTGAGCTTCGTGACTATGTAGCTTCATTTGAGCTCAAAAGTGACTGCGTTTACCTGAACAGAAGTCTTCTTGTAGGAAGACACAGAGCCTGCCATTTAACTCCGTTTCTAAAGGGAAACACACAGCACAGTTCTCATCCATGAAACACACTCTGCTTTAGAGCAAGAAGCAAGCTCTTGCTTTCTAGAGTCTCTAATAAGGCAGGAAACATGAGTGTGCTCAGAACAAAAGAACTGTCTTTCCTACACACACGGACCATATCTAGTTCAACTCTGCTTCTGAAACTGATACAAACCACAGGCCCTCTAACATCCAATGCCTTTTGTTAAGAGCGAGAAACGTGTGAGCTTCCTGAACGATGTAGCTTCGTTTGAGCTCAAAAGTGACTGCGTTTACCTGAAACGAAGTCTTGCTTGTAGGAAGACACAGAGCCTGCCATTTAACATTGTTTCTGAAGGGAAACACACAGCACACTTCTCATCCATGAAAGTCACTCTGCTTTAGAGCAAGAAGCAAGCTCTTGCTTTGTAGATTCTCTAATAAGGCTGGAAATGTGAGTGTGCTCAGAAGAAAAGAACTGTATTTCCTACACACACGGACCATATCTAGTTCAACTCTGCTTCTGAAACTGATACAATCCACAGGCCCTCTAAAATCCAATGCTTTTCACTTAAGAGCGAGAAACGTGTGAGCTTCGTGAACGATGTAGCTTCGTTTGAGCTCAAAAGTGACTGCGTTTACCTGAAACTAAGTCTTGCTTATAGGAAGACACAGAGACTGCCATTTAACTCCGTTTGTGAAGGGAAACATACAGCACAGTTCTCATCCATGAAAGACACTCTGCTATAGAGAAAGAAGCAAGCTCTTGCTTTCTAGAGTCTCTAATAAGGCGGGAAACATGAGTGTGCTCAAAACAAAAGAACTGTGCTTCCTACACACACGGACCATATCTATTTCAACTCTGCTTCTGAAACTGATACAATCCACAGGCCCTCTAAAATCCAATGCTTTTCACTTAAGAGCGAGAAACGTGTGAGCTTCGTGAAAGATGTAGCTTCTTTTGAGCTCAAAAGTGACTGCGTTTACCTGAAACGAAGTCTTGCTTGTAGGAAGACACAGAGCCTGCCATTTAACTCCGTTTCTGAAGGGAAACACACAGCACAGTTCTCATCCATGAAACACACTCTGCTTTAGAGCAAGAAGCAAGCTCTTCCTTCCTAGAGTCTCTTTTAAGGCTAGAAACGTGAGTGTGCTAAGAACAAAAGAACTGTGTTTCCTACACAGACGGACCATATCTAGTTCAACTCTGCTTCTGAAACTGATAAAAACCACAGGCCCTCTAACATCCAATGCCTTTTGTTAAGAGCGAGAAACGTGTGAGCTTCGTGAACGATGTAGCTTCGTTTGAGCTCAAAAGTGACTGTGTTTACCTGAAACTAAGTCTTGCTTGTAGGAAGACACAGAGTCTGCCATTTAACTCCGTTTGTGAAGGGAAACACACAGCACAGTTCTCATCCATGAAAGACACTCTGCTTTAGAGCAAGAAGCAAGCTCTTGCTTTCTAGAGTCTCTAATAAGGCGGGAAACGTGAGTGTGGTCAAAACAAAAGAACTGTGCTTCCTACACACACGGACCATATCTAGTTCAACTCTGCTTCTGAAACTGATACAATCCACAGGTCCTCTAAAATCCAATGCTTTTCACTTAAGAGCGAGAAACGTGTGAGCTTCGTGAAAGATGAAGCTTCGTTTGAGCTCAAAAGTGACTGCGTTTACCTGAAACGAGGTCTTGCTTGTACGAAGACACAGAGCCTGCCATTTAACTCCGTTTCTGAAGGAAAACTCACAGCACAGTTCTCATCCATGAAAGACAATCTGCTTTAGAGCAAGAAGCAAGCCCTTGCTTTCTAGAGTCTCTAATAAGTCGGGAAACGTGAGTGTGCTCAGAACAAAAGAACTGTGTTTCCTACACACAAGGACCATATGTAGTTCAACTCTGCTTCTGAAACTGATACAAACCACAGGCCCTCTAACATCCAATGCTTTTCACTTAAGAGCGAGAAACATGTGAGCTTCGTGACTATGTAGCTTCATTTGAGCTCAAAAGTGACTGCGTTTACCTGAACAGAAGTCTTCTTGAAGGAAGACACAGAGCCTGCCATTTAACTCCGTTTCTAAAGGGAAACACACAGCACAGTTCTCATCCATGAAACACACTCTGCTTTAGAGCAAGAAGCAAGCTCTTGCTTTCTAGAGTCTCTAATAAGGCAGGAAACATGAGTGTGCTCAGAACAAAAGAACTGTCTTTCCTACACACACGGACCATATCTAGTTCAACTCTGCTTCTGAAACTGATACAAACCACAGGCCCTCTAACATCCAATGCCTTTTGTTAAGAGCGAGAAACGTGTGAGCTTCCTGAACGATGTAGCTTCGTTTGAGCTCAAAAGTGACTGCGTTTACCTGAAACGAAGTCTTGCTTGTAGGAAGACACAGATCCTGCCATTTAACATTGTTTCTGAAGGGAAACACACAGCAAACTTCTCATGCATGAAAGTCACTCTGCTTTAGAGCAAGAAGCAAGCTCTTGCTTTGTAGATTCTCTAATAAGGCTGGAAATGTGAGTGTGCTCAGAAGAAAAGAACTGTATTTCCTACAC
The DNA here is from genome assembly GCA_949786385.1 of Onychomys leucogaster. Taxonomy (NCBI): domain Eukaryota; kingdom Metazoa; phylum Chordata; class Mammalia; order Rodentia; family Cricetidae; genus Onychomys; species Onychomys leucogaster. Next base: position 2,012,712 of record CATKUP010000092.1, on the reverse strand, counting down.
ACACGGACCATATCTAGTTCAACTCTACTTCTGAAATTGATACAAACCACAGGCCCTCTTACATCCAATCCTTTTCACTTAAGAGCGAGAAACGTGGGAGCTTCGTGAACGATGTAGCTTCGTTTGAGGTCAAAAGTGACTGCATATACCTGAAACGAAGTCTTGCTTGTAGGAAGACACAGAGCCTGCCATTTAACTCCGTTTCTGAAGGGAAACACACAGCACAGCTCTCAGCCATGAAAGACACTCTGCTTTAGAGCAAGAAGCATGCTCTTGCATTCTAGAGTCTCTAATAAGTTGGGAAACGTGAGTGTGCTCAGAACAAAAGAACTGTGTTTCCTACACACACGGACCATATCTAGCTCAACACTGCTTCGGAAACTGATACAAACCACAGGCCCTCTAACATAAAATCCTTTGAACTTAAGAGCGAGAAACGTGTGAGCTTCGTGAAAGATGTAGCTTCTTTGGAGCTCAAAAGTGACTGCGTTTACCTGAAAAGAAGTCTTGCTTGTAGGAAGACACAGAGCCTGCCATTTAACTCCGTTTCTGAAGGGAAACACACAGCACCGTTCTCATCCATGAAACACACTCTGCTTTAGAGCAAGAAGCAAGCTCTTCCTTCCTAGAGTCTCTTTTAAGGCTAGAAACGTGAGTGTGCTAAGAAGAAAAGAACTGTGTTTCCTACACAGACGGACCATATCTAGTTCAACTCTGCTTCTGAAACTGATAAAAACCACAGGCCCTCTAACATCCAATGCCTTTTGTTAAGAGCGAGAAACGTGTGAGCTTCGTGAACGATGTAGCTTCGTTTGAGCTCAAAAGTGACTGCGTTTACCTGAAACGAAGTCTTGCTTGTAGGAAGACACAGAGCCTGCCATTTAACTCCGTTTCTGAAGGGAAACACACAGCACAGTTCTCATCCATGAAAGTCACTCTGCTTTAGAGCAAGAAGCAAGCTCTTGCTTTGTAGATTCTCTAATAAGGCTGGAAATGTGAGTGTGCTCAGAAGAAAAGAACTGTATTTCCTACACACACGGACCATATCTAGTTCAACTCTGCTTCTGAAACTGATACAATCCACAGGCCCTCTAAAATCCAATGCTTTTCACTTAAGAGCGAGAAACGTGTGAGCTTCGTGAACGATGTAGCTTCGTTTGAGCTCAAAAGTGACTGCGTTTACCTGAAACTAAGTCTTGCTTATAGGAAGACACAGAGACTGCCATTTAACTCCGTTTGTGAAGGGAAACATACAGCACAGTTCTCATCCATGAAAGACACTCTGCTATAGAGCAAGAAGCAAGCTCTTGCTTTCTAGAGTCTCTAATAAGGCGGGAAACATGAGTGTGCTCAAAACAAAAGAACTGTGCTTCCTACACACACGGACCATATCTATTTCAACTCTGCTTCTGAAACTGATACAATCCACAGGCCCTCTAAAATCCAATGCTTTTCACTTAAGAGTGAGAAACGTGTGAGCTTCGTGAAAGATGTAGCTTCTTTTGACCTCAAAAGTGACTGCGTTTACCTGAAACGAAGTCTTGCTTGTAGGAAGACACAGAGCCTGCCATTTAACTCCGTTTCTGAAGGGAAACACACAGCACAGTTCTCATCCATGAAACACACTCTGCTTTAGAGCAAGAAGCAAGCTCTTCCTTCCTAGAGTCTCTTTTAAGGCTAGAAACGTGAGTGTGCTAAGAACAAAAGAACTGTGTTTCCTACACAGACGGACCATATCTAGTTCAACTCTGCTTCTGAAACTGATAAAAACCACAGGCCCTCTAACATCCAATGCCTTTTGTTAAGAGCGAGAAACGTGTGAGCTTCGTGAACGATGTAGCTTCGTTTGAGCTCAAAAGTGACTGTGTTTACCTGAAACTAAGTCTTGCTTGTAGGAAGACACAGAGTCTGCCATTTAACTCCGTTTGTGAAGGGAAACACACAGCACAGTTCTCATCCATGAAAGACACTCTGCTTTAGAGCAAGAAGCAAGCTCTTGCTTTCTAGAGTCTCTAATAAGGCGGGAAACGTGAGTGTGGTCAAAACAAAAGAACTGTGCTTCCTACACACACGGACCATATCTAGTTCAACTCTGCTTCTGAAACTGATACAATCCACAGGTCCACTAAAATCCAATGCTTTTCACTTAAGAGCGAGAAACGTGTGAGCTTCGTGAAAGATGAAGCTTCGTTTGAGCTCAAAAGTGACTGCGTTTACCTGAAACGAGGTCTTGCTTGTACGAAGACACAGAGCCTGCCATTTAACTCCGTTTCTGAAGGAAAACTCACAGCACATTTCTCATCCATGAAAGACAATCTGCTTTAGAGCAAGAAGCAAGCCCTTGCTTTCTAGAGTCTCTAATAAGTCGGGAAACGTGAGTGTGCTCAGAACAAAAGAACTGTGTTTCCTACACACAAGGACCATATGTAGTTCAACTCTGCTTCTGAAACTGATACAAACCACAGGCCCTCTAACATCCAATGCTTTTCACTTAAGAGCGAGAAACATGTGAGCTTCGTGACTATGTAGCTTCATTTGAGCTCAAAAGTGACTGCGTTTACCTGAACAGAAGTCTTCTTGAAGGAAGACACAGAGCCTGCCATTTAACTCCGTTTCTAAAGGGAAACACACAGCACAGTTCTCATCCATGAAACACACTCTGCTTTAGAGCAAGAAGCAAGCTCTTGCTTTCTAGAGTCTCTAATAAGGCAGGAAACATGAGTGTGCTCAGAACAAAAGAACTGTCTTTCCTACACACACGGACCATATCTAGTTCAACTCTGCTTCTGAAACTGATACAAACCACAGGCCCTCTAACATCCAATGCCTTTTGTTAAGAGCGAGAAACGTGTGAGCTTCCTGAACGATGTAGCTTCGTTTGAGCTCAAAAGTGACTGCGTTTACCTGAAACGAAGTCTTGCTTGTAGGAAGACACAGATCCTGCCATTTAACATTGTTTCTGAAGGGAAACACACAGCAAACTTCTCATGCATGAAAGTCACTCTGCTTTAGAGCAAGAAGCAAGCTCTTGCTTTGTAGATTCTCTAATAAGGCTGGAAATGTGAGTGTGCTCAGAAGAAAAGAACTGTATTTCCTACACACACGGACCATATCTAGTTCAACTCTACTTCTGAATTGATACAAACCACAGGCCCTCTTACATCCAATCCTTTTCACTTAAGAGCGAGAAACGTGGGAGCTTCGTGAACGATGTAGCTTCGTTTGAGGTCAAAAGTGACTGCATATACCTGAAACGAAGTCTTGCTTGTAGGAAGACACAGAGCCTGCCATTTAACTCCGTTTCTGAAGGGAAACACACAGCACAGCTCTCAGCCATGAAAGACACTCTGCTTTAGAGCAAGAAGCATGCTCTTGCATTCTAGAGTCTCTAATAAGTTGGGAAACGTGAGTGTGCTCAGAACAAAAGAACTGTGTTTCCTACACACACGGACCATATCTAGCTCAACACTGCTTCGGAAACTGATACAAACCACAGGCCCTCTAACATAAAATCCTTTGAACTTAAGAGCGAGAAACGTGTGAGCTTCGTGAAAGATGTAGCTTCTTTGGAGCTCAAAAGTGACTGCGTTTACCTGAAAAGAAGTCTTGCTTGTAGGAAGACACAGAGCCTGCCATTTAACTCCGTTTCTGAAGGGAAACACACAGCACCGTTCTCATTCATGAAACACACTCTGCTTTAGAGCAAGAAGCAAGCTCTTCCTTCCTAGAGTCTCTTTTAAGGCTAGAAACGTGAGTGTGCTAAGAAGAAAAGAACTGTGTTTCCTACACAGACGGACCATATCTAGTTCAACTCTGCTTCTGAAACTGATAAAAACCACAGGCCCTCTAACATCCAATGCCTTTTGTTAAGAGCGAGAAACGTGTGAGCTTCGTGAACGATGTAGCTTCGTTTGAGCTCAAAAGTGACTGCGTTTACCTGAAACGAAGTCTTGCTTGTAGGAAGACACAGAGCCTGCCATTTAACTCCGTTTCTGAAGGGAAACACACAGCACAGTTCTCATCCATGAAAGACACTCTGCTTTAGAGCAAGAAGCAAGCTCTTCCTTCCTAGAGTCTCCTTTAAGGCTAGAAACGTGAGTGTGCTAAGAACAAAAGAACTGTGTTTCTTACACAAACGGACCATATCTAGTTCAACTCTGCTTCTGAAACTGATAAAAACCACAGGCCCTCTAACATCCAATGCCTTTTGTTAAGAGCGAGAAACGTGTGAGCTTCGTGAACGATGTAGCTTCGTTTGAGCTCAAAAGTGACTGCGTTTACCTGAAACGAGGTCTTGCTTGAACGAAGACACAGAGCCTGCCATTTAACTCCGTTTCTGAAGGAAAACTCACAGCACAGTTCTCATCCATGAAAGACAATCTGCTTTAGAGCAAGAAGCAAGCCCTTGCTTTCTAGAGTCTCTAATAAGTCGGGAAACGTGAGTGTGCTCAGAACAAAAGAACTGTGTTTCCTACACACAAGGACCATATGTAGTTCAACTCTGCTTCTGAAACTGATACAAACCACAGGCCCTCTAACATCCAATGCTTTTCACTTAAGAGCGAGAAACATGTGAGCTTCGTGACTATGTAGCTTCATTTGAGCTCAAAAGTGACTGCGTTTACCTGAACAGAAGTCTTCTTGTAGGAAGACACAGAGCCTGCCATTTAACTCCGTTTCTAAAGGGAAACACACAGCACAGTTCTCATCCATGAAACACACTCTGCTTTAGAGCAAGAAGCAAGCTCTTGCTTTCTAGAGTCTCTAATAAGGCAGGAAACATGAGTGTGCTCAGAACAAAAGAACTGTCTTTCCTACACACACGGACCATATCTAGTTCAACTCTGCTTCTGAAACTGATACAAACCACAGGCCCTCTAACATCCAATGCCTTTTGTTAAGAGCGAGAAACGTGTGAGCTTCCTGAACGATGTAGCTTCGTTTGAGCTCAAAAGTGACTGCGTTTACCTGAAACGAAGTCTTGCTTGTAGGAAGACACAGAGCCTGCCATTTAACATTGTTTCTGAAGGGAAACACACAGCACACTTCTCATCCATGAAAGTCACTCTGCTTTAGAGCAAGAAGCAAGCTCTTGCTTTGTAGATTCTCTAATAAGGCTGGAAATGTGAGTGTGCTCAGAAGAAAAGAACTGTATTTCCTACACACACGGACCATATCTAGTTCAACTCTGCTTCTGAAACTGATACAATCCACTGGCCCTCTAAAATCCAATGCTTTTCACTTAAGAGCGAGAAACGTGTGAGCTTCGTGAACGATGTAGCTTCGTTTGAGCTCAAAAGTGACTGCGTTTACCTGAAACTAAGTCTTGCTTATAGGAAGACACAGAGACTGCCATTTAACTCCGTTTGTGAAGGGAAACATACAGCACAGTTCTCATCCATGAAAGACACTCTGCTATAGAGCAAGAAGCAAGCTCTTGCTTTCTAGAGTCTCTAATAAGGCGGGAAACATGAGTGTGCTCAAAACAAAAGAACTGTGCTTCCTACACACACGGACCATATCTATTTCAACTCTGCTTCTGAAACTGATACAATCCACAGGCCCTCTAAAATCCAATGCTTTTCACTTAAGAGCGAGAAACGTGTGAGCTTCGTGAAAGATGTAGCTTCTTTTGAGCTCAAAAGTGACTGCGTTTACCTGAAACGAAGTCTTGCTTGTAGGAAGACACAGAGCCTGCCATTTAACTCCGTTTCTGAAGGGAAACACACAGCACAGTTCTCATCCATGAAACACACTCTGCTTTAGAGCAAGAAGCAAGCTCTTCCTTCCTAGAGTCTCTTTTAAGGCTAGAAACGTGAGTGTGCTAAGAACAAAAGAACTGTGTTTCCTACACAGACGGACCATATCTAGTTCAACTCTGCTTCTGAAACTGATAAAAACCACAGGCCCTCTAACATCCAATGCCTTTTGTTAAGAGCGAGAAACGTGTGAGCTTCGTGAACGATGTAGCTTCGTTTGAGCTCAAAAGTGACTGTGTTTACCTGAAACTAAGTCTTGCTTGTAGGAAGACACAGAGTCTGCCATTTAACTCCGTTTGTGAAGGGAAACACACAGCACAGTTCTCATCCATGAAAGACACTCTGCTTTAGAGCAAGAAGCAAGCTCTTGCTTTCTAGAGTCTCTAATAAGGCGGGAAACGTGAGTGTGGTCAAAACAAAAGAACTGTGCTTCCTACACACACGGACCATATCTAGTTCAACTCTGCTTCTGAAACTGATACAATCCACAGGTCCTCTAAAATCCAATGCTTTTCACTTAAGAGCGAGAAACGTGTGAGCTTCGTGAAAGATGAAGCTTCGTTTGAGCTCAAAAGTGACTGCGTTTACCTGAAACGAGGTCTTGCTTGTACGAAGACACAGAGCCTGCCATTTAACTCCGTTTCTGAAGGAAAACTCACAGCACAGTTCTCATCCATGAAAGACAATCTGCTTTAGAGCAAGAAGCAAGCCCTTGCTTTCTAGAGTCTCTAATAAGTCGGGAAACGTGAGTGTGCTCAGAACAAAAGAACTGTGTTTCCTACACACAAGGACCATATGTAGTTCAACTCTGCTTCTGAAACTGATACAAACCACAGGCCCTCTAACATCCAATGCTTTTCACTTAAGAGCGAGAAACATGTGAGCTTCGTGACTATGTAGCTTCATTTGAGCTCAAAAGTGACTGCGTTTACCTGAACAGAAGTCTTCTTGAAGGAAGACACAGAGCCTGCCATTTAACTCCGTTTCTAAAGGGAAACACACAGCACAGTTCTCATCCATGAAACACACTCTGCTTTAGAGCAAGAAGCAAGCTCTTGCTTTCTAGAGTCTCTAATAAGGCAGGAAACATGAGTGTGCTCAGAACAAAAGAACTGTCTTTCCTACACACACGGACCATATCTAGTTCAACTCTGCTTCTGAAACTGATACAAACCACAGGCCCTCTAACATCCAATGCCTTTCAGTTAAGAGCGAGAAAGGTGTGAGCTCTGTGAGGATGTAGCTTCGTTTGAGCTCAAAATTGACTGCGTTTACCTGAAACGAAGTCTTGCATGTAGGAAGACACAGAGCCTGCCATTTTACTCCGTTTCTGAAGGGAAACACACAGCACAGTTCTCATCCATGAAAGACACTCTGCTTTAGAGCAAGAAGCAAGCTCTTGCTTTCTAGAGTCTCTATTAAGGCTAGAAACGTGAGTGTGCTAAGAACAAAAGAACTGTGTTTCCTACACACACGGACCATATCTAGTTCAACTCTGCTTCTGAAACTGATACAAACCACAGGCCCTCTACCATCCTATCCTTTTAACTTAAGAGCGAGAAACGTGGGAGCTTCCTGAACAATATAGCTTCGTTTGAGCTCAAAATTGACTGTGTTTACCTGAAACGAAGTCTTGCTTGTCGGAAGACACAGAGCCTGCCATTTAACTCCGTTTCTGAAGGGAAACACACAGCACAGTTCTCATCCATGAAAGACACTCTGCTTTAGAGCAAGAAGCATTCTCTTGCATTCTAGAGTCTCTAATAAGGTTGGAAACGTGAGTGTGCTCAGAACAAAAGAACTGTGTTTACTACACACACGGACCATATCTAGTTCAACTCTGCTTCGGGAACTGATACAAACCACAGGCCCTCTAACATAAAATACCTTTCACTTATGAGGGAGAAACGTGGGAGCTTCGTGAACGATGTAGCTTCGTATGAGCTCAAAAGTGACTGCGTTTACCTGAAACAAAGTCTTGCTTGTAGGAAGACACAGAGGGTGCCATTTAACTCCGTTACTGAAGGGAAACACACAGCAGAATTCTCATTCATGTAAGACACTCTGCTTTAGAGCAAGAAGCAAGCTCTTGCTTTCTAGAGTCTCTAATAAGGCAGGAAACGTGAGTGTGCTCAGAAAAAAAGAACTGTGTTTCGTACACACACGGACCATATCTAGTTCAACTCTGCTTCTGAAACTGATACAAACCACAGGCCCTCTAACATCCAGTGCCTTTTTTAAGAGCAAGAAACTTTTGAGCTTCGTGAATGATGTAGCTTCGTTTGAGCTCAAAAGTGACTGTGTTTACCTGAAACGAAGTCTTGCTTGTAGGAAGACACAGAGCCTGCCATTTAACACTGTTTCTGAAGGGAAACACGCAGCACAGTTCTCATCCATGAAAGACACTCTGCTTTAGAGCAAGAAGCATGCTCTTGCATTCTAGAAGCTCTAATAAGGTGGGAAACGTGAGTGTGCTCATAACAAAAGAACTGTGTTTCCTACACACACGGACCATAACTAGTTCAACTCTACTTCTGAAATTGATACAAACCACAGGCCCTCTTACATCCAATCCTTTTCACTTAAGAGCGAGAAACGTGGGAGCTTCGTGAACGATGTAGCTTCGTTTGAGCTCAAAAGTGACTGCATTTACCGGAAACAAACATTGCTTGTATGAAGACACAGAGCCTGCCATTTAACTCCGTTTCTGAAGGGAAACACACAGCACAGTTCTCATCCATGAAAGACACTCTGCTTTAGAGCAAGAAGCAAGGTCTTGCTTTCTAGAGTCTCTAATAAGGCGGATAACGTGAGTGTGCTCTGAACAAAAGAACTGTGTTTCCTACACACATGGACCATATCTAGTTCAACTCTGCTTCTGAAACTGATACAGCCCACAGGCCCTCTAACATCCAATGCTTTTCACGTAAGAGCGAGAAACGTGTGAGCTTCGTGACGATGTAGCTTCATTTGAGCTCAAAAGTGACTGCGTTTACGTGAAACGAAGTCTTGCTTGTAGGAAGACACAGAGCCTGCCATTTAACTCCGTTTCTGAAGGGAAACACACAGCACAGTTCTCATCCATGAAAGACAATCTGCTTTAGAGCAAGAAGCAAGCTCTTGCTTCCTAGAGTCTCTAATAAGGCGGGAAATGTGAGTGTGCTCAGAACAAAAGAACTGTGTTTCCTACACACACGGACCATATCTAGTTCAACTCTACTTCTGAAATTGATAAAAACCACAGGCCCTCTTACATCCAATCCTTTTCACTTAAGAGCGAGAAAGGTGTGAGCTTCGTGTACAATGTAGCTTCATTTGAGGTCAAAAGTGACTGCATTTACCTGAAAAGAAGTCTTGCATGTAGGAAGACACAGAGCCTGCCATTTAACTCTGTTTCTGAAGGGAAACACACAGCACAGTTCTCATCCATGAAAGACACTCTGCTTTAGAGCAAGAAGCAGGCTCTTGCTTTCTAGAGTCTCTAATTAGGTGGGAAACGTGAGTGTGCTCAAAACAAAAGAACTGTGTTTCCTACGTACACGGACCATATCTAGTTCAACTCTACTTCTGAAATTGATACAAACCACAGGCCCTCTTACATCCAATCCTTTTCACTTAAGAGCGAGAAACGTGGGAGCTTCGTGAACGATGTAGGTTCGTTTGAGCTCAAAAGTGACTGCGTTTACCTGAAACGAAGTCTTGCGTGTAGGAAGACACAGAGCGTGCCAGTTACCTCCGTTTCTGAAGGGAAACACACAGCACAGTTCTCATCCATGAAAGACACTCTGCTTTAGAGCAAGAAGCAAGCACTTGCTTTCTAGACTCTCTAATTAGGCTGGAAATGTGAGTGTGCTCAGAACAAAAGAACTGTGTTTCCTACACACACGGACCATATCTAGTTCCACTCTACTTCTGAAATTGATACAAACCACAGGCCCTCTTACATCCAATTCTTTTCACTTAAGAGCGAGAAACGTGTGAGCTTCATGACGATGTAGCTTCATTTGAGCTCAAAAGTTACTGCGTTTACCTGAAACGAAGTATTGCTTGTAGGAAGACACAGAGTCTGCCATTTAACTCCGTTTGTGAAGGGAAACACACAGCACAGTTCTCATCCATGAAAGACACTCTGCTTTAGAGCAAGAAGCAAGCTCTTGCTTTCTAGAATCTCTAATATGGCTGGAAACGTGAGTGTGCTCAAAACAAAAGAACTGTGTTTCCTACACACAAGGACCATATCTAGTTCAACTCTGCTTCTGAAACTGATACAAACCACAGACCCTCTAACATAAAATCCTTTTGACTTACGAGGGTGAAACGTGGGGGCTTCCTGCACGATGTAGCTTCGTTTGAGCTCAAAAGTGACTGCGTTTACCTGAAACGAAGTCTTGCTTGTAGGAAGACACAGAGCCTGCCAGTTACCTCCGTTTCTGAAGGGAAACACACAGCACAGTTCTCATCCATGAAAGACACTCTGCTTTAGAGCAAGAAGCAAGCTCTTGCTTTCTAGACTCTCTAATTAGGCTGGAAATGTGAGTGTGCTCAGAACAAAAGAACTGTGTTTCCTACACACACGGACCATATCTAGTTCCACTCTACTTCTGAAATTGATACAAACCACAGGCCCTCTTACATCCAATCCTTTTCACTTAAGAGCGAGAAACGTGGGAGCTTCGTGAAAGATGTAGCTTCCTATGAGGTCAAAAGTGACTGCATTTACCTGAAACGAAGTCTTGCATGTAGGAAGACGCAGAGCCTGCCACTTAACTCCCTTTCTGAAGGGGAACACACAGCACAGTTCTCATCCATGAAAGACACTCTGCTTTAGAGCAAGAAGCAAGCTCTTGCTTTCTAGAGTCTCTAACAAGGCGGGAAACGTCAGTGTGGTCAAAACAAAAGAACTGTGCTTCCTACATATACGGACCGTATCTAGTTCAACTCTGCTTCTGAAACTGATACAATCCACAGGCCCTCTAAAATCCAATGCTTTTCACTTAAGAGCGAGAAACGTGTGAGCTTCGTGAAAGATGTAGCTTCTTTTGAGCTCAAAAGTGACTGCGTTTACCTGAAACGAAGTCTTGCTTGTAGGAAGACAAAGAGCCTGCCATTTAACTCCGTTTCTGAAGGGAAACACACAGCACAGTTCTCATCCATGAAACACACTCTGCTTTAGAGCAAGAAGCAAGCTCTTCCTTCCTAGAGTCTCTTTTAAGGCTAGAAACGTGAGTGTGCTAAGAATAAAAGAACTGTGTTTCCTACACAGACGGACCATATCTAGTTCAACTCTGCTTCTGAAACTGATAAAAACCACAGGCCCTCTAACATCAAATGCCTTTTGTTAAGAGCGAGAAACGTGTGAGCTTCGTGAACGATGTAGCTTCATTTGAGCTCAAAAGTGACTGCGTTTACCTGAAACTAAGTCTTGCTTGTAGGAAGACACAGAGTCTGCCATTTAACTCCGTTTGTGAAGGGAAACACACAGCACAGTTCTCATCCATGAAAGACACTCTGCTTTAGAGCAAGAAGCAAGCTCTTGCTTTCTAGAGTCTCTAATATGGCTGGAAACGTGAGTGTGCTCAAAACAAAAGAACTGTGTTTCCTACACACAAGGAGCATATCTAGTTCAACTCTGCTTCTGAAACTGATACAAACCACAGACCCTCTAACATCCAATGCCTTTCAGATAAGAGCGAAAAACGTCTGAGCTTCGTGAACGATGTAGCTTCATTTGAGCTCAAAAGTGACTGCGTTTACCTGAAACGAAGTCTTGCTTCTAGGAAGACACAGAGCCTGCCATTTAACTCCGTTTCTGAAGGGAAACACACAGCACAGTTCTCATCCATGAAAGACACTCTGCTTTAGAGCAAGAAGCAAGCTCTTGCATTCTAGAGTCTCTAATAAGGTGGGAAACGTGAGTGTGCTCATAACAAAAGAGCTGTGTTTCCTACACACACGGACCATATCTAGTTCAACTCTGCTTCGGAAACTGATACAAACCACAGGCCCTCTAACATAAAATCCTTTTCACTTACGAGGGAGAAACGTGGGAGCTTCGTGAACGATGTAGCTTCTTTTGAGCTCAAAAGTGACTGCGTTTACCTGAAACGAAGTCTTGCTTGTAGGAAGACACAGAGCCTGCCATTTAACCCTGCTTCTGAAGGGAAACACACAGCACAGTTCTCATCCATGAAAGACACTGTGCTTTAGAGCAAGAAGCAAGCTCTTGCTTTCTAGATTCTCTAATAAGGCTGGAAATGTGAGTGTGCTCAGAACAAAAGAACTGTGTTTCCTACACACACGGACCATATCTAGTTCAACGCTACTTCTGAAATTGATACAAACCACAGGCCCTCTTACATCCAATCCTTTTCACTTAAGAGCGAGAAACGTGTGAGCTTCGTGAAAGATGTAGCTTCTTTTGAGCTCAAAAGTGACTGCGTTTACCTGAAACGAAGTCTTGCTTGTAGGAAGACACAGAGCCTGCTATTTAACTCCGTTTCTGAAGGGAAACACACAGTACAGTTCTCATCCATGAAAGACAGTCTGCTTTAGAGCAAGACGCATGCTCTTGCATCCTAGAGTCTGTAATAAGGCGGGAAACGTGAGTGTGCTCAGAACAAAAGAACTGTGCTTCCTACACACACGCACCATATGTATTTCAACCCTGCTTCTGAAACTGATACAAACAACAGGCCCTCTAACATCCAATGCCTTTCAGTTAAGAGCAAGAAACGTGTTAGCGTTGTGAACAATGTAGCTTCGTTTGAGCTCAAAACTGACTGCGTTTACCTGAAACGAAGTCTTGCTTCTTTAACTCCGTTTCTGAAGGGAAACACGCAGCACAGTTCTCATCCATGAAAGACACTCTGCTTTAGAGCAAGAAGCAAGCTCTTGCTTTCTAGAGTCTCTAATAAGGCGGGAAACGTGAGTGTGCTCAAAACAAAAGAACTGTGCTTCCTACACACATGGACCATATCTATTTCAACTCTGCTTCTGAAACTGATACAAACCACAGGCCCTCTAACATCCAATGCTTTTCACTTAAGAGCGAGAAACGTGTGAGCTTCATGAAAGATGTAGCTTCGTTTGAGCTCAAAAGTGACTGGGTTTACCTGAAACAAAATCTTGCTTGGATGAAGACACAGAGCCTGCCATTTAACTCTGTTTCTGAAGGGAAACACACAGCACAGTTCTCATCCATGAAAGACACTCTGCTTTAGAGCAAGAAGCATGCTCTTGCATTCTAGAGTCTCTAATAAGGTGGGAAACGTGAGTGTGCTCAGAACAAAAGAACTGTGTTTCCTACACACACGGACCATATCTAGCTCAACTCTGCTTCGGAAACTGATACAAACCACAGGCCCTCTAACATACAATCCTTTTCACTTAGAAGGGAGAAACGTGGGAGCTTCATGAATGATGTAGCTTCGTTTGAGCTCAACAGTGACTGCGTTTACCTGAAATTAAGTCTTGCTTGTAGGAAGACACAGAGCCTGCCATTTAACTCCAATTCTGAATGGAAACACACAGCACAGTTCTCATCCATGAAAGACACTCTGCTTTAGAGCAAGAAGCAAGCTCTTGCTTTCTAGAGTCTCTTTTAAGGCTAGAAACGTGAGTGTGCTAAGAACAAAAGAACTGTGTTTCCTACACTGACGGACCATATCTAGTTCAACTTTGCTTCTGAAACTGATACAAACCACAGACCCTCTAACATCCAATGCCTTTCAGTTAAGAGCGAAAAACGTGTGAGCTTCGTGAACGATGTAGCTTCGCTTGAGCTCAAAAGTGACTGCATTTACCAGAAACGAAGTCTTGCTTGTACGAAGACACAGAGCCTGCCATATAACTCTGTTTCTGAAGGGAAACACACAGCACAGTTCTCATCCATCAAAGACACTCTGCTTTAGAGCAAGAAGCAAGCTCTTGCTTTCTAGATTCTCTAATAAGGCTGGAAATGTGAGTGTGCTCAGAACAAAAGAACTGTGTTTCTTACACACACGGACCATATCTAGTTCAACTCTACTTCTGAAATTGATACAAACCACAGGCCCTCTTACATCCAATCCTTTTCACTTAAGAGCGAGAATCGTGGGAGCTTCGTGAACGATGTAGCTTCTTTTGAGGTCAAATGTGACTGCATATACCTGAAACGAAGTCTTGCATGTAGGAAGACACAGAGCCTGCCATTTAACTCCGTTTCTGAAGGGAAACACACAGCACAGTTCTCATCCATGAAAGACACTCTGCTTTAGAGCAAGAAGCAAGCTCTTGCTTTCTAGAATCTGTAATAAGGCGGGAAACGTGAGTGTGCTCAGAACAAAAGAACTGTGCTTCCTACACACATGGACCATATCTATTTCAACTCTGCTTCTGAAACTGATACAAACCACAGGCCCTCTAACATCCAATGCTTTTCACTTAAGAGCGAGAAACGTGTGAGCTTCATGAAAGATGTAGCTTCGTTTGAGCTCAAAAGTGACTGGGTTTACCTGAAACAAAGTCTTGCTTGTAGGAAGACACAGAGCCTGCCATTTAACTCTGTTTCTGAAGGGAAACACACAGCACAGTTCTCATCCATGAAAGACACTCTGCTTTAGAGCAAGAAGCATGCTCTTGCATTCTAGAGTCTCTAATAAGGTGGGAAACGTGAGTGTGCTCAGAAAAAAAGAACTGTGTTTCCTACACACACGGACCATATCTAGCTCAACTCTGCTTCGGAAACTGATACAAACCACAGACCCTCTAACATCCAATGCCTTTCAGTTAAGAGCGAAAATCGTGTGAGCTTCGTGAACGATGTAGCTTCATTTGAGCTCAAAAGTGACTGCGTTTACCTGAAACGAAGTCTTGCTTGTAGGAAGACACTAGGCCTGCCATTTAACTCCGTTTCTCAAGGGAAACACACAGCACAGTTCTCATCCATGAAAGACACTCTGCTTTAGAGCAAGAAGCATGCTCTTGCATTCTAGAGTCTCTAATAAGGTGGGAAACGTGAGTGTGCTCAGAACAAAATAACTGTGTTTCCTACACACACGGACCATATCTAGCTCAACACTGCTTCAGAAACTGATACAAACCACAGGCCCTCTAACATAAAATCCTTTTGACTTACGAGGGAGAAACGTGGGGGCTTCCTGAACGATGTAGCTTCGTTTGAGCTCAAAAGTGACTGCGTTTACCTGAAACGAAGTCTTGCTTGTAGGAAGACACAGAGCCTGCCAGTTACCTCCATTTCTGAAGGGAAACACACAGCACAGTTCTCATCCATGAAAGACACTCTGCTTTAGAGCAAGAAGCAAGCTCTTGCTTTCTAGACTCTCTAATTAGGCTGGAAATGTGAGTGTGCTCAGAACAAAAGAACTGTGTTTCCTACACACACGGACCATATCTAGTTCAACTCTACTTCTGAAATTGATACAAACCACAGGCCCTCTTACATCCAATCCTTTTCACTTAAGAGCGAGAAACGTGGGAGGTTCGTGAAAGATGTAGCTTCCTATGAGGTCAAAAGTGACTGCATTTACCTGAAACGAAGTCTTGCATGTAGGAAGACGCAGAGCCTGCCATTTAAGTCCGTTTCTGAAGGGAAACACACAGCACAGTTCTAATCCATGAAAGACACTCTGCTTTAGAGAAAGAAGCAAGCTCTTGCTTTCTAGAGTCTCTAATAAGGCGGGAAACGTGAGTGTGGTCAAAACAAAAGAACTGTGCTTCCTACACACACGGACCATATCTATTTCAACTCTGCTTCTGAAACTGATACAATCCACAGGCCCTCTAAAATCCAATGCTTTTCACTTAAGAGCGAGAAACGTGTGAGCTTCGTGAAAGATGTAGCTTCTTTTGAGCTCAAAAGTGACTGCGTTTACCTGAAACGAAGTCTTGCTTGTAGGAAGACACAGAGCCTGCCATTTAACTCCGTTTCTGAAGGGAAACACACAGCACAGTTCTCATCCATGAAACACACTCTGCTTTAGAGCAAGAAGCAAGCTCTTCCTTCCTAGAGTCTCTTTTAAGGCTAGAAACGTGAGTGTGCTAAGAACAAAAGAACTGTGTTTCCTACACAGACGGACCATATCTAGTTCAACTCTGCTTCTGCAACTGATAAAAACCACAGGCCCTCTAAGATCCAATGCCTTTTGTTAAGAACGAGAAACGTGTGAGCTTCGTGAACGATGTAGCTTCGTTTGAGCTCAAAAGTGACTGCGTTTACCTGAAACTAAGTCTTGCTTGTAGGAAGACACAGAGTCTGCCATTTAACTCCGTTTGTGAAGGGAAACACACAGCACAGTTCTCATCCATGAAGGACACTCTGCTTTAGAGCAAGAAGCAAGCTCTTGCTTTCTAGAGTCTCTAATAAGGCGGGAAACGTGAGTGTGGTCAAAACAAAAGAACTGTGCTTCCTACACACACGGACCATATCTAGTTCAACGCTGCTTCTGAAACTGATACAATCCACAGGTCCTCTAAAATCCAATGCTTTTCACTTAAGAGCGAGAAACGTGTGAGCTTCTTGAAAGATGTAGCTTCGTTTAAGCTCAAAAGTCACTGCGTTTACCTGAAACGAGGTCTTGCTTGTACGAAGACACAGAGCCTGCCATTTAAGTCCGTTTCTGAAGGAAAACTCACAGTACAGTTCTCATCCATGAAATACAATCTGCTTTAGAGCAAGAAGCAAGCCCTTGCTTTCTAGAGTCTCTAATAAGTCGGGAAACGTGAGTGTGCTCAGAACAAAAGAACTGTGTTTCCTACACACAAGGACCATATGTAGTTCAACTCTGCTTCTGAAACTGATACAAACCACAGGCCCTCTAACATCCAATGCTTTTCACTTAAGAGCGAGAAACATGTGAGCTTCGTGACTATGTAGCTTCATTTGAGGTCAAAAGTGACTGCGTTTACCTGAACAGAAGTCTTCTTGTAGGAAGACACAGAGCCTGCCATTTAACTCCGTTTCTAAAGGGAAACACACAGCACAGTTCTCATCCATGAAACACACTCTGCTTTAGAGCAAGAAGCAAGCTCTTGCATTCTAGAGTCTCTAATAAGGCAGGAAACATGCGTGTGCTCAGAACAAAAGAACTGTCTTTCCTACACACACGGACCATATCTAGTTCAACTCTGCTTCTGAAACTGATACAAACCACAGGCCCTCTAACATCCAATGCCTTTTGTTAAGAGCGAGAAACGTGTGAGCTTCATGAAAGATGTAGCTTCGTTTGAGCTCAAAAGTGACTGGGTTTACCTGAAACAAAGTCTTGCTTGTAGGAAGACACAGAGCCTGCCATTTAACTCTGTTTCTGAAGGGAAACACACAGCACAGTTCTCATCCCTGAAAGACACTCTGCTTTAGAGCAAGAAGCATGCTCTTGCATTCTAGAGTCTCTAATAAGGTGGGAAACGTGAGTGTGCTCAGAACAAAAGAACTGTGTTTCCTACACACACGGACCATATCTAACTCAACTCTGCTTCGGAAACTGATACAAACCACAGGCCCTCTAACATAAAATCCTTTTCACTTAGAAGGGAGAAACGTGGGAGCTTCATGAACGATGTAGCTTCGTTTGAGCTCAACAGTGACTGCGTTTACCTGAAATTAAGTCTTGCTTGTAGGAAGACACAGAGCCTGCCATTTAACTCCGATTCTGAAGGGAAACACACAGCACAGTTCTCATCCATGAAAGACACTCTGCTTTAGAGCAAGAAGCAAGCTCTTGCTTTCTAGAGTCTCTTTTAAGGCTAGAAACGTGAGTGTGCTAAGAACAAAAGAACTGTGTTTCCTACACAGACGGACCATATCTAGTTCAACTCTGCTTCTGAAACTGATACAAACCACAGACCCTCTAACATCCAATGCCTTTCAGTTAAGAGCGAAAAACGTGTGAGCTTCGTGAACGATGTAGCTTCGCTTGAGCTCAAAAGTGACTGCATTTACCAGAAACGAAGTCTTGCTTGTACGAAGACACAGAGCCTGCCATATAACTCTGTTTCTGAAGGGAAACACACAGCACAGTTCTCATCCATGAAAGACACTCTGCTTTAGAGCAAGAAGCAAGCTCTTGCTTTCTAGATTCTCTAGTAAGGCTGGAAATGTGAGTGTGCTCAGAACAAAAGAACTGTGTTTCTTACACACACGGACCATATCTAGTTCAACTCTACTTCTGAAATTGATACAAACCACAGGCCCTCTTACATCCAATCCTTTTCACTTAAGAGCGAGAATCGTGGGAGCTTCGTGAACGATGTAGCTTCTTTTGAGGTCAAATGTGACTGCATATACCTGAAACGAAGTCTTGCATGTAGGAAGACACAGAGCCTGCCATTTTACTCCGTTTCTGAAGGGAAACACACAGCACAGTTCTCATCCATGAAAGACACTCTGCTTTAGAGCAAGAAGCAAGCTCTTCCTTCCTAGAGTCTCTTTTAAGGCTAGAAACATGAGTGTGCTAAGAACAAAAGAACTGTGTTTCCTACACAGATGGACCATATCTAGTTCAACTCTGCTTCTGAAACTGATAAAAACCACAGGCCCTCTAACATCCAATGCCTTTTGTTAAGAGCGAGAAACGTGTGAGCTTCGTGAACGATGTAGTTTCGTTTGAGCTCAAAAGTGACTGCGTTTACCTGAAACTAAGTCTTGCTTGTAGGAAGACACAGAGTCTGCCATTTAACTCCGTTTGTGAAGGGAAACACACAGCACAGTTCTCATCCATGAAAGATACTCTGCTTTAGAGCAAGAAGCAAGCTCTTGCTTTCTAGAGTCTCTAATAAGGCGGGAAACGTGAGTGTGGTCAAAACAAAAGAACTGTGCTTCCTACACACACGGACCATATCTAGTTCAACTCTGCTTCTGAAACTGATACAATCCACAGGTCCTCTAAAATCCAATGCTTTTCACTTAAGAGCGAGAAACGTGTGAGCTTCGTGAAAGATGTAGCTTCGTTTGAGCTCAAAAGTGACTGCGTTTACCTGAAACGAGGTCTTGCTTGAACGAAGACACAGAGCCTGCCATTTAACTCCGTTTCTGAAGGAAAACTCACAGCACAGTTCTCATCCATGAAAGACAATCTGCTTTAGAGCAAGAAGCAAGCCCTTGCTTTCTAGAGTCTCTAATAAGTCGGGAAACGTGAGTGTGCTCAGAACAAAAGAACTGTGTTTCCTACACACAAGGACCATATGTAGTTCAACTCTGCTTCTGAAACTGATACAAACCACAGGCCCTCTAACATCCAATGCTTTTCACTTAAGAGCGAGAAACATGTGAGCTTCGTGACTATGTAGCTTCATTTGAGCTCAAAAGTGACTGCGTTTACCTGAACAGAAGTCTTCTTGTAGGAAGACACAGAGCCTGCCATTTAACTCCGTTTCTAAAGGGAAACACACAGCACAGTTCTCATCCATGAAACACACTCTGCTTTAGAGCAAGAAGCAAGCTCTTGCTTTCTAGAGTCTCTAATAAGGCAGGAAACATGAGTGTGCTCAGAACAAAAGAACTGTCTTTCCTACACACACGGACCATATCTAGTTCAACTCTGCTTCTGAAACTGATACAAACCACAGGCCCTCTAACATCCAATGCCTTTTGTTAAGAGCGAGAAACGTGTGAGCTTCCTGAACGATGTAGCTTCGTTTGAGCTCAAAAGTGACTGCGTTTACCTGAAACGAAGTCTTGCTTGTAGGAAGACACAGAGCCTGCCATTTAACATTGTTTCTGAAGGGAAACACACAGCACACTTCTCATCCATGAAAGTCACTCTGCTTTAGAGCAAGAAGCAAGCTCTTGCTTTGTAGATTCTCTAATAAGGCTGGAAATGTGAGTGTGCTCAGAAGAAAAGAACTGTATTTCCTACACACACGGACCATATCTAGTTCAACTCTGCTTCTGAAACTGATACAATCCACAGGCCCTCTAAAATCCAATGCTTTTCACTTAAGAGCGAGAAACGTGTGAGCTTCGTGAACGATGTAGCTTCGTTTGAGCTCAAAAGTGACTGCGTTTACCTGAAACTAAGTCTTGCTTATAGGAAGACACAGAGACTGCCATTTAACTCCGTTTGTGAAGGGAAACATACAGCACAGTTCTCATCCATGAAAGACACTCTGCTATAGAGCAAGAAGCAAGCTCTTGCTTTCTAGAGTCTCTAATAAGGCGGGAAACATGAGTGTGCTCAAAACAAAAGAACTGTGCTTCCTACACACACGGACCATATCTATTTCAACTCTGCTTCTGAAACTGATACAATCCACAGGCCCTCTAAAATCCAATGCTTTTCACTTAAGAGCGAGAAACGTGTGAGCTTCGTGAAAGATGTAGCTTCTTTTGAGCTCAAAAGTGACTGCGTTTACCTGAAACGAAGTCTTGCTTGTAGGAAGACACAGAGCCTGCCATTTAACTCCGTTTCTGAAGGGAAACACACAGCACAGTTCTCATCCATGAAACACACTCTGCTTTAGAGCAAGAAGCAAGCTCTTCCTTCCTAGAGTCTCTTTTAAGGCTAGAAACGTGAGTGTGCTAAGAACAAAAGAACTGTGTTTCCTACACAGACGGACCATATCTAGTTCAACTCTGCTTCTGAAACTGATAAAAACCACAGGCCCTCTAACATCCAATGCCTTTTGTTAAGAGCGAGAAACGTGTGAGCTTCGTGAACGATGTAGCTTCGTTTGAGCTCAAAAGTGACTGTGTTTACCTGAAACTAAGTCTTGCTTGTAGGAAGACACAGAGTCTGCCATTTAACTCCGTTTGTGAAGGGAAACACACAGCACAGTTCTCATCCATGAAAGACACTCTGCTTTAGAGCAAGAAGCAAGCTCTTGCTTTCTAGAGTCTCTAATAAGGCGGGAAACGTGAGTGTGGTCAAAACAAAAGAACTGTGCTTCCTACACACACGGACCATATCTAGTTCAACTCTGCTTCTGAAACTGATACAATCCACAGGTCCTCTAAAATCCAATGCTTTTCACTTAAGAGCGAGAAACGTGTGAGCTTCGTGAAAGATGAAGCTTCGTTTGAGCTCAAAAGTGACTGCGTTTACCTGAAACGAGGTCTTGCTTGTACGAAGACACAGAGCCTGCCATTTAACTCCGTTTCTGAAGGAAAACTCACAGCACAGTTCTCATCCATGAAAGACAATCTGCTTTAGAGCAAGAAGCAAGCCCTTGCTTTCTAGAGTCTCTAATAAGTCGGGAAACGTGAGTGTGCTCAGAACAAAAGAACTGTGTTTCCTACACACAAGGACCATATGTAGTTCAACTCTGCTTCTGAAACTGATACAAACCACAGGCCCTCTAACATCCAATGCTTTTCACTTAAGAGCGAGAAACATGTGAGCTTCGTGACTATGTAGCTTCATTTGAGCTCAAAAGTGACTGCGTTTACCTGAACAGAAGTCTTCTTGAAGGAAGACACAGAGCCTGCCATTTAACTCCGTTTCTAAAGGGAAACACACAGCACAGTTCTCATCCATGAAACACACTCTGCTTTAGAGCAAGAAGCAAGCTCTTGCTTTCTAGAGTCTCTAATAAGGCAGGAAACATGAGTGTGCTCAGAACAAAAGAACTGTCTTTCCTACACACACGGACCATATCTAGTTCAACTCTGCTTCTGAAACTGATACAAACCACAGGCCCTCTAACATCCAATGCCTTTTGTTAAGAGCGAGAAACGTGTGAGCTTCCTGAACGATGTAGCTTCGTTTGAGCTCAAAAGTGACTGCGTTTACCTGAAACGAAGTCTTGCTTGTAGGAAGACACAGATCCTGCCATTTAACATTGTTTCTGAAGGGAAACACACAGCAAACTTCTCATGCATGAAAGTCACTCTGCTTTAGAGCAAGAAGCAAGCTCTTGCTTTGTAGATTCTCTAATAAGGCTGGAAATGTGAGTGTGCTCAGAAGAAAAGAACTGTATTTCCTACATACACGGACCATATCTAGTTCAACTCTTCTTCTGAAATTGATACAAACCACAGGCCCTCTTACATCCAATCCTTTTCACTTAAGAGCGAGAAACGTGGGAGCTTCGTGAACGATGTAGCTTCGTTTGAGGTCAAAAGTGACTGCATATACCTGAAACGAAGTCTTGCTTGTAGGAAGACACAGAGCCTGCCATTTAACTCCGTTTCTGAAGGGAAACACACAGCACAGCTCTCAGCCATGAAAGACACTCTGCTTTAGAGCAAGAAGCATGCTCTTGCATTCTAGAGTCTCTAATAAGTTGGGAAACGTGAGTGTGCTCAGAACAAAAGAACTGTGTTTCCTACACACACGGACCATATCTAGCTCAACACTGCTTCGGAAACTGATACAAACCACAGGCCCTCTAACATAAAATCCTTTGAACTTAAGAGCGAGAAACGTGTGAGCTTCGTGAAAGATGTAGCTTCTTTGGAGCTCAAAAGTGACTGCGTTTACCTGAAAAGAAGTCTTGCTTGTAGGAAGACACAGAGCCTGCCATTTAACTCCGTTTCTGAAGGGAAACACACAGCACCGTTCTCATCCATGAAACACACTCTGCTTTAGAGCAAGAAGCAAGCTCTTCCTTCCTAGAGTCTCTTTTAAGGCTAGAAACGTGAGTGTGCTAAGAAGAAAAGAACTGTGTTTCCTACACAGACGGACCATATCTAGTTCAACTCTGCTTCTGAAACTGATAAAAACCACAGGCCCTCTAACATCCAATGCCTTTTGTTAAGAGCGAGAAACGTGTGAGCTTCGTGAACGATGTAGCTTCGTTTGAGCTCAAAAGTGACTGCGTTTACCTGAAACGAAGTCTTGCTTGTAGGAAGACACAGAGCCTGCCATTTAACTCCGTTTCTGAAGGGAAACACACAGCACAGTTCTCATCCATGAAAGTCACTCTGCTTTAGAGCAAGAAGCAAGCTCTTGCTTTGTAGATTCTCTAATAAGGCTGGAAATGTGAGTGTGCTCAGAAGAAAAGAACTGTATTTCCTACACACACGGACCATATCTAGTTCAACTCTGCTTCTGAAACTGATACAATCCACAGGCCCTCTAAAATCCAATGCTTTTCACTTAAGAGCGAGAAACGTGTGAGCTTCGTGAACGATGTAGCTTCGTTTGAGCTCAAAAGTGACTGCGTTTACCTGAAACTAAGTCTTGCTTATAGGAAGACACAGAGACTGCCATTTAACTCCGTTTGTGAAGGGAAACATACAGCACAGTTCTCATCCATGAAAGACACTCTGCTATAGAGCAAGAAGCAAGCTCTTGCTTTCTAGAGTCTCTAATAAGGCGGGAAACATGAGTGTGCTCAAAACAAAAGAACTGTGCTTCCTACACACACGGACCATATCTATTTCAACTCTGCTTCTGAAACTGATACAATCCACAGGCCCTCTAAAATCCAATGCTTTTCACTTAAGAGTGAGAAACGTGTGAGCTTCGTGAAAGATGTAGCTTCTTTTGACCTCAAAAGTGACTGCGTTTACCTGAAACGAAGTCTTGCTTGTAGGAAGACACAGAGCCTGCCATTTAACTCCGTTTCTGAAGGGAAACACACAGCACAGTTCTCATCCATGAAACACACTCTGCTTTAGAGCAAGAAGCAAGCTCTTCCTTCCTAGAGTCTCTTTTAAGGCTAGAAACGTGAGTGTGCTAAGAACAAAAGAACTGTGTTTCCTACACAGACGGACCATATCTAGTTCAACTCTGCTTCTGAAACTGATAAAAACCACAGGCCCTCTAACATCCAATGCCTTTTGTTAAGAGCGAGAAACGTGTGAGCTTCGTGAACGATGTAGCTTCGTTTGAGCTCAAAAGTGACTGTGTTTACCTGAAACTAAGTCTTGCTTGTAGGAAGACACAGAGTCTGCCATTTAACTCCGTTTGTGAAGGGAAACACACAGCACAGTTCTCATCCATGAAAGACACTCTGCTTTAGAGCAAGAAGCAAGCTCTTGCTTTCTAGAGTCTCTAATAAGGCGGGAAACGTGAGTGTGGTCAAAACAAAAGAACTGTGCTTCCTACACACACGGACCATATCTAGTTCAACTCTGCTTCTGAAACTGATACAATCCACAGGTCCACTAAAATCCAATGCTTTTCACTTAAGAGCGAGAAACGTGTGAGCTTCGTGAAAGATGAAGCTTCGTTTGAGCTCAAAAGTGACTGCGTTTACCTGAAACGAGGTCTTGCTTGTACGAAGACACAGAGCCTGCCATTTAACTCCGTTTCTGAAGGAAAACTCACAGCACATTTCTCATCCATGAAAGACAATCTGCTTTAGAGCAAGAAGCAAGCCCTTGCTTTCTAGAGTCTCTAATAAGTCGGGAAACGTGAGTGTGCTCAGAACAAAAGAACTGTGTTTCCTACACACAAGGACCATATGTAGTTCAACTCTGCTTCTGAAACTGATACAAACCACAGGCCCTCTAACATCCAATGCTTTTCACTTAAGAGCGAGAAACATGTGAGCTTCGTGACTATGTAGCTTCATTTGAGCTCAAAAGTGACTGCGTTTACCTGAACAGAAGTCTTCTTGAAGGAAGACACAGAGCCTGCCATTTAACTCCGTTTCTAAAGGGAAACACACAGCACAGTTCTCATCCATGAAACACACTCTGCTTTAGAGCAAGAAGCAAGCTCTTGCTTTCTAGAGTCTCTAATAAGGCAGGAAACATGAGTGTGCTCAGAACAAAAGAACTGTCTTTCCTACACACACGGACCATATCTAGTTCAACTCTGCTTCTGAAACTGATACAAACCACAGGCCCTCTAACATCCAATGCCTTTTGTTAAGAGCGAGAAACGTGTGAGCTTCCTGAACGATGTAGCTTCGTTTGAGCTCAAAAGTGACTGCGTTTACCTGAAACGAAGTCTTGCTTGTAGGAAGACACAGATCCTGCCATTTAACATTGTTTCTGAAGGGAAACACACAGCAAACTTCTCATGCATGAAAGTCACTCTGCTTTAGAGCAAGAAGCAAGCTCTTGCTTTGTAGATTCTCTAATAAGGCTGGAAATGTGAGTGTGCTCAGAAGAAAAGAACTGTATTTCCTACACACACGGACCATATCTAGTTCAACTCTACTTCTGAATTGATACAAACCACAGGCCCTCTTACATCCAATCCTTTTCACTTAAGAGCGAGAAACGTGGGAGCTTCGTGAACGATGTAGCTTCGTTTGAGGTCAAAAGTGACTGCATATACCTGAAACGAAGTCTTGCTTGTAGGAAGACACAGAGCCTGCCATTTAACTCCGTTTCTGAAGGGAAACACACAGCACAGCTCTCAGCCATGAAAGACACTCTGCTTTAGAGCAAGAAGCATGCTCTTGCATTCTAGAGTCTCTAATAAGTTGGGAAACGTGAGTGTGCTCAGAACAAAAGAACTGTGTTTCCTACACACACGGACCATATCTAGCTCAACACTGCTTCGGAAACTGATACAAACCACAGGCCCTCTAACATAAAATCCTTTGAACTTAAGAGCGAGAAACGTGTGAGCTTCGTGAAAGATGTAGCTTCTTTGGAGCTCAAAAGTGACTGCGTTTACCTGAAAAGAAGTCTTGCTTGTAGGAAGACACAGAGCCTGCCATTTAACTCCGTTTCTGAAGGGAAACACACAGCACCGTTCTCATTCATGAAACACACTCTGCTTTAGAGCAAGAAGCAAGCTCTTCCTTCCTAGAGTCTCTTTTAAGGCTAGAAACGTGAGTGTGCTAAGAAGAAAAGAACTGTGTTTCCTACACACACGGACCATATCTATTTCAACTCTGCTTCTGAAACTGATAAAAACCACAGGCCCTCTAACATCCAATGCCTTTTGTTAAGAGCGAGAAACGTGTGAGCTTCGTGAACGATGTAGCTTCGTTTGAGCTCAAAAGTGACTGCGTTTACCTGAAACGAAGTCTTGCTTGTAGGAAGACACAGAGCCTGCCATTTAACTCCGTTTCTGAAGGGAAACACACAGCACAGTTCTCATCCATGAAAGACACTCTGCTTTAGAGCAAGAAGCAAGCTCTTCCTTCCTAGAGTCTCCTTTAAGGCTAGAAACGTGAGTGTGCTAAGAACAAAAGAACTGTGTTTCTTACACAAACGGACCATATCTAGTTCAACTCTGCTTCTGAAACTGATAAAAACCACAGGCCCTCTAACATCCAATGCCTTTTGTTAAGAGCGAGAAACGTGTGAGCTTCGTGAACGATGTAGCTTCGTTTGAGCTCAAAAGTGACTGCGTTTACCTGAAACGAGGTCTTGCTTGAACGAAGACACAGAGCCTGCCATTTAACTCCGTTTCTGAAGGAAAACTCACAGCACAGTTCTCATCCATGAAAGACAATCTGCTTTAGAGCAAGAAGCAAGCCCTTGCTTTCTAGAGTCTCTAATAAGTCGGGAAACGTGAGTGTGCTCAGAACAAAAGAACTGTGTTTCCTACACACAAGGACCATATGTAGTTCAACTCTGCTTCTGAAACTGATACAAACCACAGGCCCTCTAACATCCAATGCTTTTCACTTAAGAGCGAGAAACATGTGAGCTTCGTGACTATGTAGCTTCATTTGAGCTCAAAAGTGACTGCGTTTACCTGAACAGAAGTCTTCTTGTAGGAAGACACAGAGCCTGCCATTTAACTCCGTTTCTAAAGGGAAACACACAGCACAGTTCTCATCCATGAAACACACTCTGCTTTAGAGCAAGAAGCAAGCTCTTGCTTTCTAGAGTCTCTAATAAGGCAGGAAACATGAGTGTGCTCAGAACAAAAGAACTGTCTTTCCTACACACACGGACCATATCTAGTTCAACTCTGCTTCTGAAACTGATACAAACCACAGGCCCTCTAACATCCAATGCCTTTTGTTAAGAGCGAGAAACGTGTGAGCTTCCTGAACGATGTAGCTTCGTTTGAGCTCAAAAGTGACTGCGTTTACCTGAAACGAAGTCTTGCTTGTAGGAAGACACAGAGCCTGCCATTTAACATTGTTTCTGAAGGGAAACACACAGCACACTTCTCATCCATGAAAGTCACTCTGCTTTAGAGCAAGAAGCAAGCTCTTGCTTTGTAGATTCTCTAATAAGGCTGGAAATGTGAGTGTGCTCAGAAGAAAAGAACTGTATTTCCTACACACACGGACCATATCTAGTTCAACTCTGCTTCTGAAACTGATACAATCCACTGGCCCTCTAAAATCCAATGCTTTTCACTTAAGAGCGAGAAACGTGTGAGCTTCGTGAACGATGTAGCTTCGTTTGAGCTCAAAAGTGACTGCGTTTACCTGAAACTAAGTCTTGCTTATAGGAAGACACAGAGACTGCCATTTAACTCCGTTTGTGAAGGGAAACATACAGCACAGTTCTCATCCATGAAAGACACTCTGCTATAGAGCAAGAAGCAAGCTCTTGCTTTCTAGAGTCTCTAATAAGGCGGGAAACATGAGTGTGCTCAAAACAAAAGAACTGTGCTTCCTACACACACGGACCATATCTATTTCAACTCTGCTTCTGAAACTGATACAATCCACAGGCCCTCTAAAATCCAATGCTTTTCACTTAAGAGCGAGAAACGTGTGAGCTTCGTGAAAGATGTAGCTTCTTTTGAGCTCAAAAGTGACTGCGTTTACCTGAAACGAAGTCTTGCTTGTAGGAAGACACAGAGCCTGCCATTTAACTCCGTTTCTGAAGGGAAACACACAGCACAGTTCTCATCCATGAAACACACTCTGCTTTAGAGCAAGAAGCAAGCTCTTCCTTCCTAGAGTCTCTTTTAAGGCTAGAAACGTGAGTGTGCTAAGAACAAAAGAACTGTGTTTCCTACACAGACGGACCATATCTAGTTCAACTCTGCTTCTGAAACTGATAAAAACCACAGGCCCTCTAACATCCAATGCCTTTTGTTAAGAGCGAGAAACGTGTGAGCTTCGTGAACGATGTAGCTTCGTTTGAGCTCAAAAGTGACTGTGTTTACCTGAAACTAAGTCTTGCTTGTAGGAAGACACAGAGTCTGCCATTTAACTCCGTTTGTGAAGGGAAACACACAGCACAGTTCTCATCCATGAAAGACACTCTGCTTTAGAGCAAGAAGCAAGCTCTTGCTTTCTAGAGTCTCTAATAAGGCGGGAAACGTGAGTGTGGTCAAAACAAAAGAACTGTGCTTCCTACACACACGGACCATATCTAGTTCAACTCTGCTTCTGAAACTGATACAATCCACAGGTCCTCTAAAATCCAATGCTTTTCACTTAAGAGCGAGAAACGTGTGAGCTTCGTGAAAGATGAAGCTTCGTTTGAGCTCAAAAGTGACTGCGTTTACCTGAAACGAGGTCTTGCTTGTACGAAGACACAGAGCCTGCCATTTAACTCCGTTTCTGAAGGAAAACTCACAGCACAGTTCTCATCCATGAAAGACAATCTGCTTTAGAGCAAGAAGCAAGCCCTTGCTTTCTAGAGTCTCTAATAAGTCGGGAAACGTGAGTGTGCTCAGAACAAAAGAACTGTGTTTCCTACACACAAGGACCATATGTAGTTCAACTCTGCTTCTGAAACTGATACAAACCACAGGCCCTCTAACATCCAATGCTTTTCACTTAAGAGCGAGAAACATGTGAGCTTCGTGACTATGTAGCTTCATTTGAGCTCAAAAGTGACTGCGTTTACCTGAACAGAAGTCTTCTTGAAGGAAGACACAGAGCCTGCCATTTAACTCCGTTTCTAAAGGGAAACACACAGCACAGTTCTCATCCATGAAACACACTCTGCTTTAGAGCAAGAAGCAAGCTCTTGCTTTCTAGAGTCTCTAATAAGGCAGGAAACATGAGTGTGCTCAGAACAAAAGAACTGTCTTTCCTACACACACGGACCATATCTAGTTCAACTCTGCTTCTGAAACTGATACAAACCACAGGCCCTCTAACATCCAATGCCTTTTGTTAAGAGCGAGAAACGTGTGAGCTTCCTGAACGATGTAGCTTCGTTTGAGCTCAAAAGTGACTGCGTTTACCTGAAACGAAGTCTTGCTTGTAGGAAGACACAGATCCTGCCATTTAACATTGTTTCTGAAGGGAAACACACAGCAAACTTCTCATGCATGAAAGTCACTCTGCTTTAGAGCAAGAAGCAAGCTCTTGCTTTGTAGATTCTCTAATAAGGCTGGAAATGTGAGTGTGCTCAGAAGAAAAGAACTGTATTTCCTACACACACGGACCATATCTAGTTCAACTCTACTTCTGAAATTGATACAAACCACAGGCCCTCTTACATCCAATCCTTTTCACTTAAGAGCGAGAAACGTGGGAGCTTCGTGAACGATGTAGCTTCGTTTGAGGTCAAAAGTGACTGCATATACCTGAAACGAAGTCTTGCTTGTAGGAAGACACAGAGCCTGCCATTTAACTCCGTTTCTGAAGGGAAACACACAGCACAGCTCTCAGCCATGAAAGACACTCTGCTTTAGAGCAAGAAGCATGCTCTTGCATTCTAGAGTCTCTAATAAGTTGGGAAACGTGAGTGTGCTCAGAACAAAAGAACTGTGTTTCCTACACACACGGACCATATCTAGCTCAACACTGCTTCGGAAACTGATACAAACCACAGGCCCTCTAACATAAAATCCTTTGAACTTAAGAGCGAGAAACGTGTGAGCTTCGTGAAAGATGTAGCTTCTTTGGAGCTCAAAAGTGACTGCGTTTACCTGAAAAGAAGTCTTGCTTGTAGGAAGACACAGAGCCTGCCATTTAACTCCGTTTCTGAAGGGAAACACACAGCACCGTTCTCATCCATGAAACACACTCTGCTTTAGAGCAAGAAGCAAGCTCTTCCTTCCTAGAGTCTCTTTTAAGGCTAGAAACGTGAGTGTGCTAAGAAGAAAAGAACTGTGTTTCCTACACAGACGGACCATATCTAGTTCAACTCTGCTTCTGAAACTGATAAAAACCACAGGCCCTCTAACATCCAATGCCTTTTGTTAAGAGCGAGAAACGTGTGAGCTTCGTGAACGATGTAGCTTCGTTTGAGCTCAAAAGTGACTGCGTTTACCTGAAACGAAGTCTTGCTTGTAGGAAGACACAGAGCCTGCCATTTAACTCCGTTTCTGAAGGGAAACACACAGCACAGTTCTCATCCATGAAAGTCACTCTGCTTTAGAGCAAGAAGCAAGCTCTTGCTTTGTAGATTCTCTAATAAGGCTGGAAATGTGAGTGTGCTCAGAAGAAAAGAACTGTATTTCCTACACACACGGACCATATCTAGTTCAACTCTGCTTCTGAAACTGATACAATCCACAGGCCCTCTAAAATCCAATGCTTTTCACTTAAGAGCGAGAAACGTGTGAGCTTCGTGAACGATGTAGCTTCGTTTGAGCTCAAAAGTGACTGCGTTTACCTGAAACTAAGTCTTGCTTATAGGAAGACACAGAGACTGCCATTTAACTCCGTTTGTGAAGGGAAACATACAGCACAGTTCTCATCCATGAAAGACACTCTGCTATAGAGCAAGAAGCAAGCTCTTGCTTTCTAGAGTCTCTAATAAGGCGGGAAACATGAGTGTGCTCAAAACAAAAGAACTGTGCTTCCTACACACACGGACCATATCTATTTCAACTCTGCTTCTGAAACTGATACAATCCACAGGCCCTCTAAAATCCAATGCTTTTCACTTAAGAGTGAGAAACGTGTGAGCTTCGTGAAAGATGTAGCTTCTTTTGAGCTCAAAAGTGACTGCGTTTACCTGAAACGAAGTCTTGCTTGTAGGAAGACACAGAGCCTGCCATTTAACTCCGTTTCTGAAGGGAAACACACAGCACAGTTCTCATCCATGAAACACACTCTGCTTTAGAGCAAGAAGCAAGCTCTTCCTTCCTAGAGTCTCTTTTAAGGCTAGAAACGTGAGTGTGCTAAGAACAAAAGAACTGTGTTTCCTACACAGACGGACCATATCTAGTTCAACTCTGCTTCTGAAACTGATAAAAACCACAGGCCCTCTAACATCCAATGCCTTTTGTTAAGAGCGAGAAACGTGTGAGCTTCGTGAACGATGTAGCTTCGTTTGAGCTCAAAAGTGACTGTGTTTACCTGAAACTAAGTCTTGCTTGTAGGAAGACACAGAGTCTGCCATTTAACTCCGTTTGTGAAGGGAAACACACAGCACAGTTCTCATCCATGAAAGACACTCTGCTTTAGAGCAAGAAGCAAGCTCTTGCTTTCTAGAGTCTCTAATAAGGCGGGAAACGTGAGTGTGGTCAAAACAAAAGAACTGTGCTTCCTACACACACGGACCATATCTAGTTCAACTCTGCTTCTGAAACTGATACAATCCACAGGTCCACTAAAATCCAATGCTTTTCACTTAAGAGCGAGAAACGTGTGAGCTTCGTGAAAGATGAAGCTTCGTTTGAGCTCAAAAGTGACTGCGTTTACCTGAAACGAGGTCTTGCTTGTACGAAGACACAGAGCCTGCCATTTAACTCCGTTTCTGAAGGAAAACTCACAGCACAGTTCTCATCCATGAAAGACAATCTGCTTTAGAGCAAGAAGCAAGCCCTTGCTTTCTAGAGTCTCTAATAAGTCGGGAAACGTGAGTGTGCTCAGAACAAAAGAACTGTGTTTCCTACACACAAGGACCATATGTAGTTCAACTCTGCTTCTGAAACTGATACAAACCACAGGCCCTCTAACATCCAATGCTTTTCACTTAAGAGCGAGAAACATGTGAGCTTCGTGACTATGTAGCTTCATTTGAGCTCAAAAGTGACTGCGTTTACCTGAACAGAAGTCTTCTTGAAGGAAGACACAGAGCCTGCCATTTAACTCCGTTTCTAAAGGGAAACACACAGCACAGTTCTCATCCATGAAACACACTCTGCTTTAGAGCAAGAAGCAAGCTCTTGCTTTCTAGAGTCTCTAATAAGGCAGGAAACATGAGTGTGCTCAGAACAAAAGAACTGTCTTTCCTACACACACGGACCATATCTAGTTCAACTCTGCTTCTGAAACTGATACAAACCACAGGCCCTCTAACATCCAATGCCTTTTGTTAAGAGCGAGAAACGTGTGAGCTTCCTGAACGATGTAGCTTCGTTTGAGCTCAAAAGTGACTGCGTTTACCTGAAACGAAGTCTTGCTTGTAGGAAGACACAGATCCTGCCATTTAACATTGTTTCTGAAGGGAAACACACAGCAAACTTCTCATGCATGAAAGTCACTCTGCTTTAGAGCAAGAAGCAAGCTCTTGCTTTGTAGATTCTCTAATAAGGCTGGAAATGTGAGTGTGCTCAGAAGAAAAGAACTGTATTTCCTACACACACGGACCATATCT
The DNA here is from genome assembly GCA_949786385.1 of Onychomys leucogaster. NCBI lineage: Eukaryota > Metazoa > Chordata > Mammalia > Rodentia > Cricetidae > Onychomys > Onychomys leucogaster. The sequence goes on along the minus strand of CATKUP010000092.1, from coordinate 1,980,687 downwards.
AGTTCAACTCTACTTCTGAATTGATACAAACCACAGGCCCTCTTACATCCAATCCTTTTCACTTAAGAGCGAGAAACGTGGGAGCTTCGTGAACGATGTAGCTTCGTTTGAGGTCAAAAGTGACTGCATATACCTGAAACGAAGTCTTGCTTGTAGGAAGACACAGAGTCTGCCATTTAACTCCGTTTGTGAAGGGAAACACACAGCACAGTTCTCATCCATGAAAGACACTCTGCTTTAGAGCAAGAAGCATGCTCTTGCATTCTAGAGTCTCTAATAAGTTGGGAAACGTGAGTGTGCTCAGAACAAAAGAACTGTGTTTCCTACACACACGGACCATATCTAGCTCAACACTGCTTCGGAAACTGATACAAACCACAGGCCCTCTAACATAAAATCCTTTGAACTTAAGAGCGAGAAACGTGTGAGCTTCGTGAAAGATGTAGCTTCTTTGGAGCTCAAAAGTGACTGCGTTTACCTGAAAAGAAGTCTTGCTTGTAGGAAGACACAGAGCCTGCCATTTAACTCCGTTTCTGAAGGGAAACACACAGCACCGTTCTCATCCATGAAACACACTCTGCTTTAGAGCAAGAAGCAAGCTCTTCCTTCCTAGAGTCTCTTTTAAGGCTAGAAACGTGAGTGTGCTAAGAAGAAAAGAACTGTGTTTCCTACACAGACGGACCATATCTAGTTCAACTCTGCTTCTGAAACTGATAAAAACCACAGGCCCTCTAACATCCAATGCCTTTTGTTAAGAGCGAGAAACGTGTGAGCTTCGTGAACGATGTAGCTTCGTTTGAGCTCAAAAGTGACTGCGTTTACCTGAAACGAAGTCTTGCTTGTAGGAAGACACAGAGCCTGCCATTTAACTCCGTTTCTGAAGGGAAACACACAGCACAGTTCTCATCCATGAAAGTCACTCTGCTTTAGAGCAAGAAGCAAGCTCTTGCTTTGTAGATTCTCTAATAAGGCTGGAAATGTGAGTGTGCTCAGAAGAAAAGAACTGTATTTCCTACACACACGGACCATATCTAGTTCAACTCTGCTTCTGAAACTGATACAATCCACAGGCCCTCTAAAATCCAATGCTTTTCACTTAAGAGCGAGAAACGTGTGAGCTTCGTGAACGATGTAGCTTCGTTTGAGCTCAAAAGTGACTGCGTTTACCTGAAACTAAGTCTTGCTTATAGGAAGACACAGAGACTGCCATTTAACTCCGTTTGTGAAGGGAAACATACAGCACAGTTCTCATCCATGAAAGACACTCTGCTATAGAGCAAGAAGCAAGCTCTTGCTTTCTAGAGTCTCTAATAAGGCGGGAAACATGAGTGTGCTCAAAACAAAAGAACTGTGCTTCCTACACACACGGACCATATCTATTTCAACTCTGCTTCTGAAACTGATACAATCCACAGGCCCTCTAAAATCCAATGCTTTTCACTTAAGAGTGAGAAACGTGTGAGCTTCGTGAAAGATGTAGCTTCTTTTGAGCTCAAAAGTGACTGCGTTTACCTGAAACGAAGTCTTGCTTGTAGGAAGACACAGAGCCTGCCATTTAACTCCGTTTCTGAAGGGAAACACACAGCACAGTTCTCATCCATGAAACACACTCTGCTTTAGAGCAAGAAGCAAGCTCTTCCTTCCTAGAGTCTCTTTTAAGGCTAGAAACGTGAGTGTGCTAAGAACAAAAGAACTGTGTTTCCTACACAGACGGACCATATCTAGTTCAACTCTGCTTCTGAAACTGATAAAAACCACAGGCCCTCTAACATCCAATGCCTTTTGTTAAGAGCGAGAAACGTGTGAGCTTCGTGAACGATGTAGCTTCGTTTGAGCTCAAAAGTGACTGTGTTTACCTGAAACTAAGTCTTGCTTGTAGGAAGACACAGAGTCTGCCATTTAACTCCGTTTGTGAAGGGAAACACACAGCACAGTTCTCATCCATGAAAGACACTCTGCTTTAGAGCAAGAAGCAAGCTCTTGCTTTCTAGAGTCTCTAATAAGGCGGGAAACGTGAGTGTGGTCAAAACAAAAGAACTGTGCTTCCTACACACACGGACCATATCTAGTTCAACTCTGCTTCTGAAACTGATACAATCCACAGGTCCACTAAAATCCAATGCTTTTCACTTAAGAGCGAGAAACGTGTGAGCTTCGTGAAAGATGAAGCTTCGTTTGAGCTCAAAAGTGACTGCGTTTACCTGAAACGAGGTCTTGCTTGTACGAAGACACAGAGCCTGCCATTTAACTCCGTTTCTGAAGGAAAACTCACAGCACAGTTCTCATCCATGAAAGACAATCTGCTTTAGAGCAAGAAGCAAGCCCTTGCTTTCTAGAGTCTCTAATAAGTCGGGAAACGTGAGTGTGCTCAGAACAAAAGAACTGTGTTTCCTACACACAAGGACCATATGTAGTTCAACTCTGCTTCTGAAACTGATACAAACCACAGGCCCTCTAACATCCAATGCTTTTCACTTAAGAGCGAGAAACATGTGAGCTTCGTGACTATGTAGCTTCATTTGAGCTCAAAAGTGACTGCGTTTACCTGAACAGAAGTCTTCTTGAAGGAAGACACAGAGCCTGCCATTTAACTCCGTTTCTAAAGGGAAACACACAGCACAGTTCTCATCCATGAAACACACTCTGCTTTAGAGCAAGAAGCAAGCTCTTGCTTTCTAGAGTCTCTAATAAGGCAGGAAACATGAGTGTGCTCAGAACAAAAGAACTGTCTTTCCTACACACACGGACCATATCTAGTTCAACTCTGCTTCTGAAACTGATACAAACCACAGGCCCTCTAACATCCAATGCCTTTTGTTAAGAGCGAGAAACGTGTGAGCTTCCTGAACGATGTAGCTTCGTTTGAGCTCAAAAGTGACTGCGTTTACCTGAAACGAAGTCTTGCTTGTAGGAAGACACAGATCCTGCCATTTAACATTGTTTCTGAAGGGAAACACACAGCAAACTTCTCATGCATGAAAGTCACTCTGCTTTAGAGCAAGAAGCAAGCTCTTGCTTTGTAGATTCTCTAATAAGGCTGGAAATGTGAGTGTGCTCAGAAGAAAAGAACTGTATTTCCTACACACACGGACCATATCTAGTTCAACTCTACTTCTGAATTGATACAAACCACAGGCCCTCTTACATCCAATCCTTTTCACTTAAGAGCGAGAAACGTGGGAGCTTCGTGAACGATGTAGCTTCGTTTGAGGTCAAAAGTGACTGCATATACCTGAAACGAAGTCTTGCTTGTAGGAAGACACAGAGCCTGCCATTTAACTCCGTTTCTGAAGGGAAACACACAGCACAGCTCTCAGCCATGAAAGACACTCTGCTTTAGAGCAAGAAGCATGCTCTTGCATTCTAGAGTCTCTAATAAGTTGGGAAACGTGAGTGTGCTCAGAACAAAAGAACTGTGTTTCCTACACACACGGACCATATCTAGCTCAACACTGCTTCGGAAACTGATACAAACCACAGGCCCTCTAACATAAAATCCTTTGAACTTAAGAGCGAGAAACCTGTGAGCTTCGTGAAAGATGTAGCTTCTTTGGAGCTCAAAAGTGACTGCGTTTACCTGAAAAGAAGTCTTGCTTGTAGGAAGACACAGAGCCTGCCATTTAACTCCGTTTCTGAAGGGAAACACACAGCACCGTTCTCATCCATGAAACACACTCTGCTTTAGAGCAAGAAGCAAGCTCTTCCTTCCTAGAGTCTCTTTTAAGGCTAGAAACGTGAGTGTGCTAAGAAGAAAAGAACTGTGTTTCCTACACAGACGGACCATATCTAGTTCAACTCTGCTTCTGAAACTGATAAAAACCACAGGCCCTCTAACATCCAATGCCTTTTGTTAAGAGCGAGAAACGTGTGAGCTTCGTGAACGATGTAGCTTCGTTTGAGCTCAAAAGTGACTGCGTTTACCTGAAACGAAGTCTTGCTTGTAGGAAGACACAGAGCCTGCCATTTAACTCCGTTTCTGAAGGGAAACACACAGCACAGTTCTCATCCATGAAACACACTCTGCTTTAGAGCAAGAAGCAAGCTCTTCCTTCCTAGAGTCTCCTTTAAGGCTAGAAACGTGAGTGTGCTAAGAACAAAAGAACTGTGTTTCTTACACAAACGGACCATATCTAGTTCAACTCTGCTTCTGAAACTGATAAAAACCACAGGCCCTCTAACATCCAATGCCTTTTGTTAAGAGCGAGAAACGTGTGAGCTTCGTGAACGATGTAGCTTCGTTTGAGCTCAAAAGTGACTGCGTTTACCTGAAACTAAGTCTTGCTTGTAGGAAGACACAGAGTCTGCCATTTAACTCCGTTTGTGAAGGGAAACACACAGCACAGTTCTCATCCATGAAAGACACTCTGCTTTAGAGCAAGAAGCAAGCTCTTGCTTTCTAGAGTCTCTAATAAGGCGGGAAACGTGAGTGTGGTCAAAACAAAAGAACTGTGCTTCCTACACACACGGACCATATCTAGTTCAACTCTGCTTCTGAAACTGATACAATCCACAGGTCCTCTAAAATCCAATGCTTTTCACTTAAGAGCGAGAAACGTGTGAGCTTCGTGAATGATGTAGCTTCGTTTGAGCTCAAAAGTGACTGCGTTTACCTGAAACGAGGTCTTGCTTGTACGAAGACAGAGAGCCTGCCATTTAACTCCGTTTCTGAAGGAAAACTCACAGCACAGTTCTCATCCATGAAAGACAATCTGCTTTAGAGCAAGAAGCAAGCCCTTGCTTTCTAGAGTCTCTAATAAGTCGGGAAACGTGAGTGTGCTCAGAACAAAAGAACTGTGTTTCCTACACACAAGGACCATATGTAGTTCAACTCTGCTTCTGAAACTGATACAAACCACAGGCCCTCTAACATCCAATGCTTTTCACTTAAGAGCGAGAAACACGTGAGCTTTTTGACTATGTAGCTTCATTTGAGCTCAAAAGTGACTGCGTTTACCTGAACAGAAGTCTTCTTGTAGGAAGACACAGAGCCTGCCATTTAACTCCGTTTCTAAAGGGAAACACACAGCACAGTTCTCATCCATGAAAGACACTCTGCTTTAGAGCAAGAAGCAAGCTCTTGCTTTCTAGAGTCTCTAATAAGGCGGGCAACGTGAGTGTGCTCAGAAAAAAAGAACTGTGTTTCCTACACACACGGACCATATCTAGTTCAACCCTGCTTCTGAAACTGATACAAACCACAGGCCCTCTAACATCCAATGCCTTTTGTTAAGAGCGAGAAACGTGTGAGCTTCCTGAACGATGTAGCTTCGTTTGAGCTCAAAAGTGACTGCATATACCTGAAACGAAGTCTTGCATGTAGGAAGACAAAGAGCCTGCCATTTAACTACGTTTCTGAAGGGAAAAACACAGCACAGTTCTCATCCATTAAAGACACTCTGCTTTAGAGTAAGAAGCAAGCTCTTGCTTTCTAGAGTCTCTAATAAGGTGGGAAAAGTGAGTGTGCTCAGAGCAAAAGAACTTTATTTCCTACACACACGGACCATATCTAGTTCAACTCTGCTTCAGAAATGGATACACACCACAGGCCCTCTAACATAAAATCCTTTTCACTTACAAGGGAGTAACGTGGGAGCTTCGTGAACGATGCAGCTTCGTTTGAGCTCAACAGTGACTGCGTTTACCTGAAATGAAGTCTTGCTTGTAGGAAGACACAGAGCCTGCCATTTAACTCCGATTCTGAAGGGAAACACACAGCACAGTTCTCATCCATGGAAGACACTCTGCATAGAGCAAGAAGCAAGGTCTTGCATTCTAGAGTCTCTAATAAGGTGGGAAAATTGAGTGTGCTCAGAACAAAAGAACTGTGTTTCCTACTCACAGGGACCATATCTAGTTCAACTCTGCTTCGTAAACTGATACAAACCACAGGCCCTCTAACATAAAATCCTTTTCACTTACGAGGGAGAAACGTGGGAGCTTCGTGAACGATGTAGCTTCCTTTGAGCTCAAAAGTGACTGCGTTTACCTGAAACGAAGTCTTGCTTATAGTAAGACATAGATCCTGCCATTTAACACTGTTTCTGAAGGGAAACACACAGCACAGTTCTCATCCATGAAAGACACTCTGCTTTAGAGCAAGAAGCAAGCTCTTGCTTTCTAGAGTCTCTTTTAAGGGTAGAAACGTGAGTGTGCTAAGAACAAAAGAACTGTGTTTCCTACACAGACGAACCATATCTAGTTCAGCTCTGCTTCTGAAACTGATAAAAACCACAGGCCCTCTAACATCCAATGCCTTTTGTTAAGAGCGAGAAACGTGTGAGCTTCGTGAACGATGTAGTTTCGTTTGAGCTCAAAAGTGAGTGCGTTTACCTGAAACTAAGTCTTGCTTGTAGGAAGACACAGAGCCTGCCATTTAACATTGTTTCTGAAGGGAAACACACAGCACACTTCTCATCCATGAAAGTCACTCTGCTTTAGAGCAAGAAGCAAGCTCTTGCTTTGTAGATTCTCTAATAAGGCTGGAAATGTGAGTGTGCTCAGAAGAAAAGAACTGTATTTCCTACACACACGGACCATATCTAGTTCAACTCTACTTCTGAAATTGATACAAAGCACAGGCCCTCTAACATCCAATCCTTTTCACTTAAGAGCGAGAAACGTGGGAGCTTCGTGAACGATGTAGCTTCGTTTGAGGTCAAAAGTGACTGCATATACCTGAAACGAAGTCTTGCTTGTAGGAAGACACAGAGCCTGCCATTTAACTCCGTTTCTGAAGGGAAACACACAGCACAGCTCTGAGCCATGAAAGACATTCTGCTTTAGAGCAAGAAGCGTGCTCTTGCATTCTAGAGTCTCTAATAAGGTGGGAAACGTGAGTGTGCTCAAACAAAAGAACTGTGTTTCCTACACACATGGACCATATCTAGTTCAACTCTGCTTCGGAAACTGATACACACCACAGGCCCTCTAACATAAAATCCTTTTTACTTACAAGGGAGAAACATGGGAGCTTTGTGAACGATGTAGCTTCGTTTGAGCTCAACAGTGAATGCGTTTACCTGAAATGAAGTCTTGCTTGTAGGAAGACACAGAGCCTGCCATTTAACTCCGATTCTGAAGGGAAACACACAGCACAGTTCTCATCCATGAAAGACACTCTGCTTTAGAGCAAGAAGCAAGCTCTTGCTTTCTAGAGTCTCTAATAAGGCGGGAAACGTGTGTGTGCTCAGAAAAAAAGAACTGTGTTTCCTACACACACGGACCATATCTAGTTCAACTCTGCTTCTGAAACTGATACAAACTACAGGCCCTCTAACATCCAAAGCTTTTCACTTAGGAGCGAGAAACGTGTGAGCTTCGTGACTTTGTAGCTTCATTTGAGCTCAAAAGTGACTGCATTTACCTGAAACGAAGTCTTGCATGTAGGAAGACACAGAGCCTGCCATTTAACTACGTTTCTGAAGGGAAAAACACAGCACAGTTCTCATCCATTAAAGACACTCTGCTTTAGAGTAAGAAGCAAGCTCTTGCTTTCTAGAGTCTCTAATAAGGTGGGAAAAGTGAGTGTGCTCAGAGCAAAAGAACTTTGTTTCCTACACACACGGACCATATCTAGTTCAACTCTGCTTCAGAAACGGATACACACCACAGGCCCTCTAACATAAAATCCTTTTCACTTACGAGGGAGTAATGTGGGAGCTTCGTGAACGATGCAGCTTCGTTTGAGCTCAACAGTGACTGCGTTTACCTGAAATGAAGTCTTGCTTGTAGGAAGACACAGAGCCTGCCATTTAACTCCGATTCTGAAGGGAAACACACAGCACAGTTCTCATCCATGAAAGACACTCTGCATAGAGCAAGAAGCAAGCTATTGCATTCTAGAGTCTCTAATAAGGTGGGAAAATTGAGTGTGCTCAGAACAAAAGAACTGTGTTTCCTACTCACAGGGACCATATCTAGTTGAACTCTGCTTCGTAAACTGATACAAACCACAGGCCCTCTAACATAAAATACTTTTCACTTACGAGGGAGAAACGTGGGAGCTTCGTGAACGATGTAGCTTCGTTTGAGCTCAAAAGTGACTGCGTTTACCTGAAACGAAGTCTTGCTTATAGGAAGACATAGATCCTGCCATTTAACACTGTTTCTGAAGGGAAACACACAGCACACTTCTCATCCATGAAAGACACTCTGCTTTAGAGCAAGAAGCAAGCTCTTGCTTTCTAGATTCTCTAATAAGGCTGGAAATGTGAGTGTGCTCAGAACAAAAGAACTGTGTTTCCTACACACACGGACCATATCTAGTTCAACTCTGCTTCGGAAACTGACACACCACAGGCCCTCTAACATAAAATCCTTTTCACTTACAAGGGAGAAACGTGGGAGCTTTGTGAACGATGTAGCTTCGTTTGAGCTCAACAGTGACTGCGTTTACCTGAAATGAAGTCTTGCTTGTAGGAAGACACAGAGCCTGCCCTTTATCTCCGAATCTGAAGGGAAACACACAGCACAGTTCTCATCCATGAAAGACACTCTGCTTTAGAGCAAAAAGCAAGCTCTTGCTTCCTAGAGTCTCTTTTAAGGCTAGAAACGTGAGTGTGCTAAGAACAAAAGAACTGTGTTTCCTACACAGACGAACCATATCTAGTTCAACTCTGCTTCTGAAACTGATAAAAACCACAGGCCCTCTAACATCCAATGCCTTTTGTTAAGAGCGAGAAACGTGTGAGCTTCGTGAACGATGTAGTTTCGTTTGAGCTCAAAAGTGAGTGCGTTTACCTGAAACTAAGTCTTGCTTGTAGGAAGACACAGAGTCTGCCATTTAACTCCGTTTCTGAAGGGAAACACACAGCACAGTTCTCATCCATGAAACACACTCTGCTTTAGAGCAAGAAGCAAGCTCTTCCTTCCTAGAGTCTCTTTTAAGGCTAGAAACGTGAGTGTGCTAAGAACAAAAGAACTGTGTTTCCTACACAAACGGACCATATCTAGTTCAACTCTGCTTCTGAAACTGATAAAAACCACAGGCCCTCTAACATCCAATGCCTTTTGTTAAGAGCGAGAAACGTGTGAGCTTCGTGAACGATGTAGCTTCGTTTGAGCTCAAAAGTGACTGCGTTTACCTGAAACTAAGTCTTGCTTGTAGGAAAACACAGAGTCTGCCATTTAACTCCGTTTGTGAAGGGAAACACACAGCACAGTTCTCATCCATGAAAGACACTCTGCTTTAGAGCAAGAAGCAAGCTCTTGCTTTCTAGAGTCTCTAATAAGGCGGGAAACGTGAGTGTGGTCAAAACAAAAGAACTGTGCTTCCTACACACACGGACCATATCTAGTTCAACTCTGCTTCTGAAACTGATACAATCCACAGGTCCTCTAACATCCAATGCTTTTCACTTAAGAACGAGAAACATGTGAGCTTCGTGACTATGTAGCTTCATTTGAGCTCAAAAGTGACTGCGTTTACCTGAACAGAAGTCTTCTTGTAGGAAGACACAGAGCCTGCCATTTAACTCCGTTTCTAAAGGGAAACACACAGCACAGTTCTCATCCATGAAACACACTCTGCTTTAGAGCAAGAAGCAAGCTCTTGCTTTCTAGAGTCTCTAATAAGGCAGGAAACATGAGTGTGCTCAGAACAAACGAACTGTCTTTCCTACACACACGGACCATATCTAGTTCAACCCTGCTTCTGAAACTGATACAAACCACAGGCCCTCTAACATCCAATGCCTTTTGTTAAGAGCGAGAAACGTGTGAGCTTCCTGAACGATGTAGCTTCGTTTGAGCTCAAAAGTGACTGCATATACCTGAAACGAAGTCTTGCATGTAGGAAGACACAGAGCCTGCCATTTAACTACGTTTCTGAAGGGAAAAACACAGCACAGTTCTCATCCATTAAAGACACTCTGCTTTAGAGTAAGAAGCAAGCTCTTGCTTTCTAGAGTCTCTAATAAGGTGGGAAAAGTGAGTGTGCTCAGAGCAAAAGAACTTTATTTCCTACACACACGGACCATATCTAGTTCAACTCTGCTTCAGAAATGGATACACACCACAGGCCCTCTAACATAAAATCCTTTTCACTTACAAGGGAGTAATGTGGGAGCTTCGTGAACGATGCAGCTTCGTTTGAGCTCAACAGTGACTGCGTTTACCTGAAATGAAGTCTTGCTTGTAGGAAGACACAGAGCCTGCCATTTAACTCCGATTCTGAAGGGAAACACACAGCACAGTTCTCATCCATGAAAGACACTCTGCATAGAGCAAGAAGCAAGCTCTTGCATTCTAGAGTCTCTAATAAGGTGGGAAAATTGAGTGTGCTCAGAACAAAAGAACTGTGTTTCCTACTCACAGGGACCATATCTAGTTCAACTCTGCTTCGTAAACTGATACAAACCACAGGCCCTCTAACATAAAATCCTTTTCACTTACGAGGGAGAAACGTGGGAGCTTCGTGAACGATGTAGCTTCGTTTGAGCTCAAAAGTGAGTGCGTTTACCTGAAACTAAGTCTTGCTTGTAGGAAGACACAGAGCCTGCCATTTAACATTGTTTCTGAAGGGAAACACACAGCACACTTCTCATCCATGAAAGTCACTCTGCTTTAGAGCAAGAAGCAAGCTCTTGCTTTGTAGATTCTCTAATAAGGCTGGAAATGTGAGTGTGCTCAGAAGAAAAGAACTGTATTTCCTACACACACGGACCATATCTAGTTCAACTCTACTTCTGAAATTGATACAAAGCACAGGCCCTCTAACATCCAATCCTTTTCACTTAAGAGCGAGAAACGTGGGAGCTTCGTGAACGATGTAGCTTCGTTTGAGGTCAAAAGTGACTGCATATACCTGAAACGAAGTCTTGCTTGTAGGAAGACACAGAGCCTGCCATTTAACTCCGTTTCTGAAGGGAAACACACAGCACAGCTCTGAGCCATGAAAGACATTCTGCTTTAGAGCAAGAAGCGTGCTCTTGCATTCTAGAATCTCTAATAAGGTGGGAAACGTGAGTGTGCTCAAACAAAAGAACTGTGTTTCCTACACACATGGACCATATCTAGTTCAACTCTGCTTCGGAAACTGATACACACCACAGGCCCTCTAACATAAAATCCTTTTTACTTACAAGGGAGAAACATGGGAGCTTTGTGAACGATGTAGCTTCGTTTGAGCTCAACAGTGAATGCGTTTACCTGAAATGAAGTCTTGCTTGTAGGAAGACACAGAGCCTGCCATTTAACTCCGATTCTGAAGGGAAACACACAGCACAGTTCTCATCCATGAAAGACACTCTGCTTTAGAGCAAGAAGCAAGCTCTTGCTTTCTAGAGTCTCTAATAAGGCGGGAAACGTGAGTGTGCTCAGAAAAAAAGAACTGTGTTTCCTACACACACGGACCATATCTAGTTCAACTCTGCTTCTGAAACTGATACAAACTACAGGCCCTCTAACATCCAAAGCTTTTCACTTAGGAGCGAGAAACGTGTGAGCTTCGTGACTATGTAGCTTCATTTGAGCTCAAAAGTGACTGCATTTACCTGAAACGAAGTCTTGCATGTAGGAAGACACAGAGCCTGCCATTTAACTACGTTTCTGAAGGGAAAAACACAGCACAGTTCTCATCCATTAAAGACATTCTGCTTTAGAGTAAGAAGCAAGCTCTTGCTTTCTAGAGTCTCTAATAAGGTGGGAAAAGTGAGTGTGCTCAGAGCAAAAGAACTTTGTTTCCTACACACACGGACCATATCTAGTTCAACTCTGCTTCAGAAACGGATACACACCACAGGCCCTCTAACATAAAATCCTTTTCACTTACAAGGGAGTAATGTGGGAGCTTCGTGAACGATGCAGCTTCGTTTGAGCTCAACAGTGACTGCGTTTACCTGAAATGAAGTCTTGCTTGTAGGAAGACACAGAGCCTGCCATTTAACTCCGATTCTGAAGGGAAACACACAGCACAGTTCTCATCCATGAAAGACACTCTGCATAGAGCAAGAAGCAAGCTCTTGCATTCTAGAGTCTCTAATAAGGTGGGAAAATTGAGTGTGCTCAGAACAAAAGAACTGTGTTTCCTACACACACGGACCATATCTAGTTGAACTCTGCTTCGTAAACTGATACAAACCACAGGCCCTCTAACATAAAATCCTTTTCACTTACGAGGGAGAAACGTGGGAGCTTCGTGAACGATGTAGCTTCGTTTGAGCTCAAAAGTGACTGCGTTTACCTGAAACGAAGTCTTGCTTATAGGAAGACATAGATCCTGCCATTTAACACTGTTTCTGAAGGGAAACACACAGCACACTTCTCATCCATGAAAGACACTCTGCTTTAGAGCAAGAAGCAAGCTCTTGCTTTCTAGATTCTCTAATAAGGCTGGAAATGTGAGTGTGCTCAGAACAAAAGAACTGTGTTTCCTACACACACGGACCATATCTAGTTCAACTCTGCTTCGGAAACTGACACACCACAGGCCCTCTAACATAAAATCCTTTTCACTTACAAGGGAGAAACGTGGGAGCTTTGTGAACGATGTAGCTTCGTTTGAGCTCAACAGTGACTGCGTTTACCTGAAATGAAGTCTTGCTTGTAGGAAGACACAGAGCCTGCCCTTTATCTCCGATTCTGAAGGGAAACACACAGCACAGTTCTCATCCATGAAAGACACTCTGCTTTAGAGCAAGAAGCAAGCTCTTGCTTCCTAGAGTCTCTTTTAAGGCTAGAAACGTGAGTGTGCTAAGAACAAAAGAACTGTGTTTCCTACACAGACGAACCATATCTAGTTCAACTCTGCTTCTGAAACTGATAAAAACCACAGGCCCTCTAACATCCAATGCCTTTTGTTAAGAGCGAGAAACGTGTGAGCTTCGTGAACGATGTAGTTTCGTTTGAGCTCAAAAGTGAGTGCGTTTACCTGAAACTAAGTCTTGCTTGTAGGAAGACACAGAGTCTGCCATTTAACTCCGTTTGTGAAGGGAAACACACAGCACAGTTCTCATCCATGAAAGACACTCTGCTTTAGAGCAAGAAGCAAGCTCTTGCTTTCTAGATTCTCTAATAAGGCGGGAAACGTGAGTGTGCTCAAAACAAAAGAACTGTGCTTCCTACACACATGGACCATATCTATTTCAACTCTGCTTCTGAAACTGATACAAAGCACAGGCCCTCTAACATCCAATGCTTTTCACTTAAGAGCAAGAAACGTGTGAGCTTCGTGAACGATGTAGCTTCATTTGAGCTCAAAAGTGACTGCGTTTACCTGAAACGAAGTCTTGCTTGTAGGAAGACACTGAGCCTGCCATTTAACTCCGTTTCTCAAGGGAAACACACAGCACAGTTCTCATCCATGAAAGACACTCTGCTTTAGAGCAAGAAGCATGCTCTTGCATTCTAGAGTCTCTAATAAGGTGGGAAACGTGAGTGTGCTCAGAACAAAAGAACTGTGTTTACTACACACACGGACCATATCTAGCTCAACACTGCTTCGGAAACTGATACAAACCACAGGCCCTCTAACATAAAATCCTTTTGACTTACGAGGGAGAAACGTGGGGGCTTCCTGAACGATGTAGCTTCGTTTGAGCTCAAAAGTGACTGCGTTTACCTGAAACGAAGTCTTGCTTGTAGGAAGACACAGAGCCTGCCAGTTACCTCCGTTTCTGAAGGGAAACTCACAGCACAGTTCTCATCCATGAAAGACACTCTGCTTTAGAGCAAGAAGCAAGCTCTTGCTTTCTAGACTCTCTAATTAGGCTGGAAATGTGAGTGTGCTCAGAACAAAAGAACTGTGTTTCCTACACACACGGACCATATCTAGTTCAACTCTACTTCTGAAATTGATACAAACCACAGGCCCTCTTACATCCAATCCTTTTCACTTAAGAGCGAGAAACGTGGGAGCTTCGTGAAAGATTTAGCTTCCTATGAGGTCAAAAGTGACTGCATTTACCTGAAACGAAGTCTTGCATGTAGGAAGACGCAGAGCCTGCCATTTAACTCCGTTTCTGAAGGGAAACACACAGCACAGTTCTAATCCATGAAAGACACTCTGCTTTAGAGCAAGAAGCAAGCTCTTGCTTTCTAGAGTCTCTAATAAGGTGGGAAAAGTGAGTGTGCTCAGAGCAAAAGAACTTTATTTCCTACACACACGGACCATATCTAGTTCAACTCTGCTTCAGAAATGGATACACACCACAGGCCCTCTAACATAAAATCCTTTTCACTTACAAGGGAGTAATGTGGGAGCTTCGTGAACAATGCAGCTTCGTTTGAGCTCAACAGTGACTGCGTTTACCTGAAATGAAGTCTTGCTTGTAGGAAGACACAGAGCCTGCCATTTAACTCCGATTCTGAAGGGAAACACACAGCACAGTTCTGATCCATGAAAGACACTCTGCATAGAGCAAGAAGCAAGCTCTTGCATTCTAGAGTCTCTAATAAGGTGGGAAAATTGAGTGTGCTCAGAACAAAAGAACTGTGTTTCCTACTCACAGGGACCATATCTAGTTCAACTCTGCTTCGTAAACTGATACAAACCACAGGCCCTCTAACATAAAATCCTTTTCACTTACGAGGGAGAAACGTGGGAGCTTCGTGAACGATGTAGCTTCGTTTGAGCTCAAAAGTGACTGCGTTTACCTGAAACGAAGTCTTGCTTATAGGACGACATAGATCCTGCCATTTAACACTGTTTCTGAAGGGAAACACACAGCACAGTTCTCATCCATGAAAGACACTCTGCTTTAGAGCAAGAAGCAAGCTCTTGCTTTCTAGAGTCTCTTTTAAGGGTAGAAACGTGAGTGTGCTAAGAACAAAAGAACTGTGTTTCCTACACAGACGAACCATATCTAGTTCAGCTCTGCTTCTGAAACTGATAAAAACCACAGGCCCTCTAACATCCAATGCCTTTTGTTAAGAGCGAGAAACGTGTGAGCTTCGTGAACGATGTAGTTTCGTTTGAGCTCAAAAGTGAGTGCGTTTACCTGAAACTAAGTCTTGCTTGTAGGAAGACACAGAGCCTACCATTTAACATTGTTTCTGAAGGGAAACACACAGCACACTTCTCATCCATGAAAGTCACTCTGCTTTAGAGCAAGAAGCAAGCTCTTGCTTTGTAGATTCTCTAATAAGGCTGGAAATGTGAGTGTGCTCAGAAGAAAAGAACTGTATTTCCTACACACACGGACCATATCTAGTTCAACTCTACTTCTGAAATTGATACAAAGCACAGGCCCTCTAACATCCAATCCTTTTCACTTAAGAGCGAGAAACGTGGGAGCTTCGTGAACGATGTAGCTTCGTTTGAGGTCAAAAGTGACTGCATATACCTGAAACGAAGTCTTGCTTGTAGGAAGACACAGAGCCTGCCATTTAACTCCGTTTCTGAAGGGAAACACACAGCACAGCTCTGAGCCATGAAAGACATTCTGCTTTAGAGCAAGAAGCGTGCTCTTGCATTCTAGAGTCTCTAATAAGGTGGGAAACGTGAGTGTGCTCAAACAAAAGAACTGTGTTTCCTACACACATGGACCATATCTAGTTCAACTCTGCTTCGGAAACTGATACACACCACAGGCCCTCTAACATAAAATCCTTTTTACTTACAAGGGAGAAACATGGGAGCTTTGTGAACGATGTAGCTTCGTTTGAGCTCAACAGTGAATGCGTTTACCTGAAATGAAGTCTTGCTTGTAGGAAGACACAGAGCCTGCCATTTAACTCCGATTCTGAAGGGAAACACACAGCACAGTTCTCATCCATGAAAGACACTCTGCTCTAGAGCAAGAAGCAAGCTCTTGCTTTCTAGAGTCTCTAATAAGGCGGGAAACGTGAGTGTGCTCAGAAAAAAAGAACTGTGTTTCCTACACACACGGACCATATCTAGTTCAACTCTGCTTCTGAAACTGATACAAACTACAGGCCCTCTAACATCCAAAGCTTTTCACTTAGGAGCGAGAAACGTGTGAGCTTCGTGACTATGTAGCTTCATTTGAGCTCAAAAGTGACAGCATTTACCTGAAACGAAGTCTTGCATGTAGGAAGACACAGAGCCTGCCATTTAACTACGTTTCTGAAGGGAAAAACACAGCACAGTTCTCATCCATTAAAGACATTCTGCTTTAGAGTAAGAAGCAAGCTCTTGCTTTCTAGAGTCTCTAATAAGGTGGGAAAAGTGAGTGTGCTCAGAGCAAAAGAACTTTGTTTCCTACACACACGGACCATATCTAGTTCAACTCTGCTTCAGAAACGGATACACACCACAGGCCCTCTAACATAAAATCCTTTTCACTTACAAGGGAGTAATGTGGGAGCTTCGTGAACGATGCAGCTTCGTTTGAGCTCAACAGTGACTGCGTTTACCTGAAATGAAGTCTTGCTTGTAGGAAGACACAGAGCCTGCCATTTAACTCCGATTCTGAAGGGAAACACACAGCACAGTTCTCATCCATGAAAGACACTCTGCATAGAGCAAGAAGCAAGCTCTTGCATTCTAGAGTCTCTAATAAGGTGGGAAAATTGAGTGTGCTCAGTACAAAAGAACTGTGTTTCCTACTCACAGGGTCCATATCTAGTTGAACTCTGCTTCGTAAACAGATACAAACCACAGGCCCTCTAACATAAAATCCTTTTCACTTACGAGGGAGAAACGTGGGAGCTTCGTGAACGATGTAGCTTCGTTTGAGCTCAAAAGTGAGTGCGTTTACCTGAAACGAAGTCTTGCTTATAGGAAGACATAGATCCTACCATTTAACACTGTTTCTGAAGGGAAACACACAGCACACTTCTCATCCATGAAAGACACTCTGCTTTAGAGCAAGAAGCAAGCTCTTGCTTTCTAGATTCTCTAATAAGGCTGGAAATGTGAGTGTGCTCAGAACAAAAGAACTGTGTTTCCTACACACACGGACCATATCTAGTTCAACTCTGCTTCGGAAACTGACACACCACAGGCCCTCTAACATAAAATCCTTTTCACTTACAAGGGAGAAACGTGGGAGCTTTGTGAACGATGTAGCTTCGTTTGAGCTCAACAGTGACTGCGTTTACCTGAAATGAAGTCTTGCTTGTAGGAAGACACAGAGCCTGCCCTTTATCTCCGATTCTGAAGGGAAACACACAGCACAGTTCTCATCCATGAAAGACACTCTGCTTTAGAGCAAGAAGCAAGCTCTTGCTTCCTAGAGTCTCTTTTAAGGCTAGAAACGTGAGTGTGCTAAGAACAAAAGAACTGTGTTTCCTACAGAGACGAACCATATCTAGTTCAACTCTGCTTCTGAAACTGATAAAAACCACAGGCCCTCTAACATCCAATGCCTTTTGTTAAGAGCGAGAAACGTGTGAGCTTCGTGAACGATGTAGTTTCGTTTGAGCTCAAAAGTGAGTGCGTTTACCTGAAACTAAGTCTTGCTTGTAGGAAGACACAGAGTCTGCCATTTAACTCCGTTTCTGAAGGGAAACACACAGCACAGTTCTCATCCATGAAAGACACTCTGCTTTATAGCAAGAAGCAAGCTCTTGCTTTCTAGATTCTCTAATAAGGCGGGAAACGTGAGTGTGCTCAAAACAAAAGAACTGTGCTTCCTACACACATGGACCATATCTATTTCAACTCTGCTTCTGAAACTGATACAAAGCACAGGCCCTCTAACATCCAATGCTTTTCACTTAAGAGCGAGAAACGTGTGAGCTTCATGAAAGATGTAGCTTCGTTTGAGCTCAAAATTGACTGGGTTTACCTGAAACAAAGTCTTGCTTGTAGGAAGACACAGAGCCTGCCATTTAACTCTGTTTCTGAAGGGAAACACACAGCACAGTTCTCATCCATGAAAGACACTTTGCTTTAGAGCAAGAAGCATGCTCTTGCATTCTAGAGTCTCTAATAAGGTGGGAAACGTGAGTGTGCTCAGAACAAAAGAACTGTGTTTCCTACACACACGGACCATATCTAGCTCAACTCTGCTTCGGAAACTGATACAAACCACAGGCCCTCTAACATAAAATCCTTTTCACTTAGAAGGGAGAAACGTGGGAGCTTCATGAACGATGTAGCTTCGTTTGAGCTCAACAGTGACTGCGTTTACCTGAAATTAAGTCTTGCTTGTAGGAAGACACAGAGCCTGCCCTTTATCTCCGATTCTGAAGGGAAACACACAGCACAGTTCTCATCCATGAAAGACACTCTGCTTTAGAGCAAGAAGCAAGCTCTTGCTTTCTAGAGTCTCTTTTAAGGCTAGAAACGTGAGTGTGCTAAGAACAAAAGAACTGTGTTTCCTACACAGACGGACCATATCTAGTTCAACTCTGCTTCTGAAACTGATAAAAACCACAGGCCCTCTGACATCCAATGCCTTTTGTTAAGAGCAAGAATCCTGTGAGCTTCGTGAACGATGTAGCTTCGTTTGACCTCAAAAGTGACTGCGTTTACCTGAAACGAAGTCTTGCTTGTAGGAAGACACAGAGTCTGCCATTTAACTCCGTTTTTGAAGGGAAACACACAGCACAGTTCTCATCCATGAAAGACACTCTGCTTTAGAGCAAGAAGCAAGCTCTTGCTTCCTAGATTCTCTAATATGGCTGGAAACGTGAGTGTGCTCAGAACAAATGAACTGTGTTTCCTACACACACGGACCATATCTAGTTCAACTCTGCTTCTGAAACTGATACAAACCACAGACCCTCTAACATCCAATGCCTTTCAGTGAAGAGCGAAAAACGTGTGAGCTTCGTGAACGATGTAGCTTCATTTGAGCTCAAAAGTGACTGCGTTTACCTGAAACGAAGTCTTGCTTGTAGGAAGACACAGAGTCTGCCATTTAACTCTGTTTGTGAAGGGAAACACACAGCACAGTTCTCATCCATGAAAGACACTCTGCTTTAGAGCAAGAAGCAAGCTCTTGCTTTCTAGAGTCTCTAATAAGGCGGGAAACGTGAGTGTGGTCAAAACAAAAGAACTGTGCTTCCTACACACACGGACCATATCTAGTTCAACTCTGATTCTGAAACTGATACAATCCACAGGTCCTCTAAAATCCAATGCTTTTCACTTAAGAGCGAGAAACGTGTGAGCTTCGTGAAAGATGTAGCTTCGTTTGAGCTCAAAAGTGACTGCGTTTACCTGAAACGAGATCTTGCTTGTACGAAGACACAGAGCCTGCCATTTAACTCCGTTTCTGAAGGAAAACTCAGAGCACAGTTCTCATCCATGAAAGACAATTTGCTTTAGAGCAAGAAGCAAGCCCTTGCTTTGTAGAGTCTCTAATAAGTCGGGAAACGTGAGTGTGCTCAGAACAAAAGAACTGTGTTTCCTTCACACAAGGACCATATGTAGTTCAACTCTGCTTCTGAAACTGATTCAAACCACAGGCCCTCTAACATACAATGCTTTTCACTTAAGAGCGAGAAACATGTGAGCTTCGTGACTCTGTAGCTTCATTTGAGCTCAAAAGTGACTGCGTTTACCTGAACAGAAGTCTTCTTGTAGGAAGACACAGAGCATGCCATTTAACTCCGTTTCTAAAGGGAAACACACAGCACAGTTCTCATCCATGAAACACACTCTGCTTTAGAGCAAGAAGCAAGCTCTTGCTTTCTAGATTCTCTAATAAGGCTGGAAATGTGAGTGTGCTCAGAACAAAAGAACTGTGTTTTCTACACACACGGACCATATCTAGTTCAACTCTGCTTCGGGAACAGACACACCACAGGCCCTCTAACATAAAATACTTTTAACTTACAAGGGAGAAACGTGGGAGCTTTGTGAACGATGTAGCTTCGTTTGAGCTCAACAGTGACTGCGTTTACCTGAAATGAAGTCTTGCTTGTAGGAAGACACAGAGCCTGCCCTTTATCTCCGATTCTGAAGGGAAACACACAGCACAGTTCTCATCCATGAAAGACACTCTGCTTTAGAGCAAGAAGCAAGCTCTTGCTTTCTAGAGTCTCTTTTAAGGCTAGAAACGTGAGTGTGCTAAGAACAAAAGAACTGTGTTTCCTACACAGACGAACCATATCTAGTTCAACTCTGCTTCTGAAACAGATAAAAACCACAGGCCCTCTAACATCCAATGCCTTTTGTTAAGAGCGAGAAACGTGTGAGCTTCGTGAACGATGTAGTTTCGTTTGAGCTCAAAAGTGAGTGCGTTTACCTGAAACTAAGTCTTGCTTGTAGGAAGACACAGAGTCTGCCATTTAACTCCGTTTCTGAAGGGAAACACACAGCACAGTTCTCATCCATGAAACACACTCTGCTTTAGAGCAAGAAGCAAGCTCTTCCTTCCTAGAGTCTCTTTTAAGGCTAGAAACGTGAGTGTGCTAAGAACAAAAGAACTGTGTTTCCTACACAAACGGACCATATCTAGTTCAACTCTGCTTCTGAAACTGATAAAAACCACAGGCCCTCTAACATCCAATGCCTTTTGTTAAGAGCGAGAAACGTGTGAGCTTCGTGAACGATGTAGCTTCGTTTGAGCTCAAAAGTGACTGCGTTTACCTGAAACTAAGTCTTGCTTGTAGGAAAACACAGAGTCTGCCATTTAACTCCGTTTGTGAAGGGAAACACACAGCACAGTTCTCATCCATGAAAGACACTCTGCTTTAGAGCAAGAAGCAAGCTCTTGCTTTCTAGAGTCTCTAATAAGGCGGGAAACGTGAGTGTGGTCAAAACAAAAGAACTGTGCTTCCTACACACACGGACCATATCTAGTTCAACTCTGCTTCTGAAACTGATACAATCCACAGGTCCTCTAACATCCAATGCTTTTCACTTAAGAACGAGAAACATGTGAGCTTCGTGACTATGTAGCTTCATTTGAGCTCAAAAGTGACTGCGTTTACCTGAACAGAAGTCTTCTTGTAGGAAGACACAGAGCCTGCCATTTAACTCCGTTTCTAAAGGGAAACACACAGCACAGTTCTCATCCATGAAACACACTCTGCTTTAGAGCAAGAAGCAAGCTCTTGCTTTCTAGAGTCTCTAATAAGGCAGGAAACATGAGTGTGCTCAGAACAAACGAACTGTCTTTCCTACACACACGGACCATATCTAGTTCAACCCTGCTTCTGAAACTGATACAAACCACAGGCCCTCTAACATCCAATGCCTTTTGTTAAGAGCGAGAAACGTGTGAGCTTCCTGAACGATGTAGCTTCGTTTGAGCTCAAAAGTGACTGCATATACCTGAAACGAAGTCTTGCATGTAGGAAGACACAGAGCCTGCCATTTAACTACGTTTCTGAAGGGAAAAACACAGCACAGTTCTCATCCATTAAAGACACTCTGCTTTAGAGTAAGAAGCAAGCTCTTGCTTTCTAGAGTCTCTAATAAGGTGGGAAAAGTGAGTGTGCTCAGAGCAAAAGAACTTTATTTCCTACACACACGGACCATATCTAGTTCAACTCTGCTTCAGAAATGGATACACACCACAGGCCCTCTAACATAAAATCCTTTTCACTTACAAGGGAGTAATGTGGGAGCTTCGTGAACGATGCAGCTTCGTTTGAGCTCAACAGTGACTGCGTTTACCTGAAATGAAGTCTTGCTTGTAGGAAGACACAGAGCCTGCCATTTAACTCCGATTCTGAAGGGAAACACACAGCACAGTTCTCATCCATGAAAGACACTCTGCATAGAGCAAGAAGCAAGCTCTTGCATTCTAGAGTCTCTAATAAGGTGGGAAAATTGAGTGTGCTCAGAACAAAAGAACTGTGTTTCCTACTCACAGGGACCATATCTAGCTCAACTCTGCTTCGGAAACTGATACAAACCACAGGCCCTCTAACATAAAATCCTTTTCACTTACGAGGGAGAAACGTGGGAGCTTCGTGAACGATGTAGCTTCGTTTGAGCTCAAAAGTGAGTGCGTTTACCTGAAACTAAGTCTTGCTTGTAGGAAGACACAGAGCCTGCCATTTAACATTGTTTCTGAAGGGAAACACACAGCACACTTCTCATCCATGAAAGTCACTCTGCTTTAGAGCAAGAAGCAAGCTCTTGCTTTGTAGATTCTCTAATAAGGCTGGAAATGTGAGTGTGCTCAGAAGAAAAGAACTGTATTTCCTACACACACGGACCATATCTAGTTCAACTCTACTTCTGAAATTGATACAAAGCACAGGCCCTCTAACATCCAATCCTTTTCACTTAAGAGCGAGAAACGTGGGAGCTTCGTGAACGATGTAGCTTCGTTTGAGGTCAAAAGTGACTGCATATACCTGAAACGAAGTCTTGCTTGTAGGAAGACACAGAGCCTGCCATTTAACTCCGTTTCTGAAGGGAAACACACAGCACAGCTCTGAGCCATGAAAGACATTCTGCTTTAGAGCAAGAAGCGTGCTCTTGCATTCTAGAATCTCTAATAAGGTGGGAAACGTGAGTGTGCTCAAACAAAAGAACTGTGTTTCCTACACACATGGACCATATCTAGTTCAACTCTGCTTCGGAAACTGATACACACTACAGGCCCTCTAACATAAAATCCTTTTTACTTACAAGGGAGAAACATGGGAGCTTTGTGAACGATGTAGCTTCGTTTGAGCTCAACAGTGAATGCGTTTACCTGAAATGAAGTCTTGCTTGTAGGAAGACACAGAGCCTGCCATTTAACTCCGATTCTGAAGGGAAACACACAGCACAGTTCTCATCCATGAAAGACACTCTGCTTTAGAGCAAGAAGCAAGCTCTTGCTTTCTAGAGTCTCTAATAAGGCGGGAAACGTGAGTGTGCTCAGAAAAAAAGAACTGTGTTTCCTACACACACGGACCATATCTAGTTCAACTCTGCTTCTGAAACTGATACAAACTACAGGCCCTCTAACATCCAAAGCTTTTCACTTAGGAGCGAGAAACGTGTGAGCTTCGTGACTATGTAGCTTCATTTGAGCTCAAAAGTGACTGCATTTACCTGAAACGAAGTCTTGCATGTAGGAAGACACAGAGCCTGCCATTTAACTACGTTTCTGAAGGGAAAAACACAGCACAGTTCTCATCCATTAAAGACATTCTGCTTTAGAGTAAGAAGCAAGCTCTTGCTTTCTAGAGTCTCTAATAAGGTGGGAAAAGTGAGTGTGCTCAGAGCAAAAGAACTTTGTTTCCTACACACACGGACCATATCTAGTTCAACTCTGCTTCAGAAACGGATACACACCACAGGCCCTCTAACATAAAATCCTTTTCACTTACAAGGGAGTAATGTGGGAGCTTCGTGAACGATGCAGCTTCGTTTGAGCTCAACAGTGACTGCGTTTACCTGAAATGAAGTCTTGCTTGTAGGAAGACACAGAGCCTGCCATTTAACTCCGATTCTGAAGGGAAACACACAGCACAGTTCTCATCCATGAAAGACACTCTGCATAGAGCAAGAAGCAAGCTCTTGCATTCTAGAGTCTCTAATAAGGTGGGAAAATTGAGTGTGCTCAGAACAAAAGAACTGTGTTTCCTACACACACGGACCATATCTAGTTGAACTCTGCTTCGTAAACTGATACAAACCACAGGCCCTCTAACATAAAATCCTTTTCACTTACGAGGGAGAAACGTGGGAGCTTCGTGAACGATGTAGCTTCGTTTGAGCTCAAAAGTGACTGCGTTTACCTGAAACGAAGTCTTGCTTATAGGAAGACATAGATCCTGCCATTTAACACTGTTTCTGAAGGGAAACACACAGCACACTTCTCATCCATGAAAGACACTCTGCTTTAGAGCAAGAAGCAAGCTCTTGCTTTCTAGATTCTCTAATAAGGCTGGAAATGTGAGTGTGCTCAGAACAAAAGAACTGTGTTTCCTACACACACGGACCATATCTAGTTCAACTCTGCTTCGGAAACTGACACACCACAGGCCCTCTAACATAAAATCCTTTTCACTTACAAGGGAGAAACGTGGGAGCTTTGTGAACGATGTAGCTTCGTTTGAGCTCAACAGTGACTGCGTTTACCTGAAATGAAGTCTTGCTTGTAGGAAGACACAGAGCCTGCCCTTTATCTCCGATTCTGAAGGGAAACACACAGCACAGTTCTCATCCATGAAAGACACTCTGCTTTAGAGCAAGAAGCAAGCTCTTGCTTCCTAGAGTCTCTTTTAAGGCTAGAAACGTGAGTGTGCTAAGAACAAAAGAACTGTGTTTCCTACACAGACGAACCATATCTAGTTCAACTCTGCTTCTGAAACTGATAAAAACCACAGGCCCTCTAACATCCAATGCCTTTTGTTAAGAGCGAGAAACGTGTGAGCTTCGTGAACGATGTAGTTTCGTTTGAGCTCAAAAGTGAGTGCGTTTACCTGAAACTAAGTCTTGCTTGTAGGAAGACACAGAGTCTGCCATTTAACTCCGTTTCTGAAGGGAAACACACAGCACAGTTCTCATCCATGAAAGACACTCTGCTTTAGAGCAAGAAGCAAGCTCTTGCTTTCTAGATTCTCTAATAAGGCGGGAAACGTGAGTGTGCTCAAAACAAAAGAACTGTGCTTCCTACACACATGGACCATATCTATTTCAACTCTGCTTCTGAAACTGATACAAAGCACAGGCCCTCTAACATCCAATGCTTTTCACTTAAGAGCGAGAAACGTGTGAGCTTCGTGAACGATGTAGCTTCATTTGAGCTCAAAAGTGACTGCGTTTACCTGAAACGAAGTCTTGCTTGTAGGAAGACACTGAGCCTGCCATTTAACTCCGTTTCTCAAGGGAAACACACAGCACAGTTCTCATCCATGAAAGACACTCTGCTTTAGAGCAAGAAGCATGCTCTTGCATTCTAGAGTCTCTAATAAGGTGGGAAACGTGAGTGTGCTCAGAACAAAAGAACTGTGTTTACTACACACACGGACCATATCTAGCTCAACACTGCTTCGGAAACTGATACAAACCACAGGCCCTCTAACATAAAATCCTTTTGACTTACGAGGGAGAAACGTGGGGGCTTCCTGAACGATGTAGCTTCGTTTGAGCTCAAAAGTGACTGCGTTTACCTGAAACGAAGTCTTGCTTGTAGGAAGACACAGAGCCTGCCAGTTACCTCCGTTTCTGAAGGGAAACTCACAGCACAGTTCTCATCCATGAAAGACACTCTGCTTTAGAGCAAGAAGCAAGCTCTTGCTTTCTAGACTCTCTAATTAGGCTGGAAATGTGAGTGTGCTCAGAACAAAAGAACTGTGTTTCCTACACACACGGACCATATCTAGTTCAACTCTACTTCTGAAATTGATACAAACCACAGGCCCTCTTACATCCAATCCTTTTCACTTAAGAGCGAGAAACGTGGGAGCTTCGTGAAAGATTTAGCTTCCTATGAGGTCAAAAGTGACTGCATTTACCTGAAACGAAGTCTTGCATGTAGGAAGACGCAGAGCCTGCCATTTAACTCCGTTTCTGAAGGGAAACACACAGCACAGTTCTAATCCATGAAAGACACTCTGCTTTAGAGCAAGAAGCAAGCTCTTGCTTTCTAGAGTCTCTAATAAGGTGGGAAAAGTGAGTGTGCTCAGAGCAAAAGAACTTTATTTCCTACACACACGGACCATATCTAGTTCAACTCTGCTTCAGAAATGGATACACACCACAGGCCCTCTAACATAAAATCCTTTTCACTTACAAGGGAGTAATGTGGGAGCTTCGTGAACAATGCAGCTTCGTTTGAGCTCAACAGTGACTGCGTTTACCTGAAATGAAGTCTTGCTTGTAGGAAGACACAGAGCCTGCCATTTAACTCCGATTCTGAAGGGAAACACACAGCACAGTTCTGATCCATGAAAGACACTCTGCATAGAGCAAGAAGCAAGCTCTTGCATTCTAGAGTCTCTAATAAGGTGGGAAAATTGAGTGTGCTCAGAACAAAAGAACTGTGTTTCCTACTCACAGGGACCATATCTAGTTCAACTCTGCTTCGTAAACTGATACAAACCACAGGCCCTCTAACATAAAATCCTTTTCACTTACGAGGGAGAAACGTGGGAGCTTCGTGAACGATGTAGCTTCGTTTGAGCTCAAAAGTGACTGCGTTTACCTGAAACGAAGTCTTGCTTATAGGACGACATAGATCCTGCCATTTAACACTGTTTCTGAAGGGAAACACACAGCACAGTTCTCATCCATGAAAGACACTCTGCTTTAGAGCAAGAAGCAAGCTCTTGCTTTCTAGAGTCTCTTTTAAGGGTAGAAACGTGAGTGTGCTAAGAACAAAAGAACTGTGTTTCCTACACAGACGAACCATATCTAGTTCAGCTCTGCTTCTGAAACTGATAAAAACCACAGGCCCTCTAACATCCAATGCCTTTTGTTAAGAGCGAGAAACGTGTGAGCTTCGTGAACGATGTAGTTTCGTTTGAGCTCAAAAGTGAGTGCGTTTACCTGAAACTAAGTCTTGCTTGTAGGAAGACACAGAGCCTACCATTTAACATTGTTTCTGAAGGGAAACACACAGCACACTTCTCATCCATGAAAGTCACTCTGCTTTAGAGCAAGAAGCAAGCTCTTGCTTTGTAGATTCTCTAATAAGGCTGGAAATGTGAGTGTGCTCAGAAGAAAAGAACTGTATTTCCTACACACACGGACCATATCTAGTTCAACTCTACTTCTGAAATTGATACAAAGCACAGGCCCTCTAACATCCAATCCTTTTCACTTAAGAGCGAGAAACGTGGGAGCTTCGTGAACGATGTAGCTTCGTTTGAGGTCAAAAGTGACTGCATATACCTGAAACGAAGTCTTGCTTGTAGGAAGACACAGAGCCTGCCATTTAACTCCGTTTCTGAAGGGAAACACACAGCACAGCTCTGAGCCATGAAAGACATTCTGCTTTAGAGCAAGAAGCGTGCTCTTGCATTCTAGAGTCTCTAATAAGGTGGGAAACGTGAGTGTGCTCAAACAAAAGAACTGTGTTTCCTACACACATGGACCATATCTAGTTCAACTCTGCTTCGGAAACTGATACACACCACAGGCCCTCTAACATAAAATCCTTTTTACTTACAAGGGAGAAACATGGGAGCTTTGTGAACGATGTAGCTTCGTTTGAGCTCAACAGTGAATGCGTTTACCTGAAATGAAGTCTTGCTTGTAGGAAGACACAGAGCCTGCCATTTAACTCCGATTCTGAAGGGAAACACACAGCACAGTTCTCATCCATGAAAGACACTCTGCTTTAGAGCAAGAAGCAAGCTCTTGCTTTCTAGAGTCTCTAATAAGGCGGGAAACGTGAGTGTGCTCAGAAAAAAAGAACTGTGTTTCCTACACACACGGACCATATCTAGTTCAACTCTGCTTCTGAAACTGATACAAACTACAGGCCCTCTAACATCCAAAGCTTTTCACTTAGGAGCGAGAAACGTGTGAGCTTCGTGACTATGTAGCTTCATTTGAGCTCAAAAGTGACAGCATTTACCTGAAACGAAGTCTTGCATGTAGGAAGACACAGAGCCTGCCATTTAACTACGTTTCTGAAGGGAAAAACACAGCACAGTTCTCATCCATTAAAGACATTCTGCTTTAGAGTAAGAAGCAAGCTCTTGCTTTCTAGAGTCTCTAATAAGGTGGGAAAAGTGAGTGTGCTCAGAGCAAAAGAACTTTGTTTCCTACACACACGGACCATATCTAGTTCAACTCTGCTTCAGAAACGGATACACACCACAGGCCCTCTAACATAAAATCCTTTTCACTTACAAGGGAGTAATGTGGGAGCTTCGTGAACGATGCAGCTTCGTTTGAGCTCAACAGTGACTGCGTTTACCTGAAATGAAGTCTTGCTTGTAGGAAGACACAGAGCCTGCCATTTAACTCCGATTCTGAAGGGAAACACACAGCACAGTTCTCATCCATGAAAGACACTCTGCATAGAGCAAGAAGCAAGCTCTTGCATTCTAGAGTCTCTAATAAGGTGGGAAAATTGAGTGTGCTCAGTACAAAAGAACTGTGTTTCCTACTCACAGGGTCCATATCTAGTTGAACTCTGCTTCGTAAACAGATACAAACCACAGGCCCTCTAACATAAAATCCTTTTCACTTACGAGGGAGAAACGTGGGAGCTTCGTGAACGATGTAGCTTCGTTTGAGCTCAAAAGTGAGTGCGTTTACCTGAAACGAAGTCTTGCTTATAGGAAGACATAGATCCTACCATTTAACACTGTTTCTGAAGGGAAACACACAGCACACTTCTCATCCATGAAAGACACTCTGCTTTAGAGCAAGAAGCAAGCTCTTGCTTTCTAGATTCTCTAATAAGGCTGGAAATGTGAGTGTGCTCAGAACAAAAGAACTGTGTTTCCTACACACACGGACCATATCTAGTTCAACTCTGCTTCGGAAACTGACACACCACAGGCCCTCTAACATAAAATCCTTTTCACTTACAAGGGAGAAACGTGGGAGCTTTGTGAACGATGTAGCTTCGTTTGAGCTCAACAGTGACTGCGTTTACCTGAAATGAAGTCTTGCTTGTAGGAAGACACAGAGCCTGCCCTTTATCTCCGATTCTGAAGGGAAACACACAGCACAGTTCTCATCCATGAAAGACACTCTGCTTTAGAGCAAGAAGCAAGCTCTTGCTTCCTAGAGTCTCTTTTAAGGCTAGAAACGTGAGTGTGCTAAGAACAAAAGAACTGTGTTTCCTACAGAGACGAACCATATCTAGTTCAACTCTGCTTCTGAAACTGATAAAAACCACAGGCCCTCTAACATCCAATGCCTTTTGTTAAGAGCGAGAAACGTGTGAGCTTCGTGAACGATGTAGTTTCGTTTGAGCTCAAAAGTGAGTGCGTTTACCTGAAACTAAGTCTTGCTTGTAGGAAGACACAGAGTCTGCCATTTAACTCCGTTTCTGAAGGGAAACACACAGCACAGTTCTCATCCATGAAAGACACTCTGCTTTATAGCAAGAAGCAAGCTCTTGCTTTCTAGATTCTCTAATAAGGCGGGAAACGTGAGTGTGCTCAAAACAAAAGAACTGTGCTTCCTACACACATGGACCATATCTATTTCAACTCTGCTTCTGAAACTGATACAAAGCACAGGCCCTCTAACATCCAATGCTTTTCACTTAAGAGCGAGAAACGTGTGAGCTTCATGAAAGATGTAGCTTCGTTTGAGCTCAAAATTGACTGGGTTTACCTGAAACAAAGTCTTGCTTGTAGGAAGACACAGAGCCTGCCATTTAACTCTGTTTCTGAAGGGAAACACACAGCACAGTTCTCATCCATGAAAGACACTTTGCTTTAGAGCAAGAAGCATGCTCTTGCATTCTAGAGTCTCTAATAAGGTGGGAAACGTGAGTGTGCTCAGAACAAAAGAACTGTGTTTCCTACACACACGGACCATATCTAGCTCAACTCTGCTTCGGAAACTGATACAAACCACAGGCCCTCTAACATAAAATCCTTTTCACTTAGAAGGGAGAAACGTGGGAGCTTCATGAACGATGTAGCTTCGTTTGAGCTCAACAGTGACTGCGTTTACCTGAAATTAAGTCTTGCTTGTAGGAAGACACAGAGCCTGCCCTTTATCTCCGATTCTGAAGGGAAACACACAGCACAGTTCTCATCCATGAAAGACACTCTGCTTTAGAGCAAGAAGCAAGCTCTTGCTTTCTAGAGTCTCTTTTAAGGCTAGAAACGTGAGTGTGCTAAGAACAAAAGAACTGTGTTTCCTACACAGACGGACCATATCTAGTTCAACTCTGCTTCTGAAACTGATAAAAACCACAGGCCCTCTGACATCCAATGCCTTTTGTTAAGAGCAAGAATCCTGTGAGCTTCGTGAACGATGTAGCTTCGTTTGACCTCAAAAGTGACTGCGTTTACCTGAAACGAAGTCTTGCTTGTAGGAAGACACAGAGTCTGCCATTTAACTCCGTTTTTGAAGGGAAACACACAGCACAGTTCTCATCCATGAAAGACACTCTGCTTTAGAGCAAGAAGCAAGCTCTTGCTTCCTAGATTCTCTAATATGGCTGGAAACGTGAGTGTGCTCAGAACAAATGAACTGTGTTTCCTACACACACGGACCATATCTAGTTCAACTCTGCTTCTGAAACTGATACAAACCACAGACCCTCTAACATCCAATGCCTTTCAGTGAAGAGCGAAAAACGTGTGAGCTTCGTGAACGATGTAGCTTCATTTGAGCTCAAAAGTGACTGCGTTTACCTGAAACGAAGTCTTGCTTGTAGGAAGACACAGAGTCTGCCATTTAACTCTGTTTGTGAAGGGAAACACACAGCACAGTTCTCATCCATGAAAGACACTCTGCTTTAGAGCAAGAAGCAAGCTCTTGCTTTCTAGAGTCTCTAATAAGGCGGGAAACGTGAGTGTGGTCAAAACAAAAGAACTGTGCTTCCTACACACACGGACCATATCTAGTTCAACTCTGATTCTGAAACTGATACAATCCACAGGTCCTCTAAAATCCAATGCTTTTCACTTAAGAGCGAGAAACGTGTGAGCTTCGTGAAAGATGTAGCTTCGTTTGAGCTCAAAAGTGACTGCGTTTACCTGAAACGAGATCTTGCTTGTACGAAGACACAGAGCCTGCCATTTAACTCCGTTTCTGAAGGAAAACTCAGAGCACAGTTCTCATCCATGAAAGACAATTTGCTTTAGAGCAAGAAGCAAGCCCTTGCTTTGTAGAGTCTCTAATAAGTCGGGAAACGTGAGTGTGCTCAGAACAAAAGAACTGTGTTTCCTTCACACAAGGACCATATGTAGTTCAACTCTGCTTCTGAAACTGATTCAAACCACAGGCCATCTAACATACAATGCTTTTCACTTAAGAGCGAGAAACATGTGAGCTTCGTGACTCTGTAGCTTCATTTGAGCTCAAAAGTGACTGCGTTTACCTGAACAGAAGTCTTCTTGTAGGAAGACACAGAGCATGCCATTTAACTCCGTTTCAAAAGGGAAACACATAGCACAGTTCTCATCCATGAAACACACTCTGCTTTAGAGCAAGAAGCAAGCTCTTGCTTTCTAGATTCTCTAATAAGGCTGGAAATGTGAGTGTGCTCAGAACAAAAGAACTGTGTTTTCTACACACGGACCATATCTAGTTCAACTCTGCTTCGGGAACTGACACACCACAGGCCCTCTAACATAAAATCCTTTTAACTTACAAGGGAGAAACGTGGGAGCTTTGTGAACGATGTAGCTTCGTTTGAGCTCAACAGTGACTGCGTTTACCTGAAATGAAGTCTTGCTTGTAGGAAGACACAGAGCCTGCCCTTTATCTCCGATTCTGAAGGGAAACACACAGCACAGTTCTCATCCATGAAAGACACTCTGCTTTAGAGCAAGAAGCAAGCTCTTGCTTTCTAGAGTCTCTTTTAAGGCTAGAAACGTGAGTGTGCTAAGAACAAAAGAACTGTGTTTCCTACACACACGAACCATATCTAGTTCAACTCTGCTTCTGAAACAGATAAAAACCACAGGCCCTCTAACATCCAATGCCTTTTGTTAAGAGCGAGAAATGTGTGAGCTTCGTGGACGATGTAGTTTCGTTTGAGCTCAAAAGTGAGTGCGTTTACCTGAAACTAAGTCTTGCTTGTAGGAAGACACAGAGTCTGCCATTTAACTCCGTTTCTGAAGGGAAACACACAGCACAGTTCTCATCCATGAAAGACACTCTGCTTTAGAGCAAGAAGCAAGCTCTTGCTTTCTAGAGTCTCTAATAAGGCGGGAAACGTGAGTGTGCTCAAAACAAAAGAACTCTGCTTCCTACACACATGGACCATATCTATTTCAACTCTGCTTCTGAAACTGATACAAACCACAGGCCCTCTAACATCCAATGCTTTTCACTTAAGAGCGAGAAACGTGTGAGCTTCATGAAAGATGTAGCTTCGTTTGAGCTCAAAATTGACTGGGTTTACCTGAAACAAAGTCTTGCTTGTAGGAAGACACAGAGCCTGCCATTTAACTCTGTTTCTGAAGGGAAACACACAGCACAGTTCTCATCCATGAAAGACACTCTGCTTTAGAGCAAGAAGCATGCTCTTGCATTCTAGAGTCTCTAATAAGGTGGGAAACGTGAGTGTGCTCAGAACAAAAGAACTGTGTTTCCTACACACACGGACCATATCTAGCTCAACTCTGCTTCGGAAACTGATACAAACCACAGGCCCTCTAACATAAAATCCTTTTCACTTAGAAGGGAGAAACGTGGGAGCTTCATGAACGATGTAGCTTCGTTTGAGCTCAACAGTGACTGCGTTTACCTGAAATTAAGTCTTGCTTGTAGGAAGACACAGAGCCTGCCATTTAACTCCGATTCTGAAGGGAAACACACAGCACAGTTCTCATCCCTGAAAGACACTCTGCTTTAGAGCAAGAAGCAAGCTCTTGCTTTCTAGAGTCTCTTTTAAGGCTAGAAACGTGAGTGTGCTAAGAACAAAAGAACTGTGTTTCCTACACAGACGGACCATATCTAGTTCAACTCTGCTTCTGAAACTGATAAAAACCACAGGCCCTCTGACATCCAATGCCTTTTGTTAAGAGCGAGAATCGTGTGAGCTTCGTGAACGATGTAGCTTCGTTTGACCTCAAAAGTGACTGCGTTTACCTGAAACGAAGTCTTGCTTGTAGGAAGACACAGAGTCTGCCATTTAACTCCGTTTTTGAAGGGAAACACACAGCACAGTTCTCATCCATGAAAGACACTCTGCTTTAGAGCAAGAAGCAAGCTCTTGCTTCCTAGATTCTCTAATATGGCTGGAAACGTGAGTGTGCTCAGAACAAATGAACTGTGTTTCCTACACACACGGACCATATCTAGTTCAACTCTGCTTCTGAAACTGATACAAACCACAGACCCTCTAACATCCAATGCCTTTAAGTGAAGAGCGAAAAACGTGTGAGCTTCGTGAACGATGTAGCTTCATTTGAGCTCAAAAGTGACTGCGTTTACCTGAAACGAAGTCTTGCTTGTAGGAAGACACTGAGCCTGCCATTTAACTCCGTTTCTGAAGGGAAACACACAGCACAGTTCTCATCCATGAAAGACACTCTGCTTTAGAGCAAGAAGCAAGCTCTTGCTTTCTAGAGTCTCTAATAAGGCGGGAAACGTGAGTGTGCTCAAAACAAAAGAACTCTGCTTCCTACACACATGGACCATATCTATTTCAACTCTGCTTCTGAAACTGATACAAACCACAGGCCCTCTAACATCCAATGCTTTTCACTTAAGAGCGAGAAACGTGTGAGCTTCATGAAAGATGTAGCTTCGTTTGAGCTCAAAATTGACTGGGTTTACCTGAAACAAAGTCTTGCTTGTAGGAAGACACAGAGCCTGCCATTTAACTCTGTTTCTGAAGGGAAACACACAGCACAGTTCTCATCCATGAAAGACACTCTGCTTTAGAGCAAGAAGCATGCTCTTGCATTCTAGAGTCTCTAATAAGGTGGGAAACGTGAGTGTGCTCAGAACAAAAGAACTGTGTTTCCTACACACACGGACCATATCTAGCTCAACTCTGCTTCGGAAACTGATACAAACCACAGGCCCTCTAACATAAAATCCTTTTCACTTAGAAGGGAGAAACGTGGGAGCTTCATGAACGATGTAGCTTCCTTTGAGCTCAACAGTGACTGCGTTTACCTGAAATTAAGTCTTGCTTGTAGGAAGACACAGAGCCTGCCATTTAACTCCGATTCTGAAGGGAAACACACAGCACAGTTCTCATCCCTGAAAGACACTCTGCTTTAGAGCAAGAAGCAAGCTCTTGCTTTCTAGAGTCTCTTTTAAGGCTAGAAACGTGAGTGTGCTAAGAACAAAAGAACTGTGTTTCCTACACAGACGGACCATATCTAGTTCAACTCTGCTTCTGAAACTGATAAAAACCACAGGCCCTCTGACATCCAATGCCTTTTGTTAAGAGCGAGAATCGTGTGAGCTTCGTGAACGATGTAGCTTCATTTGAACTCAAAAGTGACTGCGTTTACCTGAAACGAAGTCTTGCTTGTAGGAAGACACAGAGTCTGCCATTTAACTCCGTTTTTGAAGGGAAACACACAGCACAGTTCTCATCCATGAAAGACACTCTGCTTTAGAGCAAGAAGCAAGCTCTTGCTTCCTAGATTCTCTAATATGGCTGGAAACGTGAGTGTGCTCAGAACAAATGAACTGTGTTTCCTACACACACGGACCATATCTAGTTCAACTCTGCTTCTGAAACTGATACAAACCACAGACCCTCTAACATCCAATGCCTTTCAGTGAAGAGCGAAAAACGTGTGAGCTTCGTGAACGATGTAGCTTCATTTGAGCTCAAAAGTGACTGCGTTTACCTGAAACGAAGTCTTGCTTGTAGGAAGACACTGAGCCTGCCATTTAACTCCGTTTCTGAAGGGAAACACACAGCACAGTTCTCATCCATGAAAGACACTCTGCTTTAGAGCAAGAAGCAAGCTCTTGCTTTCTAGAGTCTCTAATAAGGCGGGAAACGTGAGTGTGCTCAAAACAAAAGAACTCTGCTTCCTACACACATGGACCATATCTATTTCAACTCTGCTTCTGAAACTGATACAAACCACAGGCCCTCTAACATCCAATGCTTTTCACTTAAGAGCGAGAAACGTGTGAGCTTCATGAAAGATGTAGCTTCGTTTGAGCTCAAAATTGACTGGGTTTACCTGAAACAAAGTCTTGCTTGTAGGAAGACACAGAGCCTGCCATTTAACTCTGTTTCTGAAGGGAAACACACAGCACAGTTCTCATCCATGAAAGACACTCTGCTTTAGAGCAAGAAGCATGCTCTTGCATTCTAGAGTCTCTAATAAGGTGGGAAACGTGAGTGTGCTCAGAACAAAAGAACTGTGTTTCCTACACACACGGACCATATCTAGCTCAACTCTGCTTCGGAAACTGATACAAACCACAGGCCCTCTAACATAAAATCCTTTTCACTTAGAAGGGAGAAACGTGGGAGCTTCATGAACGATGTAGCTTCGTTTGAGCTCAACAGTGACTGCGTTTACCTGAAATTAAGTCTTGCTTGTAGGAAGACACAGAGCCTGCCATTTAACTCCGATTCTGAAGGGAAACACACAGCACAGTTCTCATCCCTGAAAGACACTCTGCTTTAGAGCAAGAAGCAAGCTCTTGCTTTCTAGAGTCTCTTTTAAGGCTAGAAACGTGAGTGTGCTAAGAACAAAAGAACTGTGTTTCCTACACAGACGGACCATATCTAGTTCAACTCTGCTTCTGAAACTGATAAAAACCACAGGCCCTCTGACATCCAATGCCTTTTGTTAAGAGCGAGAATCGTGTGAGCTTCGTGAACGATGTAGCTTCGTTTGACCTCAAAAGTGACTGCGTTTACCTGAAACGAAGTCTTGCTTGTAGGAAGACACAGAGTCTGCCATTTAACTCCGTTTTTGAAGGGAAACACACAGCACAGTTCTCATCCATGAAAGACACTCTGCTTTAGAGCAAGAAGCAAGCTCTTGCTTCCTAGATTCTCTAATATGGCTGGAAACGTGAGTGTGCTCAGAACAAATGAACTGTGTTTCCTACACACACGGACCATATCTAGTTCAACTCTGCTTCTGAAACTGATACAAACCACAGACCCTCTAACATCCAATGCCTTTAAGTGAAGAGCGAAAAACGTGTGAGCTTCGTGAACGATGTAGCTTCATTTGAGCTCAAAAGTGACTGCGTTTACCTGAAACGAAGTCTTGCTTGTAGGAAGACACTGAGCCTGCCATTTAACTCCGTTTCTGAAGGGAAACACACAGCACAGTTCTCATCCATGAAAGACACTCTGCTTTAGAGCAAGAAGCAAGCTCTTGCTTTCTAGAGTCTCTAATAAGGCGGGAAACGTGAGTGTGCTCAAAACAAAAGAACTCTGCTTCCTACACACATGGACCATATCTATTTCAACTCTGCTTCTGAAACTGATACAAACCACAGGCCCTCTAACATCCAATGCTTTTCACTTAAGAGCGAGAAACGTGTGAGCTTCATGAAAGATGTAGCTTCGTTTGAGCTCAAAATTGACTGGGTTTACCTGAAACAAAGTCTTGCTTGTAGGAAGACACAGAGCCTGCCATTTAACTCTGTTTCTGAAGGGAAACACACAGCACAGTTCTCATCCATGAAAGACACTCTGCTTTAGAGCAAGAAGCATGCTCTTGCATTCTAGAGTCTCTAATAAGGTGGGAAACGTGAGTGTGCTCAGAACAAAAGAACTGTGTTTCCTACACACACGGACCATATCTAGCTCAACTCTGCTTCGGAAACTGATACAAACCACAGGCCCTCTAACATAAAATCCTTTTCACTTAGAAGGGAGAAACGTGGGAGCTTCATGAACGATGTAGCTTCCTTTGAGCTCAACAGTGACTGCGTTTACCTGAAATTAAGTCTTGCTTGTAGGAAGACACAGAGCCTGCCATTTAACTCCGATTCTGAAGGGAAACACACAGCACAGTTCTCATCCCTGAAAGACACTCTGCTTTAGAGCAAGAAGCAAGCTCTTGCTTTCTAGAGTCTCTTTTAAGGCTAGAAACGTGAGTGTGCTAAGAACAAAAGAACTGTGTTTCCTACACAGACGGACCATATCTAGTTCAACTCTGCTTCTGAAACTGATAAAAACCACAGGCCCTCTGACATCCAATGCCTTTTGTTAAGAGCGAGAATCGTGTGAGCTTCGTGAACGATGTAGCTTCATTTGAACTCAAAAGTGACTGCGTTTACCTGAAACGAAGTCTTGCTTGTAGGAAGACACAGAGTCTGCCATTTAACTCCGTTTTTGAAGGGAAACACACAGCACAGTTCTCATCCATGAAAGACACTCTGCTTTAGAGCAAGAAGCAAGCTCTTGCTTCCTAGATTCTCTAATATGGCTGGAAACGTGAGTGTGCTCAGAACAAATGAACTGTGTTTCCTACACACACGGACCATATCTAGTTCAACTCTGCTTCTGAAACTGATACAAACCACAGACCCTCTAACATCCAATGCCTTTCAGTGAAGAGCGAAAAACGTGTGAGCTTCGTGAACGATGTAGCTTCATTTGAGCTCAAAAGTGACTGCGTTTACCTGAAACGAAGTCTTGCTTGTAGGAAGACACTGAGCCTGCCATTTAACTCCGTTTCTGAAGGGAAACACACAGCACAGTTCTCATCCATGAAAGACACTCTGCTTTAGAGCAAGAAGCAAGCTCTTGCTTTCTAGAGTCTCTAATAAGGCGGGAAACGTGAGTGTGCTCAAAACAAAAGAACTCTGCTTCCTACACACATGGACCATATCTATTTCAACTCTGCTTCTGAAACTGATACAAACCACAGGCCCTCTAACATCCAATGCTTTTCACTTAAGAGCGAGAAACGTGTGAGCTTCATGAAAGATGTAGCTTCGTTTGAGCTCAAAATTGACTGGGTTTACCTGAAACAAAGTCTTGCTTGTAGGAAGACACAGAGCCTGCCATTTAACTCTGTTTCTGAAGGGAAACACACAGCACAGTTCTCATCCATGAAAGACACTCTGCTTTAGAGCAAGAAGCATGCTCTTGCATTCTAGAGTCTCTAATAAGGTGGGAAACGTGAGTGTGCTCAGAACAAAAGAACTGTGTTTCCTACACACACGGACCATATCTAGCTCAACTCTGCTTCGGAAACTGATACAAACCACAGGCCCTCTAACATAAAATCCTTTTCACTTAGAAGGGAGAAACGTGGGAGCTTCATGAACGATGTAGCTTCCTTTGAGCTCAACAGTGACTGCGTTTACCTGAAATTAAGTCTTGCTTGTAGGAAGACACAGAGCCTGCCATTTAACTCCGATTCTGAAGGGAAACACACAGCACAGTTCTCATCCCTGAAAGACACTCTGCTTTAGAGCAAGAAGCAAGCTCTTGCTTTCTAGAGTCTCTTTTAAGGCTAGAAACGTGAGTGTGCTAAGAACAAAAGAACTGTGTTTCCTACACAGACGGCCCATATCTAGTTCAACTCTGCTTCTGAAACTGATAAAAACCACAGGCCCTCTGACACCAATGCCTTTTGTTAAGAGCGAGAATCGTGTGAGCTTCGTGAACGATGTAGCTTCGTTTGACCTCAAAAGTGACTGCGTTTACCTGAAACTAAGTCTTGCTTGTAGGAAGACACAGAGTCTGCCATTTAACTCCGTTTTTGAAGGGAAACACACAGCACAGTTCTCATCCATGAAAGACACTCTGCTTTAGAGCAAGCTCTTGCTTCCTAGATTCTCTAATATGGCTGGAAACGTGAGTGTGCTCAGAACAAATGAACTGTGTTTCCTACACACACGGACCATATCTAGTTCAACTATGCTTCTGAAACTGATACAAACCACAGACCCTCTAACATCCAATGCCTTTCAGTGAAGAGCGAAAAACGTGTGAGCTTCGTGAACGATGTAGCTTCATTTGAGCTCAAAAGTGACTGCGTTTACCTGAAACGAAGTCTTGCTTGTAGGAAGACACTGAGCCTGCCATTTAACTCCGTTTCTCAAGGGAAACACACAGCACAGTTCTCATCCATGAAAGACACTCTGCTTTAGAGCAAGAAGCATGCTCTTGCATTCTCGAGTCTCTAATAAGGTGGGAAACGTGAGTGTGCTCAGAACAAAAGAACTGTGTTTACTACACACACGGACCATATCTAGCTCAACACTTCTTCGGAAACTGATACAAACCACAGGCCCTCTAACATAAAATCCTTTTGACTTACGAGGGAGAAACGTGGGGGCTTCCTGAACGATGTAGCTTCGTTTGAGCTCAAAAGTGACTGTGTTTACCTGAAACGAAGTCTTGCTTGTAGGAAGACACAGAGTCTGCCATTTAACTCCGTTTGTGAAGGGAAACACACAGCACAGTTCTCATCCATGAAAGACACTCTGCTTTAGAGCAAGAAGCAAGCTCTTGCTTTCTAGAGTCTCTAATATGGCTGGAAACGTGAGTGTGCTCAAAACAAAAGAACTGTGTTTCCTACACACAAGGACCATATTTAGTTCAACTCTGCTTCTGAAACTGATACAAACCACAGACCCTCTAACATCCAATGCCTTTCAGATAAGAGCGAAAAACGTCTGAGCTTCGTGAACGATGTAGCTTCATTTGAGCTCAAAAGTGACTGCGTTTACCTGAAACGAAGTCTTGCTTCTAGGAAGACACAGAGCCTGCCATTTAACTCCGTTTCTGAAGGGAAACACACAGCACAGTTCTCATCCATGAAAGACACTCTGCTTTAGAGGAAGAAGCATGCTCTTGCATTCTAGAGTCTCTAATAAGGTGGGAAAAGTGAGTGTGCTCATAACAAAAGAGCTGTGTTTCCTACACACACGGACCATATCTAGTTCAACTCTGCTTCGGAAACTGATACAAACCACAGGCCCTCTAACATAAAATCCTTTTCACTTACGAGGGAGAAACGTGGGAACTTCGTGAACGATGCAGCTTCTTTTGAGCTCAAAAGTGACTGCGTTTACCTGAAACTAAGTCTTGCTTGTAGGAAGACACAGAGCCTGCCATTTAACTCCGATTGTGAAGGGAAACACACAGCACAGTTCTCATCCATTAAAGACACTCTGCTTTAGAGCAAGAAGCAAGCTCTTGCTTTCTAGAGTCTCTAATATGGCTGGAAACATGAGTGTGCTCAAAACAAAAGAACTGTGTTTCCTACACACAAGGACCATATCTAGTTCAACTCTGTTTCTGAAACTGATACAAACCACAGGCCCTCTAACATAAAATCCTTTTCACTTATGAGGGAGAAACGTGGGAGCTTCGTGAACGATGTAGCTTCCTTTGAGCTCAAAAGTGACTGCGTTTACCTGAAACGAAGTCTTGCTTATAGGAAGACACAGATCCTGCCATTTAACACTGTTTCTGAAGGGAAACACACAGCACACTTCTCATCCATGAAAGACACTCTGCTTTAGAGCAAGAAGCAAGCTCTTGCTTTCTAGATTCTCTAATAAGGCTGGAAATGTGAGTGTGCTCAGAACAAAAGAACTGTGTTTCCTACACACACGGACCATATCTAGCTCAACACTGCTTCGGAAACTGATACAAACCACAGGCCCTCTAACATAAAATCCTTTTGACTTACGAGGGAGAAACGTGGGGGCTTCCTGAACGATGTAGCTTCGTTTGAGCTCAAAAGTGACTGCGTTTACCTGAAACGAAGTCTTGCTTGTAGGAAGACACAGAGCCTGCCAGTTACCTCCGTTTCTGAAGGGAAACACACAGCACAGTTCTCATCCATGAAAGACACTCTGCTTTAGAGCAAGGAGCAAGCTCTTGCTTTCTAGACTCTCTAATTAGGCTGGAAATGTGAGTGTGCTCAGAACAAAAGAACTGTGTTTCCTACACACACGGACCATATCTAGTTCAACTCTACTTCTGAAATTAATACAAACCACAGGCCCTCTTACATCCAATCCTTTTCACTTAAGAGCGAGAAACGTGGGAGCTTCGTGAAAGATGTAGCTTCCTATGAGGTCAAAAGTGACTGCATTTACCTGAAACGAAGTCTTGCATGTAGGAAGACGCAGAGCCTGCCATTTAACTCCGTTTCTGAAGGGAAACACACAGCACAGTTCTAATCCATGAAAGACACTCTGCTTTAGAGCAAGAAGCAAGCTCTTGCTTTCTAGAGTCTCTAATAAGGCGGGAAACGTGAGTGTGGTCAAAACAAAAGAACTGTGCTTCCTACACACACGCACCATATCTATTTCAACTCTGCTTCTCAAACTGATACAATCCACAGGCCCTCTAAAATCCAATGCTTTTCACTTAAGAGCGAGAAACGTGTGAGCTTCATGAAAGATGTAGCTTCTTTTGAGCTCAAAAGTGACTGCGTTTACCTGAAACGAAGTCTTGCTTGTAGGAAGACACAGAGCCTGCCATTTAACTCCGTTTCTGAAGGAAAACACACAGCACAGTTCTCATCCATGAAACACACTCTGCTTTAGAGCAAGAAGCAAGCTCTTCCTTCCTAGAGTCTCTTTTAAGGCTAGAAACGTGAGTGTGCTAAGAACAAAAGAGCTGTGTTTCCTACACACACGGACCATATCTAGTTCAACTCTGCTTCGGAAACTGATACAAACCACAGGCCCTCTAACATAAAATCCTTTTCACTTACGAGGGAGAAACGTGGGAA
This sequence comes from Onychomys leucogaster, assembly GCA_949786385.1. Classification (NCBI taxonomy): domain Eukaryota; kingdom Metazoa; phylum Chordata; class Mammalia; order Rodentia; family Cricetidae; genus Onychomys; species Onychomys leucogaster. The sequence goes on along the minus strand of CATKUP010000092.1, from coordinate 1,939,632 downwards.
CTTCGTGAACGATGCAGCTTCTTTTGAGCTCAAAAGTGACTGCGTTTACCTGAAACTAAGTCTTGCTTGTAGGAAGACACAGAGCCTGCCATTTAACTCCGATTGTGAAGGGAAACACACAGCACAGTTCTCATCCATTAAAGACACTCTGCTTTAGAGCAAGAAGCAAGCTCTTGCTTTCTAGAGTCTCTAATATGGCTGGAAACATGAGTGTGCTCAAAACAAAAGAACTGTGTTTCCTACACACAAGGACCATATCTAGTTCAACTCTGTTTCTGAAACTGATACAAACCACAGGCCCTCTAACATAAAATCCTTTTCACTTATGAGGGAGAAACGTGGGAGCTTCGTGAACGATGTAGCTTCCTTTGAGCTCAAAAGTGACTGCGTTTACCTGAAACGAAGTCTTGCTTATAGGAAGACACAGATCCTGCCATTTAACACTGTTTCTGAAGGGAAACACACAGCACACTTCTCATCCATGAAAGACACTCTGCTTTAGAGCAAGAAGCAAGCTCTTGCTTTCTAGATTCTCTAATAAGGCTGGAAATGTGAGTGTGCTCAGAACAAAAGAACTGTGTTTCCTACACACACGGACCATATCTAGCTCAACACTGCTTCGGAAACTGATACAAACCACAGGCCCTCTAACATAAAATCCTTTTGACTTACGAGGGAGAAACGTGGGGGCTTCCTGAACGATGTAGCTTCGTTTGAGCTCAAAAGTGACTGCGTTTACCTGAAACGAAGTCTTGCTTGTAGGAAGACACAGAGCCTGCCAGTTACCTCCGTTTCTGAAGGGAAACACACAGCACAGTTCTCATCCATGAAAGACACTCTGCTTTAGAGCAAGGAGCAAGCTCTTGCTTTCTAGACTCTCTAATTAGGCTGGAAATGTGAGTGTGCTCAGAACAAAAGAACTGTGTTTCCTACACACACGGACCATATCTAGTTCAACTCTACTTCTGAAATTAATACAAACCACAGGCCCTCTTACATCCAATCCTTTTCACTTAAGAGCGAGAAACGTGGGAGCTTCGTGAAAGATGTAGCTTCCTATGAGGTCAAAAGTGACTGCATTTACCTGAAACGAAGTCTTGCATGTAGGAAGACGCAGAGCCTGCCATTTAACTCCGTTTCTGAAGGGAAACACACAGCACAGTTCTAATCCATGAAAGACACTCTGCTTTAGAGCAAGAAGCAAGCTCTTGCTTTCTAGAGTCTCTAATAAGGCGGGAAACGTGAGTGTGGTCAAAACAAAAGAACTGTGCTTCCTACACACACGCACCATATCTATTTCAACTCTGCTTCTCAAACTGATACAATCCACAGGCCCTCTAAAATCCAATGCTTTTCACTTAAGAGCGAGAAACGTGTGAGCTTCATGAAAGATGTAGCTTCTTTTGAGCTCAAAAGTGACTGCGTTTACCTGAAACGAAGTCTTGCATGTAGGAAGACACAGAGCCTGCCATTTAACTCCGTTTCTGAAGGAAAACACACAGCACAGTTCTCATCCATGAAACACACTCTGCTTTAGAGCAAGAAGCAAGCTCTTCCTTCCTAGAGTCTCTTTTAAGGCTAGAAACGTGAGTGTGCTAAGAACAAAAGAACTGTGTTTCCTACACAGACGGACCATATCTAGTTCAACTCTGCTTCTGAAACTGATAAAAACCACAGGCCCTCTAACATCCAATGCCTTTTGTTAAGAGCGAGAAACGTGTGAGCTTCGTGAACGATGTAGCTTCATTTGAGCTCAAAAGTGACTGCGTTTACCTGAAACTAAGTCTTGCTTGTAGGAAGACACAGAGTCTGCCATTTAACTCCGTTTCTGAAGGAAAACACACAGCACAGTTCTCATCCATGAAACACACTCTGCTTTAGAGCAAGAAGCAAGCTCTTACTTCCTAGAGTCTCTAATAAGGCAGGAAACATGAGCGTGCTCAGAACAAAAGAACTGTCTTTCCTACACACACGGACCATATCTAGCTCAACACTGCTTCGTAAACTGATACAAACCACAGGTCCTCTAACATAAAATCCTTTTCACTTATGAGGGAGAAACTTGGGAGCTTCGTGAACGATGTAGCATCCTTTGAGCTCAAAAGTGACTGCGTTTACCAGAAACGAAGTCTTGCTTATAGGAAGACACAGATCCTGCCATTTAACAATGTTTCTGAAGGGAAAAACACAGCACACTTCTCATCCATGAAAGACACTCTGCTTTAGACCAAGAAGCAAGCTCTTGCTTTCTAGATTCTCTAATAAGGCTGGAAATGTGAGTGTGCTCACAACAAAAGAACTGTGTTTCCTACACACACGGACCATATCTAGTTCAACTCTGCTTCGGAAACTGATACACACCACAGGCCCTCTAACATAAAATCCTTTTCACTTACAAGGGAGAAACGTGGGAGCTTTGTGAACAATGTATCTTCATTTGAGCTCAACAGTGACTGCGTTTACCTGAAATGAAGTCTTGCTTGTAGGAAGACACAGAGCCTGCCCTTTAACTCCGATTCTGAAGGGAAACACACAGCACAGTTCTCATCCATGAAAGACACTCTGCTTTAGAGCAAGAAGCAAGCTCTTGCTTTCTAGAGTCTCTTTTAAGGCTAGAAACGTGAGTGTGCTAAGAAGAAAAGAACTGTGTTTCCTACACAGACGAACCATATCTAGTTCAACTCTGCTTCTGAAACTGATAAAAACCACAGGCCCTCTAACATCCAATGCCTTTTGTTAAGAGCGAGAAACGTGTGAGCTTCGTGAACGATGTAGTTTCGTTTGAGCTCAAAAGTGAGTGCGTTTACCTGAAACTAAGTCTTGCTTGTAGGAAGACACAGAGTCTGCCATTTAACTCCGTTTGTGTAGGGAAACACACAGCACAGTTCTCATCCATGAAAGACTCTCTGCTTTAGAACAAGAAGCAAGCTCTTGCTTTCTAGAGACTCTAATATGGCTGGAAACGTGAGTGAGCTCAGAACAAAAGAACTGTGTTTCCTACACACACGGACCATATCTAGCTCAACACTGCTTCGTAAACTGATACAAACCACAGGCCCTCTAACATAAAATCCTTTTCACTTACGAGGGAGAAACTTGGGAGCTTCGTGAACGATGTAGCATCCTTTGAGCTCAAAAGTGACTGCGTTTACCAGAAACGAAGTCTTGCTTATAGGAAGACACAGATCCTGCCATTTAACACTGTTTCTGAATGGAAACACACAGCACAGTTCTCATCCATGAAAGACACTCTGCTTTAGAGCAAGAAGCAAGCTCTTGCTTTCTAGAGTCTCTAATAAGGCGGGAAACGTCAGTGTGGTCAAAACAAAAGAACTGTGCTTCCTACACACACGGACCATATCTATTTCAACTCTGCTTCTGAAACTGATACAATCCAAAGGCCCTCTAAAATCCAATGCTTTTCACTTATGAGCGAGAAACGTGTGAGCTTCGTGAAAGATGTAGCTTCTTTTGAGCTCAAAAGTGACTGCGTTTACCTGAAACGAAGTCTTGCTTGTAGGAAGACACAGAGCCTGCCATTTAACTCCGTTTCTGAAGGGAAACACACAGCACAGTTCTTATCCATGAAACACACTCTGCTTTAGAGCAAGAAGCAAGCTCTTCCTTCCTAGAGTCTCTTTTAAGTCTAGAAACGTGAGTGTGCTAAGAATAAAAGAACTGTGTTTCCTACACAGACGGACCATATCTAGTTCAACTCTGCTTCTGAAACTGATAAAAACCACAGGCCCTCTAACATCAAATGCCTTTTGTTAAGAGCGAGAAACGTGTGAGCTTCGTGAACGATGTAGCTTCGTTTGAGCTCAAAAGTGACTGCGTTTACCTGAAACTAAGTCTTGCTTGTAGGAAGACACAGAGTCTGCCATTTAACTCCGTTTGTGAAGGGAAACACACAGCACAGTTCTCATCCATGAAAGGCACTCTGCTTTAGAGCAAGAAGCAAGCTCTTGCTTTCTAGAGTCTCTAATATGGCTGGAAACGTGAGTGTGCTCAAAACAAAAGAACTGTGTTTCCTACACACAAGGACCATATTTAGTTCAACTCTGCTTCTGAAACTGATACAAACCACAGACCCTCTAACATCCAATGCCTTTCATATAAGAGCGAAAAAACGTCTGAGCTTCGTGAACGATGTAGCTTCATTTGAGCTCAAAAGTGACTGCGTTTACTTGAAACGAAGTCTTGCTTCTAGGAAGACACAGAGCCTGCCATTTAACTCCGTTTCTGAAGGGAAACACCCAGCACAGTTCTCATCCATGAAAGACACTCTGCTTTAGAGGAAGAAGCATGCTCTTGCATTCTAGAGTCTCTAATAAGGTGGGAAAAGTGAGTGTGCTCATAACAAAAGAGCTGTGTTTCCTACACACACGGACCATATCTAGTTCAACTCTGCTTCGGAAACTGATACAAACCACAGGCCCTCTAACATAACATCCTTTTCACTTACGAGGGAGAAACGTGGGAACTTCGTGAACAATGTAGCTTCTTTTGAGCTCAAAAGTGACTCCGTTTACCCGAAACTAAGTCTTGCTTGTAGGAAGACACAGAGCCTGCCATTTAACTCCGTTTGTGAAGGGAAACACACAGCACAGTTCTCATCCATGAAAGACACTCTGCTTTAGAGCAAGAAGCAAGCTCTTGCTTTCTAGAGTCTCTAATATGGCTGGAAACGTGAGTGTGCTCAAAACAAAAGAACTGTGTTTCCTACACACAAGGACCATATCTAGTTCAACTCTGCTTCTGAAACTGATACAAACCACAGGCCCTCTAACATAAAATCCTTTTCACTTACGAGGGAGAAACGTGGGAGCTTCGTGAACGATGTAGCTTCCTTTGAGCTCAAAAGTGACTGCGTTTACCTGAAACGAAGTCTTGCTTATAGGAAGACACAGATCCTGCCATTTAACACTGTTTCTGAAGGGAAACACACAGCACACTTCTCATCCATGAAAGACACTCTGCTTTAGAGCAAGAAGCAAGCTCTTGCTTTCTAGATTCTCTAATAAGGCTGGAAATGTGAGTGTGCTCAGAACAAAAGAACTGTGTTTCCTACACACACGGACCATATCTAGCTCAACACTGCTTCGGAAACTGATACAAACCACAGGCCCTCTAACATAAAATCCTTTTGACTTACGAGGGAGAAACGTGGGGGCTTCCTGAACGATGTAGCTTCGTTTGAGCTCAAAAGTGACTGCGTTTACCTGAAACGAAGTCTTGCTTGTAGGAAGACACAGAGCCTGCCAGTTACCTCCGTTTCTGAAGGGAAACACACAGCACAGTTCTCATCCATGAAAGACACTCTGCTTTAGAGCAAGAAGCAAGCTCTTGCTTTCTAGACTCTCTAATTAGGCTGGAAATGTGAGTGTGCTCAGAACAAAAGAACTGTGTTTCCTACACACACGGACCATATCTAGTTCAACTCTACTTCTGAAATTAATACAAACCACAGGCCCTCTTACATCCAATCCTTTTCACTTAAGAGCGAGAAACGTGGGAGCTTCGTGAAAGATGTAGCTTCCTATGAGGTCAAAAGTGACTGCATTTACCTGAAACGAAGTCTTGCATGTAGGAAGACGCAGAGCCTGCCATTTAACTCCGTTTCTGAAGGGAAACACACAGCACAGTTCTAATCCATGAAAGACACTCTGCTTTAGAGCAAGAAGCAAGCTCTTGCTTTCTAGAGTCTCTAATAAGGCGGGAAACGTGAGTGTGGTCAAAACAAAAGAACTGTGCTTCCTACACACACGCACCATATCTATTTCAACTCTGCTTCTCAAACTGATACAATCCACAGGCCCTCTAAAATCCAATGCTTTTCACTTAAGAGCGAGAAACGTGTGAGCTTCATGAAAGATGTAGCTTCTTTTGAGCTCAAAAGTGACTGCGTTTACCTGAAACGAAGTCTTGCTTGTAGGAAGACACAGAGCCTGCCATTTAACTCCGTTTCTGAAGGAAAACACACAGCACAGTTCTCATCCATGAAACACACTCTGCTTTAGAGCAAGAAGCAAGCTCTTCCTTCCTAGAGTCTCTTTTAAGGCTAGAAACGTGAGTGTGCTAAGAACAAAAGAACTGTGTTTCCTACACAGACGGACCATATCTAGTTCAACTCTGCTTCTGAAACTGATAAAAACCACAGGCCCTCTAACATCCAATGCCTTTTGTTAAGAGCGAGAAACGTGTGAGCTTCGTGAACGATGTAGCTTCATTTGAGCTCAAAAGTGACTGCGTTTACCTGAAACTAAGTCTTGCTTGTAGGAAGACACAGAGTCTGCCATTTAACTCCGTTTCTGAAGGAAAACACACAGCACAGTTCTCATCCATGAAACACACTCTGCTTTAGAGCAAGAAGCAAGCTCTTACTTCCTAGAGTCTCTAATAAGGCAGGAAACATGAGCGTGCTCAGAACAAAAGAACTGTCTTTCCTACACACACGGACCATATCTAGCTCAACACTGCTTCGTAAACTGATACAAACCACAGGTCCTCTAACATAAAATCCTTTTCACTTATGAGGGAGAAACTTGGGAGCTTCGTGAACGATGTAGCATCCTTTGAGCTCAAAAGTGACTGCGTTTACCAGAAACGAAGTCTTGCTTATAGGAAGACACAGATCCTGCCATTTAACAATGTTTCTGAAGGGAAAAACACAGCACACTTCTCATCCATGAAAGACACTCTGCTTTAGACCAAGAAGCAAGCTCTTGCTTTCTAGATTCTCTAATAAGGCTGGAAATGTGAGTGTGCTCACAACAAAAGAACTGTGTTTCCTACACACACGGACCATATCTAGTTCAACTCTGCTTCGGAAACTGATACACACCACAGGCCCTCTAACATAAAATCCTTTTCACTTACAAGGGAGAAACGTGGGAGCTTTGTGAACAATGTATCTTCATTTGAGCTCAACAGTGACTGCGTTTACCTGAAATGAAGTCTTGCTTGTAGGAAGACACAGAGCCTGCCCTTTAACTCCGATTCTGAAGGGAAACACACAGCACAGTTCTCATCCATGAAAGACACTCTGCTTTAGAGCAAGAAGCAAGCTCTTGCTTTCTAGAGTCTCTTTTAAGGCTAGAAACGTGAGTGTGCTAAGAAGAAAAGAACTGTGTTTCCTACACAGACGAACCATATCTAGTTCAACTCTGCTTCTGAAACTGATAAAAACCACAGGCCCTCTAACATCCAATGCCTTTTGTTAAGAGCGAGAAACGTGTGAGCTTCGTGAACGATGTAGTTTCGTTTGAGCTCAAAAGTGAGTGCGTTTACCTGAAACTAAGTCTTGCTTGTAGGAAGACACAGAGTCTGCCATTTAACTCCGTTTGTGTAGGGAAACACACAGCACAGTTCTCATCCATGAAAGACTCTCTGCTTTAGAACAAGAAGCAAGCTCTTGCTTTCTAGAGACTCTAATATGGCTGGAAACGTGAGTGAGCTCAGAACAAAAGAACTGTGTTTCCTACACACACGGACCATATCTAGCTCAACACTGCTTCGTAAACTGATACAAACCACAGGCCCTCTAACATAAAATCCTTTTCACTTACGAGGGAGAAACTTGGGAGCTTCGTGAACGATGTAGCATCCTTTGAGCTCAAAAGTGACTGCGTTTACCAGAAACGAAGTCTTGCTTATAGGAAGACACAGATCCTGCCATTTAACACTGTTTCTGAATGGAAACACACAGCACAGTTCTCATCCATGAAAGACACTCTGCTTTAGAGCAAGAAGCAAGCTCTTGCTTTCTAGAGTCTCTAATAAGGCGGGAAACGTCAGTGTGGTCAAAACAAAAGAACTGTGCTTCCTACACACACGGACCATATCTATTTCAACTCTGCTTCTGAAACTGATACAATCCAAAGGCCCTCTAAAATCCAATGCTTTTCACTTATGAGCGAGAAACGTGTGAGCTTCGTGAAAGATGTAGCTTCTTTTGAGCTCAAAAGTGACTGCGTTTACCTGAAACGAAGTCTTGCTTGTAGGAAGACACAGAGCCTGCCATTTAACTCCGTTTCTGAAGGGAAACACACAGCACAGTTCTTATCCATGAAACACACTCTGCTTTAGAGCAAGAAGCAAGCTCTTCCTTCCTAGAGTCTCTTTTAAGTCTAGAAACGTGAGTGTGCTAAGAATAAAAGAACTGTGTTTCCTACACAGACGGACCATATCTAGTTCAACTCTGCTTCTGAAACTGATAAAAACCACAGGCCCTCTAACATCAAATGCCTTTTGTTAAGAGCGAGAAACGTGTGAGCTTCGTGAACGATGTAGCTTCGTTTGAGCTCAAAAGTGACTGCGTTTACCTGAAACTAAGTCTTGCTTGTAGGAAGACACAGAGTCTGCCATTTAACTCCGTTTGTGAAGGGAAACACACAGCACAGTTCTCATCCATGAAAGACACTCTGCTTTAGAGCAAGAAGCAAGCTCTTGCTTTCTAGAGTCTCTAATATGGCTGGAAACGTGAGTGTGCTCAAAACAAAAGAACTGTGTTTCCTACACACAAGGACCATATTTAGTTCAACTCTGCTTCTGAAACTGATACAAACCACAGACCCTCTAACATCCAATGCCTTTCATATAAGAGCGAAAAAACGTCTGAGCTTCGTGAACGATGTAGCTTCATTTGAGCTCAAAAGTGACTGCGTTTACTTGAAACGAAGTCTTGCTTCTAGGAAGACACAGAGCCTGCCATTTAACTCCGTTTCTGAAGGGAAACACCCAGCACAGTTCTCATCCATGAAAGACACTCTGCTTTAGAGGAAGAAGCATGCTCTTGCATTCTAGAGTCTCTAATAAGGTGGGAAAAGTGAGTGTGCTCATAACAAAAGAGCTGTGTTTCCTACACACACGGACCATATCTAGTTCAACTCTGCTTCGGAAACTGATACAAACCACAGGCCCTCTAACATAACATCCTTTTCACTTACGAGGGAGAAACGTGGGAACTTCGTGAACAATGTAGCTTCTTTTGAGCTCAAAAGTGACTCCGTTTACCCGAAACTAAGTCTTGCTTGTAGGAAGACACAGAGCCTGCCATTTAACTCCGTTTGTGAAGGGAAACACACAGCACAGTTCTCATCCATGAAAGACACTCTGCTTTAGAGCAAGAAGCAAGCTCTTGCTTTCTAGAGTCTCTAATATGGCTGGAAACGTGAGTGTGCTCAAAACAAAAGAACTGTGTTTCCTACACACAAGGACCATATCTAGTTCAACTCTGCTTCTGAAACTGATACAAACCACAGGCCCTCTAACATAAAATCCTTTTCACTTACGAGGGAGAAACGTGGGAGCTTCGTGAACGATGTAGCTTCCTTTGAGCTCAAAAGTGACTGCGTTTACCTGAAACGAAGTCTTGCTTATAGGAAGACACAGATCCTGCCATTTAACACTGTTTCTGAAGGGAAACACACAGCACACTTCTCATCCATGAAAGACACTCTGCTTTAGAGCAAGAAGCAAGCTCTTGCTTTCTAGATTCTCTAATAAGGCTGGAAATGTGAGTGTGCTCAGAACAAAAGAACTGTGTTTCCTACACACACGGACCATATCTAGCTCAACACTGCTTCGGAAACTGATACAAACCACAGGCCCTCTAACATAAAATCCTTTTGACTTACGAGGGAGAAACGTGGGGGCTTCCTGAACGATGTAGCTTCGTTTGAGCTCAAAAGTGACTGCGTTTACCTGAAACGAAGTCTTGCTTGTAGGAAGACACAGAGCCTGCCAGTTACCTCCGTTTCTGAAGGGAAACACACAGCACAGTTCTCATCCATGAAAGACACTCTGCTTTAGAGCAAGAAGCAAGCTCTTGCTTTCTAGACTCTCTAATTAGGCTGGAAATGTGAGTGTGCTCAGAACAAAAGAACTGTGTTTCCTACACACACGGACCATATCTAGTTCAACTCTACTTCTGAAATTGATACAAACCACAGGCCTTCTTACATCCAATCCTTTTCACTTAAGAGCGAGAAACGTGGGAGCTTTGTGAAAGATGTAGCTTCCTATGAGGTCAAAAGTGACTGCATTTACCTGAAACGAAGTCTTGCATGTAGGAAGACGCAGAGCCTGCCATTTAACTCCGTTTCTGAAGGGAAACACACAGCACAGTTCTAATCCATGAAAGACACTCTGCTTTAGAGCAAGAAGCAAGCTCTTGCTTTCTAGAGTCTCTAATAAGGCGGGAAACGTGAGTGTGGTCAAAACAAAAGAACTGTGCTTCCTACACACACGCACCATATCTATTTCAACTCTGCTTCTGAAACTGATACAATCCACAGGCCCTCTAAAATCCAATGCTTTTCACTTAAGAGCGAGAAACGTGTGAGCTTCGTGAAAGATGTAGCTTCTTTTGAGCTCAAAAGTGTCTGCGTTTACCTGAAACGAAGTCTTGCTTTTAGGAAGACACAGAGCCTGCCATTTAACTCCGTTTCTGAAGGGAAACACACAGCACAGTTCTCATCCATGAAACACACTCTGCTTTAGTGCAAGAAGCAAGCTCTTCCTTCCTAGAGTCTCTTTTAAGGCTAGAAACGTGAGTGTGCTAAGAACAAAAGAACTGTGTTTCCTACACAGACGGACCATATCTAGTTCAACTCTGCTTCTGAAACTGATAAAAACCACAGGCCCTCTAACATCCAATGCCTTTTGTTAAGAGCGAGAAACGTGTGAGCTTCGTGAAAGATGTAGCTTCATTTGAGCTCAAAAGTGACTGCGTTTACCTGAAACTAAGTCTTGCTTGTAGGAAGACACAGAGTCTGCCATTTAACTCCGTTTGTGAAGGGAAACACACAGCACAGTTATCATCCATGAAAGACACTCTGCTTTAGAGCAAGAAGCAAGCTCTTGCTTTCTAGAGTCTCTAATAAGGCGGGAAACGTGAGTGTGGTCAAAACAAAAGAACTGTGCTTCCTACACACACGGACCATATCTAGTTCAACTCTGCTTCTGAAACTGATACAATCCACAGGTCCTCTAACATCCAATGCTTTTCACTTAAGAGCGAGAAACGTGTGAGCTTCTTGAAAGATGTAGCTTCGTTTGAGCTCAAAAGTGACTGCGTTTACCTGAAACGAGGTCTTGCTTGTACGAAGACACAGAGCCTGCCATTTAACTCCGTTTCTGAAGGAAAACTCACAGCACAGTTCTCATCCATGAAAGACAATCTGCTTTAGAGCAAGAAGCAAGCCCTTACTTTCTAGAGTCTCTAATAAGTCGGGAAACGTGAGTGTGCTCAGAACAAAAGAACTGTGTTTCCTACACACAAGGACCATATGTAGTTCAACTCTGCTTCTGAAACTGATACAAACCACAGGCCCTCTAACATCCAATGCTTTTCACTTAAGAGCGATAAACATGTGAGCTTCGTGACTATGTAGCTTCATTTGAGCTCAAAACTGACTGCGTTTACCTGAACAGAAGTCTTCTTGTAGGAAGACACAGAGCCTGCCATTTAACTCCGTTTCTAAAGGGAAACACACAGCACAGTTCTCATCCATGAAACACACTCTGCTTTAGAGCAAGAAGCAAGCTCTTGCTTTCTAGAGTCTCTAATAAGGCAGGAAACATGAGTGTGCTCAGAACAAAAGAACTGTCTTTCCTACACACACGGACCATATCTAGTTCAACTCTGCTTCTGAAACTGATACAAACCACAGGCCCTCTAACATCCAATGCCTTTTGTTAAGAGCGAGAAACGTGTGAGCTTCCTGAACGATGTAGCTTCGTTTGAGCTCAAAAGTGACTGCGTTTACCTGAAACGAATTCTTGCTTGTAGGAAGACACAGAGCCTGCCATTTAACTCCGTTTCTGAAGGGAAACACACAGCACAGTTCTCATCCATGAAAGACACTCTGCTTTAGAGCAAGAAGCAAGCTCTTCCTTCCTATAGTCTCTTTTAAGGCTAGAAACGTGAGTGTGCTAAGAATAAAAGAACTGTGTTTCCTACACAGACGGACCATATCTAGTTCAACTCTGCTTCTGAAACTGATAAAAACCACAGGCCCTCTAACATCAAATGCCTTTTGTTAAGAGCGAGAAACGTGTGAGCTTCGTGAACGATGTAGATTCGTTTGAGCTCAAAAGTGACTGCGTTTACCTGAAACTAAGTCTTGCTTGTAGGAAGACACAGAGTCTGCCATTTAACTCCGTTTGTGAAGGGAAACACACAGCACAGTTCTCATCCATGAAAGACACTCTGCTTTAGAGCAAGAAGCAAGCTCTTGCTTTCTAGAGTCTCTAATATGGCTGGAAACGTGAGTGTGCTCAAAACAAAAGAACTGTGTTTCCTACACACAAGGACCATATCTAGTTCAACTCTGCTTCTGAAACTGATACAAACCACAGACCCTCTAACATCCAATGCCTTTCAGATAAGAGCGAAAAACGTCTGAGCTTCGTGAACGATGTAGCTTCATTTGAGCTCAAAAGTGACTGCGTTTACCTGAAACGAAGTCTTGCTTGTAGGAAGACACAGAGCCTGCCAGTTACCTCCGTTTCTGAAGGGAAACACACAGCACAGTTCTCATCCATGAAAGACACTCTGCTTTAGAGCAAGAAGCAAGCTCTTGCTTTCTAGACTCTCTAATTAGGCTGGAAATGTGAGTGTGCTCAGAACAAAAGAACTGTGTTTCCTACACACACGGACCATATCTAGTTCAACTCTACTTCTGAAATTGATACAAACCACAGGCCCTCTTACATCCAATCCTTTTCACTTAAGAGCGAGAAACGTGGGAGCTTCGTGAAAGATGTAGCTTCCTATGAGGTCAAAAGTGACTGCATTTACCTGAAACGAAGTCTTGCATGTAGGAAGACGCAGAGCCTGCCATTTAACTCCGTTTCTGAAGGGGAACACACAGCACAGTTCTCATCCCTGAAAGACACTATGCTTTAGAGCAAGAAGCAAGCTCTTGCTTTCTAGAGTCTCTAATAAGGCGGGAAACGTCAGTGTGGTCAAAACAAAAGAACTGTGCTTCCTACACACACGGACCATATCTATTTCAACTCTGCTTCTGAAACTGATACAATCCACAGGCCCTCTAAAATCCAATGCTTTTCACTTAAGAGCGAGAAACGTGTGAGCTTCGTGAAAGATGTAGCTTCTTTTGAGCTCAAAAGTGACTGTGTTTACCTGAAACGAAGTCTTGCTTGTAGGAAGACACAGAGCCTGCCATTTAACTCCGTTTCTGAAGGGAAACACACAGCACAGTTCTCATCCATGAAACACACTCTGCTTTAGAGCAAGAAGCAAGCTCTTCCTTCCTAGAGTCTCTTTTAAGGCTAGAAACGTGAGTGTGCTAAGAATAAAAGAACTGTGTTTCCTACACAGACGGACCATATCTAGTTCAAGTCTGCTTCTGAAACTGATAAAAACCACAGGCCCTCTAACATCAAATGCCTTTTGTTAAAAGCGAGAAACGTGTGAGCTTCGTGAACGATGTAGCTTCGTTTGAGCTCAAAAGTGACTGCGTTTACCTGAAACTAAGTCTTGCTTGTAGGAAGACAGAGAGTCTACCATTTAACTCCGTTTGTGAAGGGAAACACACAGCACAGTTCTCATCCATGAAAGACACTCTGCTTTAGAGCAAGAAGCAAGCTCTTGCTTTCTAGAGTCTCTAATATGGCTGGAAACGTGAGTGTGCTCAAAACAAAAGAACTGTGTTTCCTACACACAAGGACCATATCTAGTTCAACTCTGCTTCTGAAACTGATACAAACCACAGACCCTCTAACACCCAATGCCTTTCAGATAAGAGCGAAAAACGTCTGAGCTTCGTGAACGATGTAGCTTCTTTTGAGCTCAAAAGTGACTGCGTTTACCTGAAACGAAGTCTTGCTTGTAGGAAGACACAGAGCCTGCCATTTAACTCCGTTTCTGAAGGGAAACATACAGCACAGTTCTCATCCATGAAAGACACTGTGCTTTAGAGCAAGAAGCAAGCTCTTGCTTTCTAGATTCTCTAATAAGGCTGGAAATGTGAGTGTGCTCAGAACAAAAGAACTGTGTTTCCTACACACACGGACCATATCTAGTTCAACTCTACTTCTGAAATTGATACAAACCAAAGGCCCTCTAACATCCAATGCTTTTCACTTAAGAGCGAGAAACGTGTGTGCTTCGTGAACGATGTAGGTTCGTTTGAGCTCAAAAGTGACTGCGTTTACCTGAAACGAAGTCTTCTTGTAGGAAGACACAGAGCCTGCCATTTAACTCCATTTCTGAAGGGAAACACACAGCACAGTTCTCATCCATGAAACACACTCTGCTTTAGAGCAAGAAGCAAGCTCTTGCTTTCTAGAGTCTCTAATAAGGCAGGAAACATGAGCGTGCTCAGAACAAAAGAACTGTCTTTCCTACACACACGGACCATATCTAGCTCAACACTGCTTCGTAAACTGATACAAACCACAGGCCCTCTAACATAAAATCCTTTTCACTTACGAGGGAGAAACTTGGGAGCTTCGTGAACGATGTAGCATCCTTTGAGCTCAAAAGTGACTGCGTTTACCAGAAACGAAGTCTTGCTTATAGGAAGACACAGATCCTGCCATTTAACACTGTTTCTGAAGGGAAACACACAGCACACTTCTCATCCATGAAAGACACTCTGCTTTAGAGCAAGAAGCAAGCTCTTGCTTTCTAGATTCTCTAATAAGGCTGGAAATGTGAGTGTGCTCACAACAAAAGAACTGTGTTTCCTACACACACGGACCATATCTAGTTCAACTCTGCTTCGGAAACTGATACACACCACAGGCCCTCTAACATAAAATCCTTTTCACTTACAAGGGAGAAACGTGGGAGCTTTGTGAACAATGTAGCTTCGTTTGAGCTCAACAGTGACTGCGTTTACCTGAAATGAAGTCTTGCTTGTAGGAAGACACAGAGCCTGCCCTTTAACTCCGATTGTGAAGGGAAACACACAGCACAGTTCTCATCCATGAAAGACACTCTGCTTTAGAGCAAGAAGCAAGCTCTTGCTTCCTAGAGTCTCTTTTAAGGCTAGAAACGTGAGTGTGCTAAGAAGAAAAGAACTGTGTTTCCTACACAGACGAACCATATCTAGTTCAACTCTGCTTCTGAAACTGATAAAAACCACAGGCCCTCTAACATCCAATGCCTTTTGTTAAGAGCGAGAAACGTGTGAGCTTCGTGAACGATGTAGTTTCGTTTGAGCTCAAAAGTGAGTGCGTTTACCTGAAACTAAGTCTTGCTTGTAGGATGACACAGAGTCTGCCATTTAACTCCGTTTGTGTAGGGAAACACACAGCACAGTTCTCATCCATGAAAGACTCTCTGCTTTAGAGCAAGAAGCAAGCTCTTGCTTTCTAGAGACTCTAATATGGCTGGAAACGTGAGTGAGCTCAGAACAAAAGAACTGTGTTTCCTACACACACGGACCATATCTAGTTCAACTCTACTTCTGAAACTGATACAAACCACAGACCCTCTAACATCCAATGCCTTTCAGTTAAGAGCGAAAAACGTGTGAGCTTCGTGAACGATGTAGCTTCATTTGAGCTCAAAAGTGACTGCGTTTACCTGAAACGAAGTCTTGCTTGTAGGAAGACACAGATCCTGCCATTTTACTCCGTTTGTAATGGGAAACACACAGCACAGTTCTCATCCATGAAAGACACTCTGCTTTAGAGCAAGAAGCATGCTCTTGCATTCTAGAGTCTCTTTTAAGGCTAGAAACGTGAGTGTGCTAAGAACAAAGAACTGTGTTTCCTACACAGACGGACCATATCTAGTTCAACTCTGCTTCTGAAACTGATACAAACCACAGACCCTCTAACATCCAATGCCTTTCAGTTAAGAGCGAAAAACGTGTGAGCTTCGTGAACGATGTAGCTTCGCTTGAGCTCAAAAGTGACTGCATTTACCAGAAACGAAGTCTTGCTTGTACGAAGACACAGAGCCTTCCATATAACTCTGTTTCTGAAGGGAAACACACAGCACAGTTCTCATCCATGAAAGACACTCTGCTTTAGAGCAAGAAGCAAGCTCTTGCTTTCTAGATTCTCTAATAAGTCTGGAAATGTGAGTGTGCTCAGAACAAAAGAACTGTGTTTCTTACACACACGGACCGTATCTAGCTCAACTCTACTTCTGAAATTGATACAAACCACAGTCCCTCTTACATCCAATCCTTTTCACTTAAGAGCGAGAATCGTGGGAGCTTCGTGAACGATGTAGCTTCTTTTGAGGTCAAATGTGACTGCATATACCTGAAACGAAGTCTTGCATGTAGGAAGACACAGAGCCTGCCATTTAACTCCGTTTCTGAAGGGAAACACACAGCACAGTTCTCATCCATGAAAGACACTCTGCTTTAGAGCAAGAAGCAAGCTCTTGCTTTCTAGAGTCTCTAATAAGGCGGGAAACGTGAGTGTGCTCAAAACAAAAGAACTGTGCTTCCTACACACATGAACCACATCTATTTCAACTCTGCTTCTGAAACTGATACAAACCACAGGCCCTCTAACATCCAATGCTTTTCACTTAAGAGCGAGAAACGTGTGAGCTTCGTGAACGATGTAGATTCGTTTGAGCTCAAAAGTAACTGGGTTTACCTGAAACAAACTCTTTCTTGTAGGAAGACACAGAGCCTGCCATTTAACTCCGTTTCTCAAGGGAAACACACAGCACAGTTCTCATCCATGAAAGACACTCTGCTTTAGAGCAAGAAGCAAGCTCTTGCTTTCTAGACTCTCTAATTAGGCTGGAAATGTGAGTGTGCTCAGAACAAAAGAACTGTGTTTCCTACACACACGGACCATATCTAGTTCAACTCTACTTCTGAAATTGATACAAACCACAGGCCCTCTTACATCCAATCCTTTTCACTTAAGAGCGAGAAACGTGGGAGCTTCGTGAAAGATGTAGCTTCCTATGAGGTCAAAAGTGACTGCATTTACCTGAAACGAAGTCTTGCATGTAGGAAGACGCAGAGCCTGCCATTTAACTCCGTTTCTGAAGGGAAACACACAGCACAGTTCTCATCTATGAAAGACACTCTGCTTTAGAGCAAGAAGCAAGCTCTTGCTTTCTAGAGTCTCTAATAAGGCGGGAAACGTGAGTGTGGTCAAAACAAAAGAACTGTGCTTCCTACACACACGGACCATATCTATTTCAACTCTGCTTCTGAAACTGATACAATCCATAGGCCCTCTAAAATCCAATGCTTTTCACTTAAGAGCGAGAAACGTGTGAGCTTCGTGAAAGATGTAGCTTCTTTTGAGCTCAAAAGTGACTGTGTTTACCTGAAACGAAGTCTTGCTTGTAGGAAGACACAGAGCCTGCCATTTAACTCCGTTTCTGAAGGGAAACACACAGCACAGTTCTCATCCATGAAACACACTCTGCTTTAGAGCAAGAAGCAAGCTCTTCCTTCCTAGAGTCTCTTTTAAGGCTAGAAACGTGAGTGTGCTAAGAATAAAAGAACTGTGTTTCCTACACAGACGGACCATATCTAGTTCAACTCTGCTTCTGAAACTGATAAAAACCACAGGCCCTCTAACATCAAATGCCTTTTGTTAAAAGCGAGAAACGTGTGAGCTTCGTGAACGATGTAGCTTCGTTTGAGCTCAAAAGTGACTGCGTTTACCTGAAACTAAGTCTTGCTTGTAGGAAGACAGAGAGTCTACCATTTAACTCCGTTTGTGAAGGGAAACACACAGCACAGTTCTCATCCATGAAAGACACTCTGCTTTAGAGCAAGAAGCAAGCTCTTGCTTTCTAGAGTCTCTAATATGGCTGGAAACGTGAGTGTGCTCAAAACAAAAGAACTGTGTTTCCTACACACAAGGACCATATCTAGTTCAACTCTGCTTCTGAAACTGATACAAACCACAGACCCTCTAACACCCAATGCCTTTCAGATAAGAGCGAAAAACGTCTGAGCTTCGTGAACGATGTAGCTTCTTTTGAGCTCAAAAGTGACTGCGTTTACCTGAAACGAAGTCTTGCTTGTAGGAAGACACAGAGCCTGCCATTTAACTCCGTTTCTGAAGGGAAACATACAGCACAGTTCTCATCCATGAAAGACACTGTGCTTTAGAGCAAGAAGCAAGCTCTTGCTTTCTAGATTCTCTAATAAGGCTGGAAATGTGAGTGTGCTCAGAACAAAAGAACTGTGTTTCCTACACACACGGACCATATCTAGTTCAACTCTACTTCTGAAATTGATACAAACCAAAGGCCCTCTAACATCCAATGCTTTTCACTTAAGAGCGAGAAACGTGTGTGCTTCGTGAACGATGTAGGTTCGTTTGAGCTCAAAAGTGACTGCGTTTACCTGAAACGAAGTCTTCTTGTAGGAAGACACAGAGCCTGCCATTTAACTCCATTTCTGAAGGGAAACACACAGCACAGTTCTCATCCATGAAACACACTCTGCTTTAGAGCAAGAAGCAAGCTCTTGCTTTCTAGAGTCTCTAATAAGGCAGGAAACATGAGCGTGCTCAGAACAAAAGAACTGTCTTTCCTACACACACGGACCATATCTAGCTCAACACTGCTTCGTAAACTGATACAAACCACAGGCCCTCTAACATAAAATCCTTTTCACTTACGAGGGAGAAACTTGGGAGCTTCGTGAACGATGTAGCATCCTTTGAGCTCAAAAGTGACTGCGTTTACCAGAAACGAAGTCTTGCTTATAGGAAGACACAGATCCTGCCATTTAACACTGTTTCTGAAGGGAAACACACAGCACACTTCTCATCCATGAAAGACACTCTGCTTTAGAGCAAGAAGCAAGCTCTTGCTTTCTAGATTCTCTAATAAGGGTGGAAATGTGAGTGTGCTCACAACAAAAGAACTGTGTTTCCTACACACACGGACCATATCTAGTTCAACTCTGCTTCGGAAACTGATACACACCACAGGCCCTCTAACATAAAATCCTTTTCACTTACAAGGGAGAAACGTGGGAGCTTTGTGAACAATGTAGCTTCGTTTGAGCTCAACAGTGACTGCGTTTACCTGAAATGAAGTCTTGCTTGTAGGAAGACACAGAGCCTGCCCTTTAACTCCGATTGTGAAGGGAAACACACAGCACAGTTCTCATCCATGAAAGACACTCTGCTTTAGAGCAAGAAGCAAGCTCTTGCTTCCTAGAGTCTCTTTTAAGGCTAGAAACGTGAGTGTGCTAAGAAGAAAAGAACTGTGTTTCCTACACAGACGAACCATATCTAGTTCAACTCTGCTTCTGAAACTGATAAAAACCACAGGCCCTCTAACATCCAATGCCTTTTGTTAAGAGCGAGAAACGTGTGAGCTTCGTGAACGATGTAGTTTCGTTTGAGCTCAAAAGTGAGTGCGTTTACCTGAAACTAAGTCTTGCTTGTAGGATGACACAGAGTCTGCCATTTAACTCCGTTTGTGTAGGGAAACACACAGCACAGTTCTCATCCATGAAAGACTCTCTGCTTTAGAGCAAGAAGCAAGCTCTTGCTTTCTAGAGACTCTAATATGGCTGGAAACGTGAGTGAGCTCAGAACAAAAGAACTGTGTTTCCTACACACACGGACCATATCTAGTTCAACTCTACTTCTGAAACTGATACAAACCACAGACCCTCTAACATCCAATGCCTTTCAGTTAAGAGCGAAAAACGTGTGAGCTTCGTGAACGATGTAGCTTCATTTGAGCTCAAAAGTGACTGCGTTTACCTGAAACGAAGTCTTGCTTGTAGGAAGACACAGATCCTGCCATTTTACTCCGTTTGTAATGGGAAACACACAGCACAGTTCTCATCCATGAAAGACACTCTGCTTTAGAGCAAGAAGCATGCTCTTGCATTCTAGAGTCTCTTTTAAGGCTAGAAACGTGAGTGTGCTAAGAACAAAGAACTGTGTTTCCTACACAGACGGACCATATCTAGTTCAACTCTGCTTCTGAAACTGAAACAAACCACAGACCCTCTAACATCCAATGCCTTTCAGTTAAGAGCGTAAAACGTGTGAGCTTCGTGAACGATGTAGCTTCGCTTGAGCTCAAAAGTGACTGCATTTACCAGAAACGAAGTCTTGCTTGTACGAAGACACAGAGCCTTCCATATAACTCTGTTTCTGAAGGGAAACACACAGCACAGTTCTCATCCATGAAAGACACTCTGCTTTAGAGCAAGAAGCAAGCTCTTGCTTTCTAGATTCTCTAATAAGTCTGGAAATGTGAGTGTGCTCAGAACAAAAGAACTGTGTTTCTTACACACACGGACCGTATCTAGCTCAACTCTACTTCTGAAATTGATACAAACCACAGTCCCTCTTACATCCAATCCTTTTCACTTAAGAGCGAGAATCGTGGGAGCTTCGTGAACGATGTAGCTTCTTTTGAGGTCAAATGTGACTGCATATACCTGAAACGAAGTCTTGCATGTAGGAAGACACAGAGCCTGCCATTTAACTCCGTTTCTGAAGGGAAACACACAGCACAGTTCTCATCCATGAAAGACACTCTGCTTTAGAGCAAGAAGCAAGCTCTTGCTTTCTAGAGTCTCTAATAAGGCGGGAAACGTGAGTGTGCTCAAAACAAAAGAACTGTGCTTCCTACACACATGAACCACATCTATTTCAACTCTGCTTCTGAAACTGATACAAACCACAGGCCCTCTAACATCCAATGCTTTTCACTTAAGAGCGAGAAACGTGTGAGCTTCGTGAACGATGTAGATTCGTTTGAGCTCAAAAGTAACTGGGTTTACCTGAAACAAACTCTTTCTTGTAGGAAGACACAGAGCCTGCCATTTAACTCCGTTTCTCAAGGGAAACACACAGCACAGTTCTCATCCATGAAAGACACTCTGCTTTAGAGCAAGAAGCATCCTCTTGCATTCTAGAGTCTCCAATAAGGTGGGAAACGTGAGTGTGCTCAGAACAAAAGAACTGTGTTTCCTACACACACGGACCATATCTAGCTCAACACTGCTTCGGAAACTGATACAAACCACAGGCCCTCTAACATAAAATCCTTTTGACTTACAAGGGAGAAACGTGGGGGCTTCCTGAACGATGTAGCTTCGTTTGAGCACAAAAGTGACTGCGTTTACCTGAAACGAAGTCTTGCTTGTAGGAAGACACAGAGCCTGCCAGTTACCTCCGTTTCTGAAGGGAAACACACAGCACAGTTCTCATCCATGAAAGACACTCTGCTTTAGAGCAAGAAGCAAGCTCTTGCTTTCTAGACTCTCTAATTAGGCTGGAAATGTGAGTGTGCTCAGAACAAAAGAACTGTGTTTCCTACACACACGGACCATATCTAGTTCAACTCTACTTCTGAAATTGATACAAACCACAGGCCCTCTTACATCCAATCCTTTTCACTTAAGAGCAAGAAACGTGGGAGCTTCGTGAAAGATGTAGCTTCCTATGAGGTCAAAAGTGACTGCATTTACCTGAAACGAAGTCTTGCATGTAGGAAGACGCAGAGCCTGCCATTTAACTCCGTTTCTGAAGGGAAACACACAGCACAGTTCTCATCTATGAAAGACACTCTGCTTTAGAGCAAGAAGCAAGCTCTTGCTTTCTAGAGTCTCTAATAAGGCGGGAAACGTGAGTGTGGTCAAAACAAAAGAACTGTGCTTCCTACACACACGGACCATATCTATTTCAACTCTGCTTCTGAAACTGATACAATCCATAGGCCCTCTAAAATCCAATGCTTTTCACTTAAGAGCGAGAAACGTGTGAGCTTCGTGAAAGATGTAGCTTCTTTTGAGCTCAAAAGTGACTGCGTTTACCTGAAACGAAGTCTTGCTTGTAGGAAGACACAGAGCCTGCCATTTAGATGCGTTTCTGAAGGGAAACACACAGCACAGTTCTCATCCATGAAACACACTCTGCTTTAGAGCAAGAAGCAAGCTCTTCCTTCCTAGAGTCTCTTTTAAGGCTAGAAACGTGAGTGTGCTAAGAGCAAAAGAACTGTGTTTCCTACACAGACGGACCATATCTAGTTCAACTCTGCTTCTGAAACTGATAAAAACCACAGGCCCTCTAACATCCAATGCCTTTTGTTAAGAGCGAGAAACGTGTGAGCTTCGTGAACGATGTAGCTTCGTTTGAGCTCAAAAGTGACTGCGTTTACCTGAAACTAAGTCTTGCTTGTAGGAAGACACAGAGCCTGCCATTTAACTCCGTTTCTGAAGGGAAACACACAGCACAGTTCTCATCCATGAAAGACACTCTGCTTTAGAGCAAGAAGCAAGCTCTTGCTTTCTAGAGTCTCTAATAAGGCGGGAAACGTGAGTGTGGTCAAAACAAAAGAACTGTGCTTCCTACACACGGACCATATCTATTTCAACTCTGCTTCTGAAACTGATACAAACCACAAGCCATCTAACATCCAATGCTTTTCACTTAAGAGCGAGAAAAGTGTGAGCTTCGTGACGATGTAGCTTCATTTGAGCTCAAAAGTGACTGCGTTTACCTGAAAAGAAGTCTTGCTTGTAGGAAGACACAGAGCCTGCCATTTATCTCCGATTCTGAAGGGAAAAACACAGCACAGTTCTCATCCTTGAAAGACACTCTGCTTTAGAGCAAGAAGCAAGCTCTTGCTTTCTAGATTCTCTATTAAGGCTAGAAACGTGAGTGTGCTAAGAACAAAAGAACTGTGTTTCCTACACAGACGGACCATATCTAAGTCTACTCTGCTTCTGAAACTGATACAAACCACAGGCCCTCTAACATCCAATCCTTTTCACTTATGAGGGAGAAAGGTGGGAGCTTCGTGAACGATGTAGCTTCCTTTGAGCTCAAAAGTGACTGCGTTTATCTAAAACGAAGTCTTGCCTGTAGGAAGACACATAGCCTGCCATTTAACTCTGTTTCTGAAGGGAAACACACAGCACAGTTCTCATCCATGAAAGACACTCTGCGTTAGAGCAAGAAGCATGCTCTTGCTTTCTAGAGTCTCTAATAAGGCGGGAAACGTGAGTGTGGTCAAAACAAAAGAACTGTGCTTCCTACACACGGACCATATCTATTTCAACTCTGCTTCTGAAACTGATACAATCCACAGGCCCTCTAACATCCAATGCTTTTCACTTAAGAGCGTGAAACGTGTGAGCATCTTGAAAGATGTAGCTTTGTTTGAGCTTAAAAGTGACTGCGTTTACCTGAAACGAAGTCTTGCATGTAGGAACACACAGAGCCTGCCATTTAACTCCGTTTGCGAAGGGAAACACACAGCACAGTTCTCGTCCATGAAAGACAATCTGCTTTAGAGCAAGAAGCCAGCCCTTGCTTTCTAGAGTCTCTAATAAGGCGGGTAACGTGAGTGTGCTCAGAACAAAAGATCTGTGTTTCCTACCCACTCGGACCATATCTAGTTCAACTCTGCTTCTGAAACTGATACAAACCACAGGCCCTCTAACATCCAATGCTTTTCACTTAAGAGCGAGAAACGTGTGAGCTTCGTGACGATGTAGCTTCATTTGAGCTCAAAAGTGACTGCGTTTACCTGAAACGAAGTCTTGCTTGTAGGAAGACACAGAGCCTGCCATTTAACTCCGTTTATGAAGGGAAAAACACAGCACAGTTCTCATCCTTGAAAGACACTCTGCTTTAGAGCAAGAAGCAAGCTCTTGCTTTCTAGATTCTCTTTTAAGGCTAGAAACGTGAGTGTGCTAAGAACAAAAGAACTGTGTTTCCTACACAGACGGACCATATCTAGTTCAACTCTGCTTCTGAAACTGATAAAAACCACAGGCCCTCTAACATCCAATGCCTTTTGTTAAGAGCGAGAAACGTGTGAGCTTCGTGAATGATGTAGCTTCGTTTGAGCTCAAAAGTGACTGCGTTTACCTGAAACTAAGTCTTGCTTGTAGGAAGACACAGAGCCTGCCATTTAACTCCGTTTCTGAAGGGAAACACACAGCACAGTTGTCATCCATGAAAGACACTCTGCTTTAGAGCAAGAAGCAAGCTCTTGCTTTCTAGAGTCTCTAATAAGGCGGGAAACGTGAGTGTGGTCAAAACAAAAGAACTGTGCTTCCTACACACACGGACCATATCTGGTTCAACTCTGGTTCTGAAACTGATACAATCCACAGGCCCTCTAAAATCCAATGCTTTTCACTTAAGAGCGAGAAACGTGTGAGCTTCGTGAAAGATGTAGCTTCGTTCGAGCTCAAAAGTGACTGCGTTTACCTGAAACGAGGTCTTGCTTGTACGAAGACACAGAGCCTGCCATTTAACTCCGTTTCTGAAGGAAAACTCACAGCACAGTTCTCAACCATGAAAGACAATCTGCTTTAGAGCAAGAAGCAAGCCCTTGCTTTCTAGAGTCTCTAATAAGTCGGGAAACGTGAGTGTGCTCAGAACAAAAGAACTGTGTTTCCTACACACAAGGACGATATGTAGTTCAACTCTGCTTCTGAAACTGATACAAACCACAGGCCCTCTAACATCCAATGCTTTTCACTTAAGAGCGAGAAACATGTGAGGTTCGTGACGATGTAGCTTCATTTGAGCTCAAAAGTGACTGCGTTTACCTGAACAGAAGTCTTCTTGTAGGAAGACACAGAGCCTGCCATTAAACCCCGTTTTTAAAGGGAAACACACAGCACAGTTCTCATCCATGAAACACACTCTGCTTTAGAGCAAGAAGCAAGCTCTTGCTTTCTAGAGTCTCTAATAATGCAGGAAACATGAGTGTGCTCAGAACAAAAGAACTGTCTTTCCTACAAACACGGACCATATCTAGTTCAACTCTGCTTCTGAAACTGATACAAACCACAGTCCCTCTAACATCCAATGCCTTTCAGATAAGAGCGAAAAACGTCTGAGCTCAGTGAACGATGTAGCATCATTTGAGCACAAAAGTGACTGCGTTTACCTGAAACGAAGTCTTGCTTGTAGGAAGACACAGAGCATGCCATTTAACTCCGTTTCTGAAGGGAAACACACAGCACAGTTCTCATCCATGAAAGACACTCTGCTTTAGAGGAAGAAGCATCCTCTTGCATTCTAGAGTCTCTAATAAGGTGGGAAACGTGAGTGTGCTCAGAACAAAAGAACTGTGTTTCCTACACACACGGACCATATCTAGCTCAACACTGCTTCGGAAACTGATACAAACCACAGGCCCTCTAACATAAAATCCTTTTGACTTACGAGGGAGAAACGTGAGGGCTTCCTGAACGATGTAGCTTCATTTGAGCTCAAAAGTGACTGCGTTTACCTGAAACTAAGTCTTGCTTGTAGGAAGACACAGAGGCTGCCAGTTACCTCCGTTTCTGAAGGGAAACACACAGCACAGTTCTCATCCATGAAAGACACTCTGCTTTAGAGCAAGAAGCAAGCTCTTGCTTTCTAGACTCTCTAATTAGGCTGGAAATGTGAGTGTGCTCAGAACAAAAGAACTGTGTTTCCTACACACACGGACCATATCTAGTTCAACTCTACTTCTGAAATTGATACAAACCACAGGCCCTCTTACATCCAATCCTTTTCACTTAAGAGCGAGAAACGTGGGAGCTTCGTGAAAGATGTAACTTCCTATGAGGTCAAAAGTGACTGCGTTTACCTGAAACGAAGTCTTGCTTGTAGGAAGACACAGAGCCTGCCATTTAACTCCGTTTCTGAAGGGAAACACACAGCACAGTTCTCATCCATGAAAGACACTCTGCTTTAGAGCAAGAAGCAAGCTCTTGCTTTCTAGAGTCTCTAATAAGGCGGGAAACGTGAGTGTGGTCAAAACAAAAGAACTGTGCTTAATACACACACGGACCATATCTATTTCAACTCTGCTTCTGAAACTGATACAATCCACAGGCCCTCTAAAATCCAATGCTTTTCACTTAAGAGCGAGAAACGTGTGAGCTTCGTTAAAGATGTAGCTTCTTTTGAGCTCAAAAGTGACTGCGTTTACCTAAAACGAAGTCTTGCTTGTAGGAAGACACAGAGCCTGCCATTTAACTCCGTTTCTGAATGGAAACACACAGCACAGTTCTCATCCATGAAACACACTCTGCTTTAGAGCAAGAAGCATGCTCTTGCATTCTAGAGTCTCTAATAAGTATGGAAACGTGAGTGTGCTAAGAACAAAAGAACTGTGTTTCCTACACACACGGACCATATCTAGTTCAACTCTGCTTCTGAAACTGATACAAACCACAGGCCCTCTAACATCCAATCCTTTTAACTTAAGAGTGAGAAACGTGGGAGCTTCGTGACGATGTAGCTTCATTTGAGCTCAAAAGTGACTGCATTTACCTGAAACGAAGTCTTGCTTGTAGGAAGACACAGAGCCTGCCATTTAACTCCGTTTATGAAGGGAAAAACACAGCACAGTTCTCATCCTTGAAAGACACTCTGCTTTAGAGCAAGAAGCAAGCTCTTGCTTTGTAGTGTCTCTAATATTGCTGGAAACGTGAGTGTGCTCAGAACAAAAGAACTGTGTTTCCTACACACACGGACCATATCTAGTTCAACTCTGCTTCTGAAACTGATACAAACCACAGACCCTCTTACATCCAATGCCTTTCAGTTAAGAGCGTAAAACGTGTCAGCTTCTTGAACGATGTAGCTTCATTTGAGCTCAAACGTGTCTGCGTTTACCCGAAACGAACTCTTGCTTGTAGGAAGACACAGAGCCTGCCATTTAACTCCGTTTCTGAAGGGAAACACACAGCACAGTTCTCATCCATGAAAGACATTCTTCTTTAGAGCAAGAAGCAAGCTCTTGCTTTCTAGAGTCTCTAATAAGGCGGGAAACGTGAGTGTGGTCAAAACAAAAGAACTGTGCTTCCTACACACGGACCATATCTATTTCAACTCTGCTTCTGAAACTGATACAAACCACAAGCCCTCTAACATCCAATGCTTTTCACTTAAGAGCGAGAAAAGTGTGAGCTTCGTGACGATGTAGCTTCATTTGAGCTCAAAAGTGACTGCGTTTACCTGAAAAGAAGTCTTGCTTGTAGGAAGACACAGAGCCTGCCATTTAACTCTGATTCTGAAGGGAAAAACACAGCACAGTTCTCATCCTTGAAAGACACTCTGCTTTAGAGCAAGAAGCAAGCTCTTGCTTTCTAGATTCTGTATTAAGGCTAGAAACATGAGTGTGCTAAGAACAAAAGAACTGTGTTTCCTACACAGACGGACCATATCTAAGTCTACTCTGCTTCTGAAACTGATACAAACCACAGGCCCTCTAACATCCAATCCTTTTCACTTATGAGGGAGAAAGGTGGGAGCTTCGTGAACGATGTAGCTTCCTTTGAGCTCAAAATGACTGCGTTTACCTAAAACGAAGTCTTGCCTGTAGGAAGACACATAGCCTGCCATTTAACTCTGTTTCTGAAGGGAAACACACAGCACAGTTCTCATCCATGAAACACACTCTGCGTTAGAGCAAGAAGCATGCTCTTGCTTTCTAGAGTCTCTAATAAGGCGGGAAACGTGAGTGTGGTCAAAACAAAAGAACTGTGCTTCCTACACACGGACCATATCTATTTCAACTCTGCTTCTGAAACTGATACAATCCACAGGCCCTCTAACATCCAATGCTTTTCACTTAAGAGCGTGAAACGTGTGAGGATCTTGAAAGATGTAGCTTTGTTTGAGCTTAAAAGTGACTGCGTTTACCTAAAACGAAGTCTTGCCTGTAGGAAGACACATAGCCTGCCATTTAACTCCGTTTGCGAAGGGAAACACACAGCACAGTTCTCGTCCATGAAAGACAATCTGCTTTAGAGCAAGAAGCCAGCCCTTGCTTTCTAGAGTCTCTAATAAGGCGGGTAACGTGAGTGTGCTCAGAACAAAAGATCTGTGTTTCCTACCCACACGGACCATATCCAGTTCAACTCTGCTTCTGAAACTGATACAAACCACAGGCCCTCTAACATCCAATGCTTTTCACTTAAGAGCGAGAAACGTGTGAGCTTCGTGACGATGTAGCTTCATTTGAGCTCAAAAGTGACTGCGTTTACCTGAAACGAAATCTTGCTTGTAGGAAGACACAGAGCCTGCCATTTAACTCCGTTTATGAAGGGAAAAACACAGCACAGTTCTCATCCTTGAAAGACACTCTGCTTTAGAGCAAGAAGCAAGCTCTTGCTTTCTAGATTCTCTATTAAGGCTAGAAACGTGAGTGTGCTCAGAACAAAAGAACTGTGTTTCCTACACAGACGGACCATATCTAGTTCAACTCTGCTTCTGAAACTGATACAAACCACAGGCCCTCTAACATCCAATCCTTTTCACTTACGAGGGAGAAAGGTGGGAGCTTCGTGAACGATGTAGCTTCGTTTGAGCTCAAAATTGACTGCGTTTACCTGAAACGAAGTCTTGCCTGTAGGAAGACACATAGCCTGCCATTTAACTCTGTTTCTGAAGGGAAACACACAGCACAGTTCTCATCCATGAAAGACACTCTGCTTTAGAGCAAGAAGCAAGCTCTTGCTTTCTAGATTCTCTAATAAGGCTGGAAATGTGAGTGTGCTCAGAAAAAAAGAACTGTGTTTCATACACACAGGGACCATATCTAGTTCAACTCTACTTTTGAAATATATACAAACCACAGGCCCTCTAACATCCTATTCTTTTCACTTAAGAGCGAGAAACGTGTGAGCTTCGTGAACGATGTAGCTTCGTTTGAGGTCAAAAGTGACTGCATTTACCTGCTACGAAGTCTTGCACGTAGGAAGACACAGAGCCTGCCATTTAACTCCGTTTCTGAAGGGAAACACACAGCACAGTTCTCATCCATGAAACACACTCTGCTTTAGAGCAAGAAGCAAGCTCTTGCTTTCTAGGGTCTCTAATAAGGCTGGAAACGTGAGTGTGCTAAGAACAAAAGAACTGTGTTTCCTACACTCACGGACCATATCTACTTCAACTCTGCTTCCGAAACTGATACAAACCACAGGCCCTCTAACATCCAATGTCCTTCAGTTAAGAGCGAGAAACGTGTGACCTTCGTGAAAGATGTAGCTTCGTTTGAGCTCAAATGTGACTGCGTTTACCTTAAACGAAGTCTTGCTTGTACGAAGACACAGAGCCTGCCATTTAACTCCGTTTCTGAAGGGGAACACACAGCACAGTTCTCATCCATGAAAGACACTCGGCTTTAGAGCAAGAAGCAAGCTCTTGCTTTCTAGAGTCTCTAATAAGGAGGGAAACGTGAGAGTGCTCAGAACAAAAGAACTTTGTTTCCTACACACACGGACCATATCTAGTTCAACTCTGCTTCTGAAACTGCTACAAACCACAGGCCCTCTTACATCCAATGCTTTTCTCTTAAGAGCGAGAAACGTGTGAGCTTCGTAAACGATGTAGCTTCCTTTGAGCTCAAAAGTGACTGCGTTTACCTGAAACGAAGTCTTGCCTGTAGAAACACACATAGCCTGCCATTTAACTCTGTTTCTGAAGGGAAACACACAGCACAGTTCTCATCCATGAAAGACACTCTGCTTTAGAGCAAGAAGCAAGCTCTTGCTTTCTAGAGTCTCTAATAAGGCGGGAAACATGAGTGTGCTCAGAACAAAAGAACTGTGCTTCCAACACACAGGTACCATATCTAGTTCCACTCTGCTTCTGAAACTGATACAAACCACTGGCCCTCTAACATCCAATGCCTTTTGTTAAGAGCGAGAAACGTGTGAGCTTCGTGAATGATGTAGCTTCGTTTGAGCTCAAAAGTGACTGCGTTTACCTGAAACTACGTCTTGCTTGTAGGAAGACACAGAGTCTGCCATTTAACTCCGTTTCTGAAGGGAAACACACAGCACAGTTCTCATCCATGAAAGAAACTCTGCTTTAGAGCAAGAAGAAAGCTCTTGCTTTCTAGAGTCTCCAGTAAGACTGGAAACTTGAGTATGCTCAGAACAAAATAACTGTGTTTCCTACACACACGGACCATATCTAGTTCAACTCTGCTTCTGAAACTGATACAAACCACAGGCCCTCTAACATCCAATGCTTTTCACTTAAGAGCGAGAAACGTGTGAGCTTTGTGAACGATGTAGCTTCCTTTGAGCACAAAAGTGACTGCGTTTACCTGAAACGAAGTCTTGCTTGTAGGAAGACACACAGCCTGCCATTTAACTCCGTTTCGGAAGGGAAACACACAGCACAGTTCTCATCCAAGAAAGACAATCTGCTTTAGAGCAAGAAGCAAGCTCTTGCTTTCTAGAGTCGCTAATTAGGCAGGAAATGTGAGTGTGCTCAGAACAAAAGAACTGTGTTTCCTACCCACACGGACCATATCTTGTTCAACTCTGCTTCTGAAACTGATACAAACCACAGGCCCTCTAACATCCAATGCCTTTTAGTTAAGAGCGAGAAACGTTTGAGCTCTGTGACGCTGTAGCTTCGTTTGAGCTCAAAACTGACTGCGTTTACCTGAAACGAAGTATTTCTTGTAGGAAGACACAGAGCATGCCATTTAACTCCGTTTCTGAAGGGAAACACACAGCACAGTTCTCATCCATGAAAGACACTCTGCTTTTAGCAAGTAGCAACCTCTTGCATTCTAGAGTCCCTAATAAGGCGGGAAACGTGAGTGTGCTCAGAACAAAAGACTGTGCTTCCTACACACAGGGACCATATCTAGTTCAACTCTGCTTCTGAAACTGATACAAACCACAGGCCCTCTAACATCCAATGCTTTTCACTTAGGAGCGAGAAACGTGTGAGCTTCGTGACGATGTAGCTTCATTTGAGCTCAAAAGTGATTGCGTTTACCTGAAACGAAGTCTTGCTTGAAGGAAGACACAGAGTCTGCCATTTAACTCCGTTTCTGAAGGGAAACACACAGCACAGTTCTCATCCATGAAAGACAATCTGCTTTAGAGCAAGAAGCAAGCTCTTGCTTTCTAGAGTCGCTAATTAGGTGGGAAATGTGAGTGTGCTCAGAAAAAAGAACTGTGTTTCCTACCCACATGGACCATATCTTGTTCAACTCTGCTTCTGAAACTGATACAAACCACAGGCCCTCTAACATCCAATGCCTTTCAGTTAAGAGCGAGAAACGTGTGAGCTCTGTGACGCTGTAGCTTCGTTTGAGCTCAAAACTGACTGCGTTTACCTGAAACGAAATCTTTCTTGTAGGAAGACACAGAGCCTGCCATTTAACTCCGTTTCTGAAGGGAAACACACAGCACAGATATCATCCATGAAAGACACTCTGCTTTAGAGCAAGTAGCAAGCTCTTGCTTTCTAGAGTCTCTAATAAGGCGGGAAACGTGAGTGTGCTCAGAACAAAAGACTGTGCTTCCTACACATAGGGACCATATCTAGTTCAACTCTGCTTCTGAAACTGATACAAACCACAGGCCCTCTAACATCCAATGCTTTTCACTTAGGAGCGAGAAACGTGTGAGCTTCGTGACGATGTAGCTTCATTTGAGCTCAAAAGTGACTGCGTTTACCTGAAACGAAGTCTTTCTTGTAGGAAGACACAGAGCCTGCCATTTAACTCCATTTGTGAAGGGAAACACAAAGCACAGTTCTCATCCATGAAAGACACTCTGCTTTAGAGCAAAATGCATGCTCTTGCATTCTAGAGTCTCTAATAAGGTGGGAAAAGTGAGTGTGATCAGAACAAAAGAACTGTGTTTCCTACACACACGGACCATATCTAGTTCAACTCTGCTTCGGAAACTGATACAAACCACAGGCCCTCTAACATCCAATCCTTTTCACTTACCAGGGAGAAAGGTGGGAGCTTCGTGAACGATGTAGCTTCCTTTGAGCTCAAAAGTGACTGCGTTTACCTGAAACGAAGTCTTGCTTGAAGGAAGACACAGAGCCTGCCATTTAACTCCGTTTCTGAAGGGAAACACACAGCACAGTTCTCATCCATGAAAGACACTCTGCTTTAGAGCAAGTAGCAAGCTCTTGCTTTCTAGAGTCTCTAATAAGGCGGGAAACGTGAGTGTGCTCAGAACAAAAGACTGTGCTTCCTACACACAGGGACCATATCTAGTTCAACTCTGCTTCTGAAACTGATACAAACCACAGGCCCTCTAACATCCAATGCTTTTCACTTAGGAGCGAGAAACGTGTGAGCTTCGTGACGATGTAGCTTCATTTGAGCTCAAAAGTGACTGCGTTTACCTGAAACGAAGTCTTGCATGTAGGAAGACACAGAGCCTGCCATTTAATTCCGTTTCTGAAGGGAAACACACAGCACAGTTCTCATCCATGAAAGACACTCTGCTTTAGAGCAAGAAGCAAGCTCTTGCTTTCTAGAGTCTCTATTAAGGCTAGAAACGTGAGTGTGCTAATAACAAAAGAACTGTGTTTCCTACACAGACGGACCATATCTAGTTCAACTGTTCTTCTGAAACTGATACAAACCACAGGCCCTCTAACATCCAATGTCTTTCAGTTAAGAGCGAGAAACGTGTGAGCTTCGTGAAAGATGTAGCTTCGTTTGAGCTCAAAAGTGACTGCGTTTACCTGAAACGAAGTCTTGCTTGTACGAAGACACAGAGCCTGCCATTTAACTCCGTTTCTGAAGGGAAACACACAGCACAGTTCTCATCCATGAAACACACTCTGCTTTAGAGCAAGAAGCAAGCTCTTGCTTTCTAGAGTCTCTAATAAGGCGGGAAACGTGAGAGTGCTCAGAACAAAAAAACTGTGTATCTACACACACGGATCATATCTAGTTCAACTCTGCTTCGGAAACTGATACAAACCACAGGCCCTCTTACATCCAATGCTTTTCACTTAAGAGCGAGAAACGTGTGAGCTTCGTGAACGATGTAGCTTCCTTTGAGCTCAAAAGTGACTGCGTTTACCTGAAACGAAGTCTTGCTTGAAGGAAGACACAGAGCCTGCCATTTAACTCCGTTTCTTAAGGGAAACACACAGCACAGTTCTCATCCATGACACACACTCTGCGTTAGAGCAAGAAGCATGCTCTTGCTTTCTAGAATCTCTAATAAGGCAGGAAACATGAGTGTGCTCAGAACAAAAGAACTGTGCTTCCAACACACAGGTACCATATGTAGTTCAACTCTGCTTCTGAAACTGATACAAACCACTGGCCCTCTAACATCCAATGCCTTTTGTTAAGAGCGAGAAACGTGTGAGCTTCGTGAACGATGTAGCTTCCTTTGAGCTCAAAAGTGACTGCGTTTACCTGAAACGAAGTCTTGCTTGTAGGAAGAC
The DNA here is from genome assembly GCA_949786385.1 of Onychomys leucogaster. Classification (NCBI taxonomy): domain Eukaryota; kingdom Metazoa; phylum Chordata; class Mammalia; order Rodentia; family Cricetidae; genus Onychomys; species Onychomys leucogaster. The sequence continues at coordinate 1,906,482 of CATKUP010000092.1, read as the reverse complement.
ACAGAGCCTGCCATTTAACTCCGTTTCTGAAGGAAAACACACAGCACAGTTCTCATCCATGAAAGACACTCTGCTTTAGAGCAAGAAGCAAGCTCTTGCTTTCTAGAGTCTCTATTAAGGCTAGAAACGTGAGTGTGCTAATAACAAAAGAACTATGTTTCCTACACAGACGGACAATATCTAGTTCAACTCTTCTTCTGAAACTGATACAAACCACAGGCCCTCTAACATCCAATGTCTTTCAGTTAAGAGCGAGATACGTGTGAGCTTCGTGAAAGATGTAGCTTCGTTTGAGCTCAAAAGTGACTGCGTTTACCTGAAACAAAGTCTTGCTTGTACGAAGACACAGAGCCTGCCATTTAACTCCTTTTCTGAAGGGAAACACACAGCACAGTTCTCATCCATGAAAGACACTCTGCTTTAGAGCAAGAAGCAAGCTCTTGCTTTCTAGAGTCTCTAATAAGGCCGGAAACGTGAGTGTGCTCAGAACAAAAGAACTGTGTATCCTACACACACGGACCATATCTAGTTCAACTCTGCTTCTGAAACTGATACAAACCACAGGCCCTCTAACATCCAATGCCTTTCAGTTAAGAGCGAGAAACGTGTGAGCTCTGTGACGCTGTAGCTTCGTTTGAGCTCAAAACTGACTGCGTTTACCTGAAACGAAGTCTTTCTTGTAGGAAGACACAGAGCCTGCCATTTAACTCCGTTTCTGAAGGGAAACACACAGCACAGATCTCATCCATGAAAGACACTCTGCTTTAGAGCAAGTAGCAAGCTCTTGCTTTCTAGAGTCTCTAATAAGGCGGGAAACGTGAGTGTGCTCAGAACAAAAGACTGTGCTTCCTACACATAGGGACCATATCTAGTTCAACTCTGCTTCTGAAACTGATACAAACCACAGGCCCTCTAACATCCAATGCTTTTCACTTAGGAGCGAGAAACGTGTGAGCTTCGTGACAATGTAGCTTCATTTGAGCTCAAAAGTGACTGCGTTTACCTGAAACGAAGTCTTTCTTGTAGGAAGACACAGAGCCTGCCATTTAACTCCATTTGTGAAGGGAAACACAAAGCACAGTTCTCATCCATGAAAGACACTCTGCTTTAGAGCAAAATGCATGCTCTTGCATTCTAGAGTCTCTAATAAGGTGGGAAAAGTGAGTGTGATCAGAACAAAAGAACTGTGTTTCCTACACACACGGACCATATCTAGTTCAACTCTGCTTCGGAAACTTATACAAACCACAGGCCCTCTAACATCCAATGCTTTTCACTTACGAGGGAGAAAGTTGGGAGCTTCGTGAACGATGTAGCTTCCTTTGAGATCAAAAGTGACTGTGTTTACCTGAAACGAAGTCTTGCTTGAAGGAAGACACAGAGCCTGCCATTTAACTCCGTTTCTGAAGGGAAACACACAGCACAGTTCTCATCCATGAAAGACACTCTGCTTTAGAGCAAGAAGCAAGCTCTTGCTTTCTAGAGTCTCTAATAAGGCGGGAAACATGAGTGTGCTCAGAACAAAAGAACTGTGCTTCCAACACACAGGTACCATATATAGTTCCACTCTGCTTCTGAAACTGATACAAACCACTGGCCCTCTAACATCCAATGCCTTTTGTTAAGAGCGAGAAACGTGTGAGCTTCGTGAACGATGTAGCTTCGTTTGAGCTCAAAAGTGAATGCGTTTACCTGAAACTAAGTCTTGCTTATAGGAAGACACAGAGTCTGCCATTTAACTCCGTTTCTGAAGGGAAACACACAGCACAGTTCTCATCCATGAAAGACACTCTGCTTTAGAGCAAGAAGCAAGCTCTTGCTTTCTAGAGTCTCTAATAAGGCGGGAAACATGAGTGTGCTCAGAACAAAAGAACTGTGCTTCCAACACACAGGTACCATATCTAGTTCCACTCTGCTTCTGAAACTGATACAAACCACTGGCCCTCTAACATCCAATGCCTTTTGTTAAGAGCGAGAAACTTGTGAGCTTCGTGAACGATGTAGCTTCGTTTGAGCTCAAAAGTGACTGCGTTTACCTGAAACTAAGTCTTGCTTGTAGGAAGACACAGAGTCTGCCATTTAACTCCGTTTCTGAAGGGAAACACACAGCACAGTTCTCATCCATGAAAGACACTCTGCTTTAGAGCAAGAAGAAAGCTCTTGCTTTCTAGAGTCTCCAATAATACTGGAAACTTGAGTATGCTCAGAACAAAAGAACTGTGTTTCCTACACTCACGGACCATATCTACTTCAACTCTGCTTCTGAAACTGATACAAACCACAGGCCCTCTAACATCCAATGCCTTTCAGTTAAGAGCGAGAAACGTGTGAGCTCTGTTACGCTGTAGCTTCGTTTGAGCTCAAAACTGACTGCGTTTACCTGAAACGAAGTCTTTCTTGTAGGAAGACACAGAGCCTGCCATTTAACTCCGTTTCTGAAGGGAAACACACAGCACAGATCTCATCCATGAAAGACACTCTGCTTTAGAGCAAGTAGCAAGCTCTTGCTTTCTAGAGTCTCTAATAAGGCGGGAAAAGTGAGTGTGCTCAGAACAAAAGACTGTGCTTCCTACACATAGGGACCATATCTAGTTCAACTCTGCTTCTGAAACTGATACAAACCACAGGCCCTCTAACATCCAATGCTTTTCACTTAGGAGCGAGAAACGTGTGAGCTTCGTGACGATGTAGCTTCATTTGAGCTCAAAAGTGACTGCGTTTACCTGAAACGAAGTCTTTCTTGTAGGAAGACACAGAGCCTGCCATTTAACTCCATTTGTGAAGGGAAACAAAAAGCACAGTTCTCATCCATGAAAGACACTCTGCTTTAGAGCAAAATGCATGCTCTTGCATTCTAGAGTCTCTAATAAGGTGGGAAAAGTGAGTGTGATCAGAACAAAAGGACTGTGTTTCCTACACACACGGACCATATCTAGTTCAACTCTGCTTCGGAAACTTATACAAACCACAGGCCCTCTAACATCCAATCCTTTTCACTTACGAGGGAGAAAGGTGGGAGCTTCGTGAACGATGTAGCTTCCTTTGAGATCAAAAGTGACTGCGTTTACCTGAAACGAAGTCTTGCTTGAAGGAAGACACAGAGCCTGCCATTTAACTCCGTTTCTGAAGGGAAACACACAGCACAGTTCTCATCCATGAAAGACACTCTGCTTTAGAGCAAGAAGCAAGCTCTTGCTTTCTAGAGTCTCTAATAAGGCGGGAAACATGAGTGTGCTCAGAACAAAAGAACTGTGCTTCCAACACACAGGTACCATATCTAGTTCCACTCTGCTTCTGAAACTGATACAAACCAATGGCCCTCTAACATCCAATGCCTTTTGTTAAGAGCGAGAAACGTGTGAGCTTCGTGAACGATGTAGCTTCGTTTGAGCTCAAAAGTGACTGCGTTTACCTGAAACGAAGTCTTGCTTGTAGGAAGACACAGAGTCTGCCATTTAACTCCGTTTCTGAAGGGAAACACACAGCACAGTTCTCATCCATGAAAGACACTCTGCTTTAGAGCAAGAAGCAAGCTCTTGCTTTCTAGAGTCTCTAATAAGGCGGGAAACACGAGTGTGCTCAGAACAAAAGAACTGTGCTTCCAACACACAGGTACCATATCTAGTTCCACTCTGCTTCTGAAACTGATACAAACCACTGGCCCTCTAACATCCAATGCCTTTTGTTAAGAGCGAGAAACGTGTGAGCTTCGTGAACAATGTAGCTTCGTTTGAGCTCAAAAGTGACTGCGTTTACCTGAAACTAAGTCTTGCTTGTAGGAAGACACAGAGTCTGCCATTTAACTCCGTTTCTGAAGGGAAACACACAGCACAGTTCTCATCCATGAAAGACACTCTGCTTTAGAGCAAGAAGCAAGCTCTTGCTTTCTAGAGTCTCTAATAAGGCGGGAAACATGAGTGTGCTCAGAACAAAAGAACTGTGCTTCCAACACACAGGTACCATATCTAGTTCCACTCTGCTTCTGAAACTGATACAAACCACTGGCCCTCTAACATCCAATGCCTTTTGTTAAGAGCGAGAAACGTGTGAGCTTCGTGAACGATGTAGCTTCGTTTGAGCTCAAAAGTGACTGCGTTTACCTGAAACTAAGTCTTGCTTGTAGGAAGACACAGAGTCTGCCATTTAACTCAGTTTCTGAAGGGAAACACAAAGCACAGTTCTCATCCATGAAAGACACTCTGCTTTAGAGCAAGAAGAAAGCTCTTGCTTTCTAGAGTCTCCAATAATACTGGAAACTTAAGTATGCTCAGAACAAAAGAACTGTGTTTCCTACACTCACGGACCATATCTACTTCAACTCTGCTTCTGAAACTGATACAAACCACAGGCCCTCTAACATCCAATGCCTTTCAGTTAAGAGCGAGAAACGTGTGAGCTCTGTGACGCTGTAGCTTCGTTTGAGCTCAAAACTGACTGCGTTTACCTGAAACGAAGTCTTTCTTGTAGGAAGACACAGAGCCTGCCATTTAACTCCGTTTCTGAAGGGAAACACACAGCACAGATCTCATCCATGAAAGACACTCTGCTTTAGAGCAAGTAGCAAGCTCTTGCTTTCTAGAGTCTCTAATAAGGCGGGAAACGTGAGTGTGCTCAGAACAAAAGACTGTGCTTCCTACACATAGGGACCATATCTAGTTCAACTCTGCTTCTGAAACTGATACAAACCACAGGCCCTCTAACATCCAATGCTTTTCACTTAGGAGCGAGAAACGTGTGAGCTTCGTGACAATGTAGCTTCATTTGAGCTCAAAAGTGACTGCGTTTACCTGAAACGAAGTCTTTCTTGTAGGAAGACACAGAGCCTGCCATTTAACTCCATTTGTGAAGGGAAACACAAAGCACAGTTCTCATCCATGAAAGACACTCTTCTTTAGAGCAAAATGCATGCTCTTGCATTCTAGAGTCTCTAATAAGGTGGGAAAAGTGAGTGTGATCAGAACAAAAGAACTGTGTTTCCTACACACACGGACCATATCTAGTTCAACTCTGCTTCGGAAACTTATACAAACCACAGGCCCTCTAACATCCAATGCTTTTCACTTACGAGGGAGAAAGTTGGGAGCTTCGTGAACGATGTAGCTTCCTTTGAGATCAAAAGTGACTGTGTTTACCTGAAACGAAGTCTTGCTTGAAGGAAGACACAGAGCCTGCCATTTAACTCCGTTTCTGAAGGGAAACACACAGCACAGTTCTCATCCATGAAAGACACTCTGCTTTAGAGCAAGAAGCAAGCTCTTGCTTTCTAGAGTCTCTAATAAGGCGGGAAACATGAGTGTGCTCAGAACAAAAGAACTGTGCTTCCAACACACAGGTACCATATATAGTTCCACTCTGCTTCTGAAACTGATACAAACCCCTGGCCCTCTAACATCCAATGCCTTTTGTTAAGAGCGAGAAACGTGTGAGCTTCGTGAACGATGTAGCTTCGTTTGAGCTCAAAAGTGAATGCGTTTACCTGAAACTAAGTCTTGCTTATAGGAAGACACAGAGTCTGCCATTTAACTCCGTTTCTGAAGGGAAACACACAGCACAGTTCTCATCCATGAAAGACACTCTGCTTTAGAGCAAGAAGCAAGCTCTTGCTTTCTAGAGTCTCTAATAAGGCGGGAAACATGAGTGTGCTCAGAACAAAAGAACTGTGCTTCCAACACACAGGTACCATATCTAGTTCCACTCTGCTTCTGAAACTGATACAAACCACTGGCCCTCTAACATCCAATGCCTTTTGTTAAGAGCGAGAAACTTGTGAGCTTCGTGAACGATGTAGCTTCGTTTGAGCTCAAAAGTGACTGCGTTTACCTGAAACTAAGTCTTGCTTGTAGGAAGACACAGAGTCTGCCATTTAACTCCGTTTCTGAAGGGAAACACACAGCACAGTTCTCATCCATGAAAGACACTCTGCTTTAGAGCAAGAAGAAAGCTCTTGCTTTCTAGAGTCTCCAATAATACTGGAAACTTGAGTATGCTCAGAACAAAAGAACTGTGTTTCCTACACTCACGGACCATATCTACTTCAACTCTGCTTCTGAAACTGATACAAACCACAGGCCCTCTAACATCCAATGCCTTTCAGTTAAGAGCGAGAAACGTGTGAGCTCTGTTACGCTGTAGCTTCGTTTGAGCTCAAAACTGACTGCGTTTACCTGAAACGAAGTCTTTCTTGTAGGAAGACACAGAGCCTGCCATTTAACTCCGTTTCTGAAGGGAAACACACAGCACAGATCTCATCCATGAAAGACACTCTGCTTTAGAGCAAGTAGCAAGCTCTTGCTTTCTAGAGTCTCTAATAAGGCGGGAAAAGTGAGTGTGCTCAGAACAAAAGACTGTGCTTCCTACACATAGGGACCATATCTAGTTCAACTCTGCTTCTGAAACTGATACAAACCACAGGCCCTCTAACATCCAATGCTTTTCACTTAGGAGCGAGAAACGTGTGAGCTTCGTGACGATGTAGCTTCATTTGAGCTCAAAAGTGACTGCGTTTACCTGAAACGAAGTCTTTCTTGTAGGAAGACACAGAGCCTGCCATTTAACTCCATTTGTGAAGGGAAACAAAAAGCACAGTTCTCATCCATGAAAGACACTCTGCTTTAGAGCAAAATGCATGCTCTTGCATTCTAGAGTCTCTAATAAGGTGGGAAAAGTGAGTGTGATCAGAACAAAAGGACTGTGTTTCCTACACACACGGACCATATCTAGTTCAACTCTGCTTCGGAAACTTATACAAACCACAGGCCCTCTAACATCCAATCCTTTTCACTTACGAGGGAGAAAGGTGGGAGCTTCGTGAACGATGTAGCTTCCTTTGAGATCAAAAGTGACTGCGTTTACCTGAAACGAAGTCTTGCTTGAAGGAAGACACAGAGCCTGCCATTTAACTCCGTTTCTGAAGGGAAACACACAGCACAGTTCTCATCCATGAAAGACACTCTGCTTTAGAGCAAGAAGCAAGCTCTTGCTTTCTAGAGTCTCTAATAAGGCGGGAAACATGAGTGTGCTCAGAACAAAAGAACTGTGCTTCCAACACACAGGTACCATATCTAGTTCCACTCTGCTTCTGAAACTGATACAAACCAATGGCCCTCTAACATCCAATGCCTTTTGTTAAGAGCGAGAAACGTGTGAGCTTCGTGAACGATGTAGCTTCGTTTGAGCTCAAAAGTGACTGCGTTTACCTGAAACGAAGTCTTGCTTGTAGGAAGACACAGAGTCTGCCATTTAACTCCGTTTCTGAAGGGAAACACACAGCACAGTTCTCATCCATGAAAGACACTCTGCTTTAGAGCAAGAAGCAAGCTCTTGCTTTCTAGAGTCTCTAATAAGGCGGGAAACACGAGTGTGCTCAGAACAAAAGAACTGTGCTTCCAACACACAGGTACCATATCTAGTTCCACTCTGCTTCTGAAACTGATACAAACCACTGGCCCTCTAACATCCAATGCCTTTTGTTAAGAGCGAGAAACGTGTGAGCTTCGTGAACAATGTAGCTTCGTTTGAGCTCAAAAGTGACTGCGTTTACCTGAAACTAAGTCTTGCTTGTAGGAAGACACAGAGTCTGCCATTTAACTCCGTTTCTGAAGGGAAACACACAGCACAGTTCTCATCCATGAAAGACACTCTGCTTTAGAGCAAGAAGCAAGCTCTTGCTTTCTAGAGTCTCTAATAAGGCGGGAAACATGAGTGTGCTCAGAACAAAAGAACTGTGCTTCCAACACACAGGTACCATATCTAGTTCCACTCTGCTTCTGAAACTGATACAAACCACTGGCCCTCTAACATCCAATGCCTTTTGTTAAGAGCGAGAAACGTGTGAGCTTCGTGAACGATGTAGCTTCGTTTGAGCTCAAAAGTGACTGCGTTTACCTGAAACTAAGTCTTGCTTGTAGGAAGACACAGAGTCTGCCATTTAACTCAGTTTCTGAAGGGAAACACAAAGCACAGTTCTCATCCATGAAAGACACTCTGCTTTAGAGCAAGAAGAAAGCTCTTGCTTTCTAGAGTCTCCAATAATACTGGAAACTTAAGTATGCTCAGAACAAAAGAACTGTGTTTCCTACACTCACGGACCATATCTACTTCAACTCTGCTTCTGAAACTGATACAAACCACAGGCCCTCTAACATCCAATGCCTTTCAGTTAAGAGCGAGAAACGTGTGAGCTCTGTGACGCTGTAGCTTCGTTTGAGCTCAAAACTGACTGCGTTTACCTGAAACGAAGTCTTTCTTGTAGGAAGACACAGAGCCTGCCATTTAACTCCGTTTCTGAAGGGAAACACACAGCACAGATCTCATCCATGAAAGACACTCTGCTTTAGAGCAAGTAGCAAGCTCTTGCTTTCTAGAGTCTCTAATAAGGCGGGAAACGTGAGTGTGCTCAGAACAAAAGACTGTGCTTCCTACACATAGGGACCATATCTAGTTCAACTCTGCTTCTGAAACTGATACAAACCACAGGCCCTCTAACATCCAATGCTTTTCACTTAGGAGCGAGAAACGTGTGAGCTTCGTGACAATGTAGCTTCATTTGAGCTCAAAAGTGACTGCGTTTACCTGAAACGAAGTCTTTCTTGTAGGAAGACACAGAGCCTGCCATTTAACTCCATTTGTGAAGGGAAACACAAAGCACAGTTCTCATCCATGAAAGACACTCTTCTTTAGAGCAAAATGCATGCTCTTGCATTCTAGAGTCTCTAATAAGGTGGGAAAAGTGAGTGTGATCAGAACAAAAGAACTGTGTTTCCTACACACACGGACCATATCTAGTTCAACTCTGCTTCGGAAACTTATACAAACCACAGGCCCTCTAACATCCAATGCTTTTCACTTACGAGGGAGAAAGTTGGGAGCTTCGTGAACGATGTAGCTTCCTTTGAGATCAAAAGTGACTGTGTTTACCTGAAACGAAGTCTTGCTTGAAGGAAGACACAGAGCCTGCCATTTAACTCCGTTTCTGAAGGGAAACACACAGCACAGTTCTCATCCATGAAAGACACTCTGCTTTAGAGCAAGAAGCAAGCTCTTGCTTTCTAGAGTCTCTAATAAGGCGGGAAACATGAGTGTGCTCAGAACAAAAGAACTGTGCTTCCAACACACAGGTACCATATATAGTTCCACTCTGCTTCTGAAACTGATACAAACCCCTGGCCCTCTAACATCCAATGCCTTTTGTTAAGAGCGAGAAACGTGTGAGCTTCGTGAACGATGTAGCTTCGTTTGAGCTCAAAAGTGAATGCGTTTACCTGAAACTAAGTCTTGCTTATAGGAAGACACAGAGTCTGCCATTTAACTCCGTTTCTGAAGGGAAACACACAGCACAGTTCTCATCCATGAAAGACACTCTGCTTTAGAGCAAGAAGCAAGCTCTTGCTTTCTAGAGTCTCTAATAAGGCGGGAAACATGAGTGTGCTCAGAACAAAAGAACTGTGCTTCCAACACACAGGTACCATATCTAGTTCCACTCTGCTTCTGAAACTGATACAAACCACTGGCCCTCTAACATCCAATGCCTTTTGTTAAGAGCGAGAAACTTGTGAGCTTCGTGAACGATGTAGCTTCGTTTGAGCTCAAAAGTGACTGCGTTTACCTGAAACTAAGTCTTGCTTGTAGGAAGACACAGAGTCTGCCATTTAACTCCGTTTCTGAAGGGAAACACACAGCACAGTTCTCATCCATGAAAGACACTCTGCTTTAGAGCAAGAAGAAAGCTCTTGCTTTCTAGAGTCTCCAATAATACTGGAAACTTGAGTATGCTCAGAACAAAAGAACTGTGTTTCCTACACTCACGGACCATATCTACTTCAACTCTGCTTCTGAAACTGATACAAACCACAGGCCCTCTAACATCCAATGCCTTTCAGTTAAGAGCGAGAAACGTGTGAGCTCTGTTACGCTGTAGCTTCGTTTGAGCTCAAAACTGACTGCGTTTACCTGAAACGAAGTCTTTCTTGTAGGAAGACACAGAGCCTGCCATTTAACTCCGTTTCTGAAGGGAAACACACAGCACAGATCTCATCCATGAAAGACACTCTGCTTTAGAGCAAGTAGCAAGCTCTTGCTTTCTAGAGTCTCTAATAAGGCGGGAAAAGTGAGTGTGCTCAGAACAAAAGACTGTGCTTCCTACACATAGGGACCATATCTAGTTCAACTCTGCTTCTGAAACTGATACAAACCACAGGCCCTCTAACATCCAATGCTTTTCACTTAGGAGCGAGAAACGTGTGAGCTTCGTGACGATGTAGCTTCATTTGAGCTCAAAAGTGACTGCGTTTACCTGAAACGAAGTCTTTCTTGTAGGAAGACACAGAGCCTGCCATTTAACTCCATTTGTGAAGGGAAACAAAAAGCACAGTTCTCATCCATGAAAGACACTCTGCTTTAGAGCAAAATGCATGCTCTTGCATTCTAGAGTCTCTAATAAGGTGGGAAAAGTGAGTGTGATCAGAACAAAAGGACTGTGTTTCCTACACACACGGACCATATCTAGTTCAACTCTGCTTCGGAAACTTATACAAACCACAGGCCCTCTAACATCCAATCCTTTTCACTTACGAGGGAGAAAGGTGGGAGCTTCGTGAACGATGTAGCTTCCTTTGAGATCAAAAGTGACTGCGTTTACCTGAAACGAAGTCTTGCTTGAAGGAAGACACAGAGCCTGCCATTTAACTCCGTTTCTGAAGGGAAACACACAGCACAGTTCTCATCCATGAAAGACACTCTGCTTTAGAGCAAGAAGCAAGCTCTTGCTTTCTAGAGTCTCTAATAAGGCGGGAAACATGAGTGTGCTCAGAACAAAAGAACTGTGCTTCCAACACACAGGTACCATATCTAGTTCCACTCTGCTTCTGAAACTGATACAAACCAATGGCCCTCTAACATCCAATGCCTTTTGTTAAGAGCGAGAAACGTGTGAGCTTCGTGAACGATGTAGCTTCGTTTGAGCTCAAAAGTGAATGCGTTTACCTGAAACTAAGTCTTGCTTATAGGAAGACACAGAGTCTGCCATTTAACTCCGTTTCTGAAGGGAAACACACAGCACAGTTCTCATCCATGAAAGACACTCTGCTTTAGAGCAAGAAGCAAGCTCTTGCTTTCTAGAGTCTCTAATAAGTCGGGAAACATGAGTGTGCTCAGAACAAAAGAACTGTGCTTCCAACACACAGGTACCATATCTAGTTCCACTCTGCTTCTGAAACTGATACAAACCACTGGCCCTCTAACATCCAATGCCTTTTGTTAAGAGGGAGAAACTTGTGAGCTTCGTGAACGATGTAGCTTCGTTTGAGCTCAAAAGTGACTGCGTTTACCTGAAACTAAGTCTTGCTTGTAGGAAGACACAGAGTCTGCCATTTAACTCCGTTTCTGAAGGGAAACACACAGCACAGTTCTCATCCATGAAAGACACTCTGCTTTAGAGCAAGAAGAAAGCTCTTGCTTTCTAGAGTCTCCAATAATACTGGAAACTTGAGTATGCTCAGAACAAAAGAACTGTGTTTCCTACACTCACGGACCATATCTACTTCAACTCTGCTTCTGAAACTGATACAAACCACAGGCCCTCTAACATCCAATGCCTTTCAGTTAAGAGCGAGAAACGTGTGAGCTCTGTTACGCTGTAGCTTCGTTTGAGCTCAAAACTGACTGCGTTTACCTGAAACGAAGTCTTTCTTGTAGGAAGACACAGAGCCTGCCATTTAACTCCGTTTCTGAAGGGAAACACACAGCACAGATCTCATCCATGAAAGACACTCTGCTTTAGAGCAAGTAGCAAGCTCTTGCTTTCTAGAGTCTCTAATAAGGCGGGAAAAGTGAGTGTGCTCAGAACAAAAGACTGTGCTTCCTACACATAGGGACCATATCTAGTTCAACTCTGCTTCTGAAACTGATACAAACCACAGGCCCTCTAACATCCAATGCTTTTCACTTAGGAGCGAGAAACGTGTGAGCTTCGTGACGATGTAGCTTCATTTGAGCTCAAAAGTGACTGCGTTTACCTGAAACGAAGTCTTTCTTGTAGGAAGACACAGAGCCTGCCATTTAACTCCATTTGTGAAGGGAAACAAAAAGCACAGTTCTCATCCATGAAAGACACTCTGCTTTAGAGCAAAATGCATGCTCTTGCATTCTAGAGTCTCTAATAAGGTGGGAAAAGTGAGTGTGATCAGAACAAAAGGACTGTGTTTCCTACACACACGGACCATATCTAGTTCAACTCTGCTTCGGAAACTTATACAAACCACAGGCCCTCTAACATCCAATCCTTTTCACTTACGAGGGAGAAAGGTGGGAGCTTCGTGAACGATGTAGCTTCCTTTGAGATCAAAAGTGACTGCGTTTACCTGAAACGAAGTCTTGCTTGAAGGAAGACACAGAGCCTGCCATTTAACTCCGTTTCTGAAGGGAAACACACAGCACAGTTCTCATCCATGAAAGACACTCTGCTTTAGAGCAAGAAGCAAGCTCTTGCTTTCTAGAGTCTCTAATAAGGCGGGAAACATGAGTGTGCTCAGAACAAAAGAACTGTGCTTCCAACACACAGGTACCATATCTAGTTCCACTCTGCTTCTGAAACTGATACAAACCAATGGCCCTCTAACATCCAATGCCTTTTGTTAAGAGCGAGAAACGTGTGAGCTTCGTGAACGATGTAGCTTCGTTTGAGCTCAAAAGTGACTGCGTTTACCTGAAACGAAGTCTTGCTTGTAGGAAGACACAGAGTCTGCCATTTAACTCCGTTTCTGAAGGGAAACACACAGCACAGTTCTCATCCATGAAAGACACTCTGCTTTAGAGCAAGAAGCAAGCTCTTGCTTTCTAGAGTCTCTAATAAGGCGGGAAACATGAGTGTGCTCAGAACAAAAGAACTGTGCTTCCAACACACAGGTACCATATCTAGTTCCACTCTGCTTCTGAAACTGATACAAACCACTGGCCCTCTAACATCCAATGCCTTTTGTTAAGAGCGAGAAACGTGTGAGCTTCGTGAACAATGTAGCTTCGTTTGAGCTCAAAAGTGACTGCGTTTACCTGAAACTAAGTCTTGCTTGTAGGAAGACACAGAGTCTGCCATTTAACTCCGTTTCTGAAGGGAAAGACACAGCACAGTTCTCATCCATGAAAGACACTCTGCTTTAGAGCAAGAAGCAAGCTCTTGCTTTCTAGAGTCTCTAATAAGGCGGGAAACATGAGTGTGCTCAGAACAAAAGAACTGTGCTTCCAACACACAGGTACCATATCTAGTTCCACTCTGCTTCTGAAACTGATACAAACCACTGGCCCTCTAACATCCAATGCCTTTTGTTAAGAGCGAGAAACGTGTGAGCTTCGTGAACGATGTAGCTTCGTTTGAGCTCAAAAGTGACTGCGTTTACCTGAAACTAAGTCTTGCTTGTAGGAAGACACAGAGTCTGCCATTTAACTCAGTTTCTGAAGGGAAACACAAAGCACAGTTCTCATCCATGAAAGACACTCTGCTTTAGAGCAAGAAGAAAGCTCTTGCTTTCTAGAGTCTCCAATAATACTGGAAACTTAAGTATGCTCAGAACAAAAGAACTGTGTTTCCTACACTCACGGACCATATCTACTTCAACTCTGCTTCTGAAACTGATACAAACCACAGGCGCTCTAACATCCAATGCCTTTCAGTTAAGAGCGAGAAACGTGTGAGCTCTGTGACGATGTAGCTTCGTTTGAGCTCAAAATTGACTGCGTTTACCTGAAACGAAGTCTTTCTTGTAGGAAGACACAGAGCCTGCCATTTAGCTCCGTTTCTGAAGGGAAACACACAGCACAGTTCTCATCCATGAAAGACACTCTGCTTTAGAGCAAGTAGCAAGCTCTTGCTTTCTAGAGTCTCTAATAAGGCGGGAAACATGAGTGTGCTCAGAACAAAAGACTGTGCTTCCTACACACAGGGACCATATCTAGTTCAACTCTGCTTCTGAAACTGATACAAACCACAGGCCGTCTAACATCCAATGCTTTTCACTTAGGAGCGAGAAACGTGTGAGCTTCGTGAAAGATGTAGCTTCGTTTGAGCTCAAAAGTGACTGCGTTTACCTGAAACGAAGTCTTGCTTGTACGAAGACACAGAGCCTGCCATTTAACTCCTTTTCTGAAGGGAAACACACAGCACAGTTCTCATCCATGAAAGACACTCTGCTTTAGAGCAAGAAGCAAGCTCTTGCTTTCTAGAGTCTCCAATAAGACTGGAAACTTGAGTATGCTCAGAACAAAAGAACTGTGTTTCCTACACACACGGACCATATCTAGTTCAACTCTGCTTCGGAAACTGATACAAACCACAGGCCCTCTAACATCCAATGCTTTTCACTTAAGAGCGAGAAACGTGTGAGCTTCGTGAACAATGTAGCTTCGTTTGAGCTCAAAAGTGACTGCGTTTACCTGAAACTAAGTCTTGCTTGTAGGAAGACACAGAGTCTGCCATTTAACTCCGTTTCTGAAGGGAAACACACAGCACAGTTCTCATCCATGAAAGACACTCTGCTTTAGAGCAAGAAGAAAGCTCTTGCTTTCTAGAGTCTCCAATAAGACTGGAAACTTGAGTATGCTCAGAACAAAAGAACTGTGTTTCCTACACTCACGGACCATATCTACTTCAACTCTGCTTCGGAAACTGATACAAACCACAGGCCCTCTAACATCCAATGTCTTTCAGTTAAGAGCGAGAAACGTGTGAGCTTCGTGAAAGATGTAGCTTCGTTTGAGCTCAAAAGTGACTGCGTTTACCTGAAACGAAGTCTTGCTTGTACGAAGACACAGAGCCTGCCATTTAACTCCTTTTCTGAAGGGAAACACACAGCACAGTTCTCATCCATGAAAGACACTCTGCTTTAGAGCAAGAAGCAAGCTCTTGCTTTCTAGAGTCGCTAATTAGGCGGGAAATGTGAGTGTGCTCAGAACAAAAGAACTGTGTTTCCTACCCACACGGACCATATCTTGTTCAACTCTGCTTCTGAAACTGATACAAACCACAGGCCCTCTAACATCCAATGCCTTTCAGTTAAGAGCGAGAAACGTGTGAGCTCTGTGACGCTGTAGCTTCGTTTGAGCTCAAAACTGACTGCGTTTACCTGAAACGAAGTCTTTCTTGTAGGAAGACACAGAGCCTGCCATTTAACTCCGTTTCTGAAGGGAAACACACAGCACAGTTCTCATCCATGAAAGACACTCTGCTTTACAGCAAGAAGAAAGCTCTTGCTTTTTAGAGTCTCCAATAAGACTGGAAACTTGAGTATGCTCAGAACAAAAGAACTGTGTTTCCTACACAAACGGACCATATCTAGTTCAACTCTGCTTCGGAAACTGATACAAACCACAGGCCCTCTAACATCCAATGCTTTTCACTTACGAGGGAGAAAGGTGGGAGCTTCGTGAACGATGTAGCTTCCTTTGAGCTCAAAAGTGACTGCGTTTACCTGAAACGAAGTCTTGCTTGAAGGAAGACACAGAGCCTGCCATTTAACTCCGTTTCTGAAGGGAAACACACAGCACAGTTCTCATCCATGAAAGACACTGTGCTTTAGAGCAAGAAGCAAGCTCTTGCTTTCTAGAGTCTCTAATAATGCGGGAAACATGAGTGTGCTCAGAACAAAAGAACTGTGCTTCCAACACACAGGTACCATATCTAGTTCCACTCTGTTTCTGAAACTGCTACAAACCACTGGCCCTCTAACATCCAATGCCTTTTGTTAAGAGCGAGAAACGTGTGAGCTTCGTGAACGATGTAGCTTCGTTGGAGCTCAAAAGTGACTGCGTTTACCTGAAACTAAGTCTTGCTTGTAGGAAGACACAGAGTCTGCCATTTAACTCCGTTTCTGAAGGGAAACACACAGCACAGTTCTCATCCATGAAAGACACTCTGCTTTACAGCAAGAAGAAAGCTCTTGCTTTCTAGAGTCTCCAATAAGACTGGAAACTTAAGTATGCTCAGAACAAAAGAACTGTGTTTCCTACACAAACGGACCATATCTAGTTCAACTCTGCTTCGGAAACTGATACAAACCACAGGCCCTCTAACATCCAATGCTTTTCACTTAAGAGCGAGAAACATGTGAGCTTTGTGAACGATGTAGCTTCCTTTGAGCACAAAAGTGACTGCGTTTACCTGAAACGAAGTCTTGCTTGTAGGAAGACACAGAGCCTGCCATTTAACTCCGTTTCGGAAGGGAAACACACAGCACAGTTCTCATCCATGAAAGAAAATCTGCTTTAGAGCAAGAAGCAAGCTCTTGCTTTCTAGAGTCGCTAATTAGGCGGGAAATGTGAGTGTGCTCAGAACAAAAGAACTGTGTTTCCTACCCACACGGACCATATCTTGTTCAACCCTGCTTCTGAAACTGATACAAACCACAGGCCCTCTAACATCCAATGCCTTTCAGTTAAGAGCGAGAAACGTGTGAGCTCTGTGACGATGTAGCTTTGTTTGAGCTCAAAACTGACTGCGTTTACCTGAAACGAAGTCTTTCTTGTAGGAAGACACAGAGCCTGCCATTTAACTCCGTTTCTGAAGGGAAACACACAGCACAGTTCTCATCCATGAAAGACACTCTGCTTTAGAGCAAGTAGCAAGCTCTTGCTTTCTAGAGTCTCTAATAAGGCGGGAAACGTGAGTGTGCTCAGAACAAAAGACTGTGCTTCCTACACACAGGGACCATATCTAGTTCAACTCTGCTTCGAAACTGATACAAACCACAGGCCCTCTAACATCCAATGCTTTTCACTTAGGAGCGAGAAACGTGTGAGCTTCGTGACGATGTAGCTTCATTTGAGCTCAAAAGTGACTGCGTTTACCTGAAACGAAGTCTTGCTTGTACGAAGACACAGAGCCTGCCATTTAACTCCGTTTCTGAAGGGAAACACACAGCACAGTTCTCATCCATGAAAGACAATCTGCTTTAGAGCAAGAAGCAAGCTCTTGCTTTCTAGAGTCTCTAATAAGGCGGGAAACGTGAGAGTGCTCAGAACAAAAAAACTGTGTATCCTACACACACGGACCATATCTAGTTCAACTCTGCTTCTGAAACTGATACAAACCACAGGCCCTCTTACATCCAATGCTTTTCACTTAAGAGCGAGAAACGTGTGAGCTTCGTGAACGATGTAGCTTCCTTTGAGCTCAAAAGTGACTGCGTTTACCTGAAACGAAGTCTTGCTTGAAGGAAGACACAGAGCCTGCCATTTAACTCCGTTTCTTAAGGGAAACACACAGCACAGTTCTCAATCATGAAACACACTCTGCATTAGAGCAAGAAGCATGCTCTTGCTTTCTAGAGTCTCTAATAAGGCAGGAAACATGAGTGTGCTCAGAACAAAAGAACTGTGCTTCCAACACAAAGGTACCATATCTAGTTCAACTCTGCTTCTGAAACTGATACAAACCACTGGCCCTCTAACATCCAATGCCTTTTGTTAAGAGCGAGAAACGTGTGAGCTTCGTGAACGATGTAGCTTCGTTTGAGCTCAAAAGTGACTGCGTTTACCTGAAACTAAATCTTGCTTGTAGGAAGACACAGAGTCTGCCATTTAACTCCGTTTCTGAAGGGAAACACACAGCACAGTTCTCATCCATGAAAGACGATCTGCTTTAGAGCAAGAAGCAAGCTCTTGCTTTCTAGAGTCGCTAATTAGGTGGGAAATGTGAGTGTGCTCAGAACAAAAGAACTGTGTTTCCTACCCACACGGACCATATCTTGTTCAACTCTGCTTCTGAAACTGATACAAACCACAGGCCCTCTAACATCCAATGCCTTTCAGTTAAGAGCGAGAAACGTGTGAGCTCTGTGACGATGTAGCTTCGTTTGAGCTCAAAACTGACTGCGTTTACCTGAAACGAAGTCTTTCTTGTAGGAAGACACAGAGCCTGCCATTTAACTCCGTTTCTGAAGGGAAACACACAGCACAGTTCTCATCCATGAAAGACACTCTGCTTTAGAGCAAGTAGCAAGCTCTTGCTTTCTAGAGTCTCTAATAAGGCGGGAAACCTGAGTGTGCTCAGAACAAAAGACTGTGCTTCCTACACACACGGACCATATCTAGTTCAACTCTGCTTCGGAAACTGATACAAACCACAGGCCCTCTAACATCCAATGCTTTTCACTTAAGAGCGAGAAACGTGTGAGCTTCGTGAACAATGTAGCTTCGTTTGAGCTCAAAAGTGACTGCGTTTACCTGAAACTAAGTCTTGCTTGTAGGAAGACACAGAGTCTGCCATTTAACTCCGTTTCTGAAGGGAAACACACAGCACAGTTCTCATCCATGAAAGACACTCTGCTTTAGAGCAAGAAGAAAGCTCTTGCTTTCTAGAGTCTCCAATAAGACTGGAAACTTGAGTATGCTCAGAACAAAAGAACTGTGTTTCCTACACTCACGGACCATATCTACTTCAACTCTGCTTCGGAAACTGATACAAACCACAGGCCCTCTAACATCCAATGTCTTTCAGTTAAGAGCGAGAAACGTGTGAGCTTCGTGAAAGATGTAGCTTCGTTTGAGCTCAAAAGTGACTGCGTTTACCTGAAACGAAGTCTTGCTTGTACGAAGACACAGAGCCTGCCATTTAACTCCTTTTCTGAAGGGAAACACACAGCACAGTTCTCATCCATGAAAGACACTCTGCTTTAGAGCAAGAAGCAAGCTCTTGCTTTCTAGAGTCGCTAATTAGGCGGGAAATGTGAGTGTGCTCAGAACAAAAGAACTGTGTTTCCTACCCACACGGACCATATCTTGTTCAACTCTGCTTCTGAAACTGATACAAACCACAGGCGCTCTAACATCCAATGCCTTTCAGTTAAGAGCGAGAAACGTGTGAGCTCTGTGACGATGTAGCTTCGTTTGAGCTCAAAATTGACTGCGTTTACCTGAAACGAAGTCTTTCTTGTAGGAAGACACAGAGCCTGCCATTTAGCTCCGTTTCTGAAGGGAAACACACAGCACAGTTCTCATCCATGAAAGACACTCTGCTTTAGAGCAAGTAGCAAGCTCTTGCTTTCTAGAGTCTCTAATAAGGCGGGAAACATGAGTGTGCTCAGAACAAAAGACTGTGCTTCCTACACACAGGGACCATATCTAGTTCAACTCTGCTTCTGAAACTGATACAAACCACAGGCCGTCTAACATCCAATGCTTTTCACTTAGGAGCGAGAAACGTGTGAGCTTCGTGAAAGATGTAGCTTCGTTTGAGCTCAAAAGTGACTGCGTTTACCTGAAACGAAGTCTTGCTTGTACGAAGACACAGAGCCTGCCATTTAACTCCTTTTCTGAAGGGAAACACACAGCACAGTTCTCATCCATGAAAGACACTCTGCTTTAGAGCAAGAAGCAAGCTCTTGCTTTCTAGAGTCTCCAATAAGACTGGAAACTTGAGTATGCTCAGAACAAAAGAACTGTGTTTCCTACACACGGACCATATCTAGTTCAACTCTGCTTCGGAAACTGATACAAACCACAGGCCCTCTAACATCCAATGCTTTTCACTTAAGAGCGAGAAACGTGTGAGCTTTGTGAACGATGTAGCTTCCTTTGAGCACAAAAGTGACTGCGTTTACCTGAAACGAAGTCTTGCATGTAGGAAGACACAGAGCCTGTCATTTAACTCCGTTTCGGAAGGGAAACACACAGCACAGTTCTCATCCATGAAAGACAATCTGCTTTAGAGCAAGAAGCAAGCTCTTGCTTTCTAGAGTCGCTAATTAGGCGGGAAATGTGAGTGTGCTCAGAACAAAAGAACTGTGTTTCCTACCCACACGGACCATATCTTGTTCAACTCTGCTTCTGAAACTGATACAAACCACAGGCCCTCTAACATCCAATGCCTTTCAGTTAAGAGCGAGAAACGTGTGAGCTCTGTGACGCTGTAGCTTCGTTTGAGCTCAAAACTGACTGCGTTTACCTGAAACGAAGTCTTTCTTGTAGGAAGACACAGAGCCTGCCATTTAACTCCGTTTCTGAAGGGAAACACACAGCACAGTTCTCATCCATGAAAGACACTCTGCTTTACAGCAAGAAGAAAGCTCTTGCTTTTTAGAGTCTCCAATAAGACTGGAAACTTGAGTATGCTCAGAACAAAAGAACTGTGTTTCCTACACAAACGGACCATATCTAGTTCAACTCTGCTTCGGAAACTGATACAAACCACAGGCCCTCTAACATCCAATGCTTTTCACTTACGAGGGAGAAAGGTGGGAGCTTCGTGAACGATGTAGCTTCCTTTGAGCTCAAAAGTGACTGCGTTTACCTGAAACGAAGTCTTGCTTGAAGGAAGACACAGAGCCTGCCATTTAACTCCGTTTCTGAAGGGAAACACACAGCACAGTTCTCATCCATGAAAGACACTGTGCTTTAGAGCAAGAAGCAAGCTCTTGCTTTCTAGAGTCTCTAATAATGCGGGAAACATGAGTGTGCTCAGAACAAAAGAACTGTGCTTCCAACACACAGGTACCATATCTAGTTCCACTCTGTTTCTGAAACTGCTACAAACCACTGGCCCTCTAACATCCAATGCCTTTTGTTAAGAGCGAGAAACGTGTGAGCTTCGTGAACGATGTAGCTTCGTTGGAGCTCAAAAGTGACTGCGTTTACCTGAAACTAAGTCTTGCTTGTAGGAAGACACAGAGTCTGCCATTTAACTCCGTTTCTGAAGGGAAACACACAGCACAGTTCTCATCCATGAAAGACACTCTGCTTTACAGCAAGAAGAAAGCTCTTGCTTTCTAGAGTCTCCAATAAGACTGGAAACTTGAGTATGCTCAGAACAAAAGAACTGTGTTTCCTACACAAACGGACCATATCTAGTTCAACTCTGCTTCGGAAACTGATACAAACCACAGGCCCTCTAACATCCAATGCTTTTCACTTAAGAGCGAGAAACATGTGAGCTTTGTGAACGATGTAGCTTCCTTTGAGCACAAAAGTGACTGCGTTTACCTGAAACGAAGTCTTGCTTGTAGGAAGACACAGAGCCTGCCATTTAACTCCGTTTCGGAAGGGAAACACACAGCACAGTTCTCATCCATGAAAGAAAATCTGCTTTAGAGCAAGAAGCAAGCTCTTGCTTTCTAGAGTCGCTAATTAGGCGGGAAATGTGAGTGTGCTCAGAACAAAAGAACTGTGTTTCCTACCCACACGGACCATATCTTGTTCAACCCTGCTTCTGAAACTGATACAAACCACAGGCCCTCTAACATCCAATGCCTTTCAGTTAAGAGCGAGAAACGTGTGAGCTCTGTGACGATGTAGCTTTGTTTGAGCTCAAAACTGACTGCGTTTACCTGAAACGAAGTCTTTCTTGTAGGAAGACACAGAGCCTGCCATTTAACTCCGTTTCTGAAGGGAAACACACAGCACAGTTCTCATCCATGAAAGACACTCTGCTTTAGAGCAAGTAGCAAGCTCTTGCTTTCTAGAGTCTCTAATAAGGCGGGAAACGTGAGTGTGCTCAGAACAAAAGACTGTGCTTCCTACACACAGGGACCATATCTAGTTCAACTCTGCTTCGAAACTGATACAAACCACAGGCCCTCTAACATCCAATGCTTTTCACTTAGGAGCGAGAAACGTGTGAGCTTCGTGACGATGTAGCTTCATTTGAGCTCAAAAGTGACTGCGTTTACCTGAAACGAAGTCTTGCTTGTACGAAGACACAGAGCCTGCCATTTAACTCCGTTTCTGAAGGGAAACACACAGCACAGTTCTCATCCATGAAAGACAATCTGCTTTAGAGCAAGAAGCAAGCTCTTGCTTTCTAGAGTCTCTAATAAGGCGGGAAACGTGAGAGTGCTCAGAACAAAAAAACTGTGTATCCTACACACACGGACCATATCTAGTTCAACTCTGCTTCTGAAACTGATACAAACCACAGGCCCTCTTACATCCAATGCTTTTCACTTAAGAGCGAGAAACGTGTGAGCTTCGTGAACGATGTAGCTTCCTTTGAGCTCAAAAGTGACTGCGTTTACCTGAAACGAAGTCTTGCTTGAAGGAAGACACAGAGCCTGCCATTTAACTCCGTTTCTTAAGGGAAACACACAGCACAGTTCTCAATCATGAAACACACTCTGCATTAGAGCAAGAAGCATGCTCTTGCTTTCTAGAGTCTCTAATAAGGCAGGAAACATGAGTGTGCTCAGAACAAAAGAACTGTGCTTCCAACACAAAGGTACCATATCTAGTTCAACTCTGCTTCTGAAACTGCTACAAACCACTGGCCCTCTAACATCCAATGCCTTTTGTTAAGAGCGAGAAACGTGTGAGCTTCGTGAACGATGTAGCTTCGTTTGAGCTCAAAAGTGACTGCGTTTACCTGAAACTAAATCTTGCTTGTAGGAAGACACAGAGTCTGCCATTTAACTCCGTTTCTGAAGGGAAACACACAGCACAGTTCTCATCCATGAAAGACGATCTGCTTTAGAGCAAGAAGCAAGCTCTTGCTTTCTAGAGTCGCTAATTAGGTGGGAAATGTGAGTGTGCTCAGAACAAAAGAACTGTGTTTCCTACCCACACGGACCATATCTTGTTCAACTCTGCTTCTGAAACTGATACAAACCACAGGCCCTCTAACATCCAATGCCTTTCAGTTAAGAGCGAGAAACGTGTGAGCTCTGTGACGATGTAGCTTCGTTTGAGCTCAAAACTGACTGCGTTTACCTGAAACGAAGTCTTTCTTGTAGGAAGACACAGAGCCTGCCATTTAACTCCGTTTCTGAAGGGAAACACACAGCACAGTTCTCATCCATGAAAGACACTCTGCTTTAGAGCAAGTAGCAAGCTCTTGCTTTCTAGAGTCTCTAATAAGGCGGGAAACCTGAGTGTGCTCAGAACAAAAGACTGTGCTTCCTACACACACGGACCATATCTAGTTCAACTCTGCTTCGGAAACTGATACAAACCACAGGCCCTCTAACATCCAATCCTTTTCACTTACGAGGGAGAAAGGTGGGAGCTTCGTGAACGATGTAGCTTCCTTTGAGCTCAAAAGTGACTGCGTTTACCTGAAACGAAGTCTTGCTTGAAGGAAGACACAGAGACTGCCATTTAACTCCGTTTCTGAAGGGAAACACACAGCACAGTTCTCATCCATGAAAGACACTCTGCTTTAGAGCAAGATGCAAGCTCTTGCTTTCTAGAGTCTCTAATAAGGCAGGAAACATGAGTGTGCTCAGAAAAAAAGAACTGTGCTTCCAACACACAGGTACCATATCTAGTTCCACTCTGCTTTTGAAACTGATACAAACCACTGGCCCTCTAACATCCAATGCCTTTTGTTAAGAGCGAGAAACGTGTGAGCTTCGTGAACGATGTAGCTTCGTTTGAGCTCAAAAGTGACTGCGTTTACCTGAAACGAAGTCTTGCTTGTATGAAGACACAGAGCCTGCCATTTAACTCCGTTTCTGAAGGGAAACACACAGCACAGTTCTCATCCATGAAAGACACTCTGCTTTAGAGCAAGAAGCAAGCTCTTGCTTTCTAGAGTCTCTAATAAGGAGGGAAACGTGAGAGTGCTCAGAACAAAAGAACTGTGTTTCCTACACACACGGACCATATCTAGTTCAACTCTGCTTCTGAAACTGATACAAACCACACGCCCTCTTACATCCAATGCTTTTCACTTAAGATCGAGAAACGTGTGAGCTTCGTGAACGATGTAGCTTCCTTTGAGCTCAAAAGTGACTGCATTTACCTGAAACGAAGTCTTGCTTGATGGAAGACACAGAGCCTGCCATTTAACTCCGTTTCTGAAGGGAAACACACAGCACAGTTCTCATCCATTAAAGACAATCTGCTTTAGAGCAAGAAGCAAGCTCTTGCTTTCTAGAGTCGCTAATTAGGTGGGAAATGTGAGTGTGCTCAGAACAAAAGAACTGTGTTTCCTACCCACACGGACCATATCTTGTTCAACTCTGCTTCTGAAACTGATACAAACCACAGGCCCTCTAAAATCCAATGCCTTTCAGTTAAGAGCGAGAAACGTGTAAGCTCTGTGATGATGTAGCTTCGTTTGAGCTCAAAACTGACTGCGTTTACCTGAAACGAAGTCTTTCTTGTAGGAAGACACAGAACCTGCCATTTAACTCCGTTTCTGAAGGGAAACACACAGCACAGTTCTCATCCATGAAAGACACTCTGCTTTAGAGCAAGTAGCAAGCTCTTCCTTTCTAGACTCTCTAATAAGGCGGGAAACGTGAGTGTGCTCAGAACAAAAGACTGTGCTTCCTACACACAGGGACCATATCTAGTTCAACTCTGCTTCTGAAACTGATACAAACCACAGGCCCTCTAACATCCAATGTCTTTCAGTTAAGAGCGAGAAACGTGTGAGCTTCGTGAAAGATGTAGCTTCGTTTGAGCTCAAAAGTGACTGCGTTTACCTGAAACGAAGTCTTGCTTGTACGAAGACACAGAGCCTGCCATTTAACTCCTTTTCTGAAGGGAAACACACAGCACAGTTTTCATCCATGAAAGACACTCTGCTTTAGAGCAAGAAGCAAGCTCTTGCTTTCTAGAGTCGCTAATTAGGCGGGAAATGTGAGTGTGCTCAGAACAAAAGAACTGTGTTTCCTACCCACACGGACCATATCTTGTTCAACTCTGCTTCTGAAACTGATACAAACCACAGGCGCTCTAACATCCAATGCGTTTCAGTTAAGAGCGAGAAATGTGTGCGCTCTGTGACGATGTAGCGTCGTTTGAGCTCAAAACTGACTGCGTTTACCTGAAACGAAGTCTTTCTTGTAGGAAGACACAGAGCCTGCCATTTAACTCCGTTTCTGAAGGGAAACACACAGCACAGTTCTCATCCATGAAAGACACTCTGCTTTAGAGCAAGTAGCAAGCTCTTGCTTTCTAGAGTCTCTAATAAGGCGGGAAACGTGAGTGTGCTCAGAACAAAAGACTGTGCTTCCTACACACAGGGACCATATCTAGTTCAACTCTGCTTCTGAAACTGATACAAACCACAGGCCCTCTAACATCCAATGCTTTTCACTTAGGAGCGAGAAACGTGTGAGCTTCGTGAAAGATGTAGCTTCGTTTGAGCTCAAAAGTGACTGCGTTTACCTGAAACGAAGTCTTGCTTGTACGAAGACACAGAGCCTGCCATTTAACTCCTTTTCTGAAGGGAAACACACAGCACAGTTCTCATCCATGAAAGACACTCTGCTTTAGAGCAAGAAGCAAGCTCTTGCTTTCTAGAGTCTCCAATAAGACTGGAAACTTGAGTATGCTCAGAACAAAAGAACTGTGTTTCCTACACACACGGACCATATCTAGTTCAACTCTGCTTCGGAAACTGATACAAACAACAGGCCCTCTAACATCCAATGCTTTTCACTTAAGAGCGAGAAACGTGTGAGCTTTGTGAACGATGTAGCTTCCTTTGAGCACAAAAGTGACTGCGTTTACCTGAAACGAAGTCTTGCTTGTAGGAAGACACAGAGCCTGCCATTTAACTCCGTTTCGGAAGGGAAACACACAGCACAGTTCTCATCCATGAAAGACAATCTGCTTTAGAGCAAGAAGCAAGCTCTTGCTTTCTAGAGTCGCTAATTAGGCGGGAAATGTGAGTGTGCTCAGAACAAAAGAACTGTGTTTCCTACCCACACGGACCATATCTTGTTCAACTCTGCTTCTGAAACTGATACAAACCACAGGCCCTCTAACATCCAATGCCTTTCAGTTAAGAGCGAGAAACTTGTGAGCTCTGTGATGCTGTAGCTTCGTTTGAGCTCAAAACTGACTGCGTTTACCTGAAACGAAGTCTTTCTTGTAGGAAGACACAGAGCCTGCCATTTAACTCCGTTTCTGAAGGGAAACACACAGCACAGTTCTCATCCATGAAAGTCACTCTGCTTTAGAGCAAGTAGCAAGCTCTTGCTTTCTAGAGTCTCTAATAAGGCGGGAAACGTGAGTGTGCTCAGAACAAAAGACTGTTCTTCCTACACACAGGGACCATATCTAGTTCAACTCTGCTTCTGAAACTGATACAAACCACAGGCCCTCTAACATCCAATGCTTTTCACTTAGGAGCGAGAAACGTGTGAGCTTCGTGAAAGATGTAGCTTCATTTGAGCTCAAAAGTGACTGCGTTTACCTGAAACGAAGTCTTTCTTGTAGGAAGACACAGAGCCTGCCATTTAACTCCATTTGTGAAGGGAAACACAAAGCACAGTTCTCATCCATGAAAGACACTCTGCTTTAGAGCAATATGCATGCTCTTGCATTCTAGAGTCTCTAATAAGGTGAGAAAAGTGAGTGTGATCAGAACAAAAGAACTGTGTTTCCTACACACACGGACCATATCTAGTTCAACTCTGCTCGGAAACTGATACAAACCACAGGCCCTCTAACATCCAATCCTTTTCACTTACGAGGGAGAAAGGTGGGAGCTTCGTGAACGATGTAGCTTCCTTTGAGCTCAAAAGTGACTGCGTTTACCTGAAACGAAGTCTTGCTTGAAGGAAGACACAGAGCCTGCCATTTAACTCCGTTTCTGAAGGGAAACACACAGCACAGTTCTCATCCATGAAAGACACTCTGCTTTAGAGCAAGAAGCAAGCTCTTGCTTTCTAGAGTCTCTAATAAGGCGGGAAACATGAGTGTGCTCAGAACAAAAGAACTGTGCTTCCAACACACAGGGACCATATCTAGTTCAACTCTGCTTCTGAAACTGATACAAACCACAGGCCCTCTAACATCCAATGCTTTTCACTTAGGAGCGAGAAACGTGTGAGCTTCGTGACGATGTAGCTTCATTTGATCTCAAAAGTGACTGCGTTTACCTGAAACGACGTCTTGCTTGTAGGAAGACACAGAGCCTGCCATTTAACTCCGTTTCTGAAGGGAAACACACAGCACAGTTCTCATCCATGAAAGACACTCTGCTTTACAGCAAGAAGAAAGCTCTTGCTTTCTAGAGTCTCCAATAAGACTGGAAACTTGAGTATGCTCAGAACAAAAGAACTGTGTTTCCTACACAACCGACCATATCTAGTTCAACTCTTCTTCTGAAACTGATACAAACCACAGGCCCTCTAACATCCAATGCTTTTCACTTAGGAGCGAGAAACGTGTGAGCTTCGTGACGATGTAGCTTCATTTGAGCTCAAAAGTGACTGCGTTTACCTGAAACGAAGTCTTGCATGTAGGAAGACACAGAGCCTGCCATTTAACTCCGTTTCTGAAGGGAAACACACAGCACAGTTCTCATCCATGAAAGACAATCTGCTTTAGAGCAAGAAGCAAGCTCTTGCTTTCTAGAGTCTCTATTAAGGCTAGAAACGTGAGTGTGCTAATAACAAAAGAACTGTGTTTCCTACACAGACGGACCATATCTAGTTCAACTCTTCTTCTGAAACTGATACAAACCACAGGCCCTCTAACATCCATTGTCTTTCAGTTAAGAGCGAGAAACGTGTGAGCTTCGTGAAAGATGTAGGTTCCTTTGAGCTCAAAAGTGACTGCGTTTACCTGAAACGAAGTCTTGCTTGTACGAAGTCACAGAGCCTGCCATTTAACTCCGTTTCTGAAGGGAAACACACAGCACAGTTCTCATCCATGAAAGACACTCTGCTTTAGAGCAAGAAGCAAGCTCTTGCTTTCTAGAGTCTCTAATAAGGCGGGAAACGTGAGAGTGCTCAGAACAAAAAAACTGTGTATCCTACACACACGGACCATATCTAGTTCAACTCTGCTTCTGAAACTGATACAAACCACAGGCCCTCTTACATCCAATGCTTTTCACTTAAGAGCGAGAAACGTGTGAGCTTCGTGAACGATGTAGCTTCCTTTGAGCTCAAAAGTGACTGCGTTTACGTGAAACGAAGTCTTGCTTGAAGGAAGACACAGAGCCTGCCATTTAACTCCGTTTCTTAAGGGAAACACACAGCACAGTTCTCAATCATGAAACACACTCTGCATTAGAGCAAGAAGCATGCTCTTGCTTTCTAGAGTCTCTAATAAGGCAGGAAACATGAGTGTGCTCAGAACAAAAGAACTGTGCTTCCAACACAAAGGTACCATATCTAGTTCAACTCTGCTTCTGAAACTGATACAAACCACTGGCCCTCTAACATCCAATGCCTTTTGTTAAGAGCGAGAAACGTGTGAGCTTCGTGAACGATGTAGCTTCGTTTGAGCTCAAAAGTGACTGCGTTTACCTGAAACTAAATCTTGCTTGTAGGAAGACACAGAGTCTGCCATTTAACTCCGTTTCTGAAGGGAAACACACAGCACAGTTCTCATCCATGAAAGACGATCTGCTTTAGAGCAAGAAGCAAGCTCTTGCTTTCTAGAGTCGCTAATTAGGTGGGAAATGTGAGTGTGCTCAGAACAAAAGAACTGTGTTTCCTACCCACACGGACCATATCTTGTTCAACTCTGCTTCTGAAACTGATACAAACCACAGGCCCTCTAACATCCAATGCCTTTCAGTTAAGAGCGAGAAACGTGTGAGCTCTGTGACGATGTAGCTTCGTTTGAGCTCAAAACTGACTGCGTTTACCTGAAACGAAGTCTTTCTTGTAGGAAGACACAGAGCCTGCCATTTAGCTCCGTTTCTGAAGGGAAACACACAGCACAGTTCTCATCCATGAAAGACACTCTGCTTTAGAGCAAGTAGCAAGCTCTTGCTTTCTAGAGTCTCTAATAAGGCGGGAAACATGAGTGTGCTCAGAACAAAAGACTGTGCTTCCTACACACAGGGACCATATCTAGTACAACTCTGCTTCTGAAACTGATACAAACCACAGGCCGTCTAACATCCAATGCTTTTCACTTAGGAGCGAGAAACGTGTGAGCTTCGTGAAAGATGTAGCTTCGTTTGAGCTCAAAAGTGACTGCGTTTACCTGAAACGAAGTCTTGCTTGTACGAAGACACAGAGCCTGCCATTTAACTCCTTTTCTGAAGGGAAACACACAGCACAGTTCTCATCCATGAAAGACACTCTGCTTTAGAGCAAGAAGCAAGCTCTTGCTTTCTAGAGTCTCCAATAAGACTGGAAACTTGAGTATGCTCAGAACAAAAGAACTGTGTTTCCTACACACACGGACCATATCTAGTTCAACTCTGCTTCGGAAACTGATACAAACCACAGGCCCTCTAACATCCAATGCTTTTCACTTAAGAGCGAGAAACGTGTGAGCTTTGTGAACGATGTAGCTTCCTTTGAGCACAAAAGTGACTGCGTTTACCTGAAACAAAGTCTTGCTTGTAGGAAGACACAGAGCCTGCCATTTAACTCCGTTTCGGAAGGGAAACACACAGCACAGTTCTCATCCATGAAAGACAATCTGCTTTAGAGCAAGAAGCAAGCTCTTGCTTTCTAGAGTCGCTAATTAGGCGGGAAATGTGAGTGTGCTCAGAACAAAAGAACTGTGTTTCCTACCCACACGGACCATATCTTGTTCAACTCTGCTTCTGAAACTGATACAAACCACAGGCCCTCTAACATCCAATGCCTTTCAGTTAAGAGCGAGAAACGTGTGAGCTCTGTGACGCTGTAGCTTCGTTTGAGCTCAAAACTGACTGCGTTTACCTGAAACGAAGTCTTTCTTGTAGGAAGACACAGAGCCTGCCATTTAACTCCGTTTCTGAAGGGAAACACACAGCACAGTTCTCATCCATGAAAGTCACTCTGCTTTAGAGCAAGTTGCAAGCTCTTGCTTTCTAGAGTCTCTAATAAGGCGGGAAACGTGAGTGTGCTCAGAACAAAAGACTGTTCTTCCTACACACAGGGACCATATCTAGTTCAACTCTGCTTCTGAAACTGATACAAACCACAGGCCCTCTAACATCCAATGCTTTTCACTTAGGAGCGAGAAACGTGTGAGCTTCGTGACGATGTAGCTTCATTTGAGCTCAAAAGTGACTGCGTTTACCTGAAACGAAGTCTTTCTTGTAGGAAGACACAGAGCCTGCCATTTAACTCCATTTGTGAAGGGAAACACAAAGCACAGTTCTCATCCATGAAAGACACTCTGCTTTAGAGCAAAATGCATGCTCTTGCATTCTAGAGTCTCTAATAAGGTGAGAAAAGTGAGTGTGATCAGAACAAAAGAACTGTGTTTCCTACACACACGGACCATATCTAGTTCAACTCTGCTCGGAAACTGATACAAACCACAGGCCCTCTAACATCCAATCCTTTTCACTTACGAGGGAGAAAGGTGGGAGCTTCGTGAACGATGTAGCTTCCTTTGAGCTCAAAAGTGACTGCGTTTACCTGAAACGAAGTCTTGCTTGAAGGAAGACACAGAGCCTGCCATTTAACTCCGTTTCTGAAGGGAAACACACAGCACAGTTCTCATCCATGAAAGACACTCTGCTTTAGAGCAAGAAGCAAGCTCTTGCTTTCTAGAGTCTCTAATAAGGCGGGAAACATGAGTGTGCTCAGAACAAAAGAACTGTGCTTCCAACACACAGGTACCATATCTAGTTCCACTCTGTTTCTGAAACTGCTACAAACCACTGGCCCTCTAACATCCAATGCCTTTTGTTAAGAGCGAGAAACGTGTGAGCTTCGTGAACGATGTAGCTTCGTTTGAGCTCAAAAGTGACTGCGTTTACCTGAAACTAAGTCTTGCTTGTAGGAAGACACAGAGTCTGCCATTTAACTCCGTTTCTGAAGGGAAACACACAGCACAGTTCTCATCCATGAAAGACACTCTGCTTTACAGCAAGAAGAAAGCTCTTGCTTTCTAGAGTCTCCAATAAGACTGGAAACTTGAGTATGCTCAGAACAAAAGAACTGTGTTTCCTACACAAACGGACCATATCTAGTTCAACTCTGCTTCGGAAACTGATACAAACCACAGGCCCTCTAACATCCAATGCTTTTCACTTAAGAGCGAGAAACATGTGAGCTTTGTGAACGATGTAGCTTCCTTTGAGCACAAAAGTGACTGCGTTTACCTGAAACGAAGTCTTGCTTGTAGGAAGACACAGAGCCTGCCATTTAACTCCGTTTCGGAAGGGAAACACACAGCACAGTTCTCATCCATGAAAGAAAATCTGCTTTAGAGCAAGAAGCAAGCTCTTGCTTTCTAGAGTCGCTAATTAGGCGGGAAATGTGAGTGTGCTCAGAACAAAAGAACTGTGTTTCCTACCCACATGGACCATATCTTGTTCAACCCTGCTTCTGAAACTGATACAAACCACAGGCCCTCTAACATCCAATGCCTTTCAGTTAAGAGCGAGAAACGTGTGAGCTCTGTGACGATGTAGCTTTGTTTGAGCTCAAAACTGACTGCGTTTACCTGAAACGAAGTCTTTCTTGTAGGAAGACACAGAGCCTGCCATTTAACTCCGTTTCTGAAGGGAAACACACAGCACAGTTCTCATCCATGAAAGACACTCTGCTTTAGAGCAAGTAGCAAGCTCTTGCTTTCTAGAGTCTCTAATAAGGCGGGAAACGTGAGTGTGCTCAGAACAAAAGACTGTGCTTCCTACACACAGGGACCATATCTAGTTCAACTCTGCTTCGAAACTGATACAAACCACAGGCCCTCTAACATCCAATGCTTTTCACTTAGGAGCGAGAAACGTGTGAGCTTCGTGACGATGTAGCTTCATTTGAGCTCAAAAGTGACTGCGTTTACCTGAAACGAAGTCTTGCATGTAGGAAGACACAGAGCCTGCCATTTAACTCCGTTTCTGAAGGGAAACACACAGCACAGTTCTCATCCATGAAAGACAATCTGCTTTAGAGCAAGAAGCAAGCTCTTGCTTTCTAGAGTCTCTATTAAGGCTAGAAACGTGAGTGTGCTAATAACAAAAGAACTGTGTTTCCTACACAGACGGACCATATCTAGTTCAACTCTTCTTCTGAAACTGATACAAACCACAGGCCCTCTAACATCCAATGTCTTTCAGTTAAGAGCGAGAAACGTGTGAGCTTCGTGAAAGATGTAGCTTCGTTTGAGCTCAAAAGTGACTGCGTTTACCTGAAACGAAGTCTTGCTTGTACGAAGTCACAGAGCCTGCCATTTAACTCCGTTTTTGAAGGGAAACACACAGCCCAGTTCTCATCCATGAAAGACACTCTGCTTTAGAGCAAGAAGCAAGCTCTTGCTTTCTAGAGTCTCTAATAAGGCGGGAAACGTGAGAGTGCTCAGAACAAAAAAACTGTGTATCCTACACACACGGACCATATCTATTTCAACTCTGCTTCTGAAACTGATACAAACCACAGGCCCTCTAACATCCAATGCTTTTCACTTAAGAGCGAGAAACGTGTGAGCTCTGTGACGATGTAGCTTTGTTTGAGCTCAAAACTGACTGCGTTTACCTGAAACGAAGTCTTTCTTGTAGGAAGACACAGAGCCTGCCATTTAACTCCGTTTCTGAAGGGAAACACACAGCACAGTTCTCATCCATGAAAGACACTCTGCTTTAGAGCAAGTAGCAAGCTCTTGCTTTCTAGAGTCTCTAATAAGGCGGGAAACGTGAGTGTGCTCAGAACAAAAGACTGTGCTTCCTACACACAGGGACCATATCTAGTTCAACTCTGCTTCGAAACTGATACAAACCACAGGCCCTCTAACATCCAATGCTTTTCACTTAGGAGCGAGAAACGTGTGAGCTTCGTGAAAGATGTAGCTTCGTTTGAGCTCAAAATGACTGCGTTTACCTGAAACTAAATCTTGCTTGTAGGAAGACACAGAGTCTGCCATTTAACTCCGTTTCTGAAGGGAAACACACAGCACAGTTCTCATCCATGAAAGACGATCTGCTTTAGAGCAAGAAGCAAGCTCTTGCTTTCTAGAGTCGCTAATTAGGTGGGAAATGTGAGTGTGCTCAGAACAAAAGAACTGTGTTTCCTACCCACACGGACCATATCTTGTTCAACTCTGCTTCTGAAACTGATACAAACCACAGGCCCTCTAACATCCAATGCCTTTCAGTTAAGAGCGAGAAACGTGTAAGCTCTGTGATGATGTAGCTTCGTTTGAGCTCAAAACTGACTGCGTTTACCTGAAACGAAGTCTTTCTTGTAGGAAGACACAGAACCTGCCATTTAACTCCGTTTCTGAAGGGAAACACACAGCACAGTTCTCATCCATGAAAGACACTCT
This sequence comes from Onychomys leucogaster, assembly GCA_949786385.1. Classification (NCBI taxonomy): domain Eukaryota; kingdom Metazoa; phylum Chordata; class Mammalia; order Rodentia; family Cricetidae; genus Onychomys; species Onychomys leucogaster. Next base: position 1,873,380 of record CATKUP010000092.1, on the reverse strand, counting down.
GCTTTAGAGCAAGTAGCAAGCTCTTGCTTTCTAGACTCTCTAATAAGGCGGGAAACGTGAGTGTGCTCAGAACAAAAGACTGTGCTTCCTACACACAGGGACCATATCTAGTTCAACTCTGCTTCTGAAACTGATACAAACCACAGGCCCTCTAACATCCAATGTCTTTCAGTTAAGAGCGAGAAACGTGTGAGCTTCGTGAAAGATGTAGCTTCGTTTGAGCTCAAAAGTGACTGCGTTTACCTGAAACGAAGTCTTGCTTGTACGAAGACACAGAGCCTGCCATTTAACTCCTTTTCTGAAGGGAAACACACAGCACAGTTCTCATCCATGAAAGACACTCTGCTTTAGAGCAAGAAGCAAGCTCTTGCTTTCTAGAGTCGCTAATTAGGCGGGAAATGTGAGTGTGCTCAGAACAAAAGAACTGTGTTTCCTACCCACACGGACCATATCTTGTTCAACTCTGCTTCTGAAACTGATACAAACCACAGGCGCTCTAACATCCAATGCGTTTCAGTTAAGAGCGAGAAATGTGTGAGCTCTGTGACGATGTAGCTTCGTTTGAGCTCAAAATTGACTGTGTTTACCTGAAACGAAGTCTTTCTTGTAGGAAGACACAGAGCCTGCCATTTAACTCCGTTTCTGAAGGGAAACACACAGCACAGTTCTCATCCATGAAAGACACTCTGCTTTAGAGCAAGTAGCAAGCTCTTGCTTTCTAGAGTCTCTAATAAGGCGGGAAACGTGAGTGTGCTCAGAACAAAAGACTGTGCTCTCTACACACAGGGACCATATCTAGTTCAACTCTGCTTCTGAAACTGATACAAACCACAGGCCCTCTAACATCCAATGCTTTTCACTTAGGAGCGAGAAACGTGTGAGCTTCGTGAAAGATGTAGCTTCGTTTGAGCTCAAAAGTGACTGCGTTTACCTGAAACGAAGTCTTGCTTGTACGAAGACACAGAGCCTGCCATTTAACACCTTTTCTGAAGGGAAACACACAGCACAGTTCTCATCCATGAAAGACACTCTGCTTTAGAGCAAGAAGCAAGCTCTTGCTTTCTAGAGTCTCCAATAAGACTGGAAACTTGAGTATGCTCAGAACAAAAGAACTGTGTTTCCTACACACACGGACCATATCTAGTTCAACTCTGCTTCGGAAACTGATACAAACAACAGGCCCTCTAACATCCAATGCTTTTCACTTAAGAGCGAGAAACGTGTGAGCTTTGTGAACGATGTAGCTTCCTTTGAGCACAAAAGTGACTGCGTTTACCTGAAACGAAGTCTTGATTGTAGGAAGACACAGAGCCTGCCATTTAACTCCGTTTCGGAAGGGAAACACACAGCACAGTTCTCATCCATGAAAGACAATCTGCTTTAGAGCAAGAAGCAAGCTCTTGCTTTCTAGAGTCGCTAATTAGGCGGGAAATGTGAGTGTGCTCAGAACAAAAGAACTGTGTTTCCTACCCACACGGACCATATCTTGTTCAACTCTGCTTCTGAAACTGATACAAACCACAGGCCCTCTAACATCCAATGCCTTTCAGTTAAGAGCGAGAAACTTGTGAGCTCTGTGACGCTGTAGCTTCGTTTGAGCTCAAAACTGACTGCGTTTACCTGAAACGAAGTCTTTCTTGTAGGAAGACACAGAGCCTGCCATTTAACTCCGTTTCTGAAGGGAAACACACAGCACAGTTCTCATCCATGAAAGTCACTCTGCTTTAGAGCAAGTAGCAAGCTCTTGCTTTCTAGAGTCTCTAATAAGGCGGGAAACGTGAGTGTGCTCAGAACAAAAGACTGTTCTTCCTACACACAGGGACCATATCTAGTTCAACTCTGCTTCTGAAACTGATACAAACCACAGGCCCTCTAACATCCAATGCTTTTCACTTAGGAGCGAGAAACGTGTGAGCTTCGTGACGATGTAGCTTCATTTGAGCTCAAAAGTGACTGCGTTTACCTGAAACGAAGTCTTTCTTGTAGGAAGACACAGAGCCTGCCATTTAACTCCATTTGTGAAGGGAAACACAAAGCACAGTTCTCATCCATGAAAGACACTTTGCTTTAGAGCAATATGCATGCTCTTGCATTCTAGAGTCTCTGATAAGGTGAGAAAAGTGAGTGTGATCAGAACAAAAGAACTGTGTTTCCTACACACAGGGACCATATCTAGTTCAACTCTGCTCGGAAACTGATACAAACCACAGGCCCTCTAACATCCAATCCTTTTCACTTACGAGGGAGAAAGGTGGGAGCTTCGTGAACGATGTAGCTTCCTTTGAGCTCAAAAGTGACTGCTTTTACCTGAAACGAAGTCTTGCTTGAAGGAAGACACAGAGCCTGCCATTTAACTCCGTTTCTGAAGGGAAACACACAGCACAGTTCTCATCCATGAAAGACACTCTGCTTTAGAGCAAGAAGCAAGCTCTTGCTTTCTAGAGTCTCTAATAAGGCGGGAAACATGAGTGTGCTCAGAACAAAAGAACTGTGCTTCCAACACACAGGGACCATATCTAGTTCAACTCTGCTTCTGAAACTGATACAAACCACAGGCCCTCTAACATCCAATGCTTTTCACTTAGGAGCGAGAAACGTGTGAGCTTCGTGACGATGTAGCTTCATTTGAGCTCAAAAGTGACTGCGTTTACCTGAAACGACGTCTTGCTTGTAGGAAGACACAGAGCCTGCCATTTAACTCCGTTTCTGAAGGGAAACACACAGCACAGTTCTCATCCATGAAAGACACTCTGCTTTAGAGCAAGAAGCAAGCTCTTGCTTTCTAGCGTCTCCAATAAGACTGGAAACTTGAGTATGCTCAGAACAAAAGAACTGTGTTTCCTACACACACGGACCATATCTAGTTCAACTCTGCTTCGGAAACTGATACAAACCACAGGCCCTCTAACATCCAATGCTTTTCACTTAAGAGCGAGAAACGTGTGAGCTTTGTGAACGATGTAGCTTCCTTTGAGCACAAAAGTGACTGCGTTTACCTGAAACGAAGTCTTGCTTGTAGGAAGACACAGAGCCTGCCATTTAACTCCGTTTCGGAAGGGAAACACACAGCACAGTTCTCATCCATGAAGGACAATCTGCTTTAGAGCAAGAAGCAAGCTCTTGCTTTCTAGAGTCGCTAATTAGGCGGGAAATGTGTGTGTGCTCAGAACAAAAGAACTGTGTTTCCTACCCACACGGACCATATCTTGTTCAACTCTGCTTCTGAAACTGATACAAACCACAGGCCCTCTAACATCCAATGCCTTTCAGTTAAGAGCGAGAAACGTGTGAGCTCTGTGACGCTGTAGCTTCGTTTGAGCTCAAAACTGACTGCGTTTACCTGAAACGAAGTCTTTCTTGTAGGAAGACACAGAGCCTGCCATTTAACTCCGTTTCTGAAGAGAAACACACAGCACAGTTCTCATCCATGAAAGTCACTCTGCTTTAGAGCAAGTAGCAAGCTCTTGCTTTCTAGAGTCTCTAATAAGGCGGGAAACGTGAGTGTGCTCAGAACAAAAGACTGTTCTTCCTACACACAGGGACCATATCTAGTTCAACTCTGCTTCTGAAACTGATACAAACCACAGGCCCTCTAACATCCAATGCTTTTCACTTAGGAGCGAGAAACGTGTGAGCTTCGTGACGATGTAGCTTCATTTGAGCTCAAAAGTGACTGCGTTTACCTGAAACGAAGTCTTTCTTGTAGGAAGACACAGAGCCTGCCATTTAACTCCATTTGTGAAGGGAAACACAAAGCACAGTTCTCATCCATGAAAGACACTCTGCTTTAGAGCAAAATGCATGCTCTTGCATTCTAGAGTCTCTAATAAGGTGGGAAAAGTGAGTGTGATCAGAACAAAAGAACTGTGTTTCCTACACACACGGACCATATCTAGTTCAACTCTGCTCGGAAACTGATACAATCCACAGGCCCTCTAACATCCAATCCTTTTCACTTACGAGGGAGAAAGGTGGGAGCTTCGTGAACGATGTAGCTTCCTTTGAGCTCAAAAGTGACTGCGTTTACCTGAAACGAAGTCTTGCTTGAAGGAAGACACAGAGCCTGCCATTTAACTCCGTTTCTGAAGGGAAACACACAGCACAGTTCTCATCCATGAAAGACAATCTGCTTTAGAGCAAGAAGCAAGCTCTTGCTTTCTAGAGTCTCTATTAAGGCTAGAAACGTGAGTGTGCTAATAACAAAAGAACTGTGTTTCCTACACAGACGGACCATATCTAGTTCAACTCTTCTTCTGAAACTGATACAAACCACAGGCCCTCTAACATCCAATGTCTTTCAGTTAAGAGCGAGAACCGTGTGAGCTTCGTGAAAGATGTAGCTTCGTTTGAGCTCAAAAGTGACTGCGTTTACCTGAAACGAAGTCTTGCTTGTACGAAGTCACAGAGCCTGCCATTTAACTCCGTTTCTGAAGGGAAACACACAGCACAGTTCTCATCCATGAAAGACACTCTGCTTTAGAGCAAGAAGCAAGCTCTTGCTTTCTAGAGTCTCTAATAAGGCGGGAAACGTGAGAGTGCTCAGAACAAAAAAACTGTGTATCCTACACACACGGACCATATCTAGTTCAACTCTGCTTCTGAAACTGATACAAACCACAGGCCCTCTTACATCCAATGCTTTTCACTTAAGAGCGAGAAACGTGTGAGCTTCGTGAACGATGTAGCTTCCTTTGAGCTCAAAAGTGACTGCGTTTACCTGAAACGAAGTCTTGCTTGAAGGAAGACACAGAGCCTGCCATTTAACTCCGTTTCTTAAGGGAAACACACAGCACAGTTCTCAATCATGAAACACACTCTGCATTAGAGCAAGAAGCATGCTCTTGCTTTCTAGAGTCTCTAATAAGGCAGGAAACATGAGTGTGCTCAGAACAAAAGAACTGTGCTTCCAACACAAAGGTACCATATCTAGTTCAACTCTGCTTCTGAAACTGATACAAACCACTGGCCCTCTAACATCTAATGCCTTTTGTAAAGAGCGAGAAACGTGTGAGCTTCGTGAATGATGTAGCTTCGTTTGAGCTCAAAAGTGACTGCGTTTACCTGAAACTAAATCTTGCTTGTAGGAAGACACAGAGTCTGCCATTTAACTCCGTTTCTGAAGGGAAACACACAGCACAGTTCTCATCCATGAAAGACGATCTGCTTTAGAGCAAGAAGCAAGCTCTTGCTTTCTAGAGTCGCTAATTAGGTGGGAAATGTGAGTGTGCTCAGAACAAAAGAACTGTGTTTCCTACCCACACGGACCATATCTTGTTCAACTCTGCTTCTGAAACTGATACAAACCACAGGCCCTCTAACATCCAATGCCTTTCAGTTAAGAGCGAGAAACGTGTGAGCTCTGTGACGATGTAGCTTCGTTTGAGCTCAAAACTGACTGCGTTTACCTGAAACGAAGTCTTTCTTGTAGGAAGACACAGAGCCTGCCATTTAACTCCGTTTCTGAAGGGAAACACACAGCACAGTTCTCATCCATGAAAGACACTCTGCTTTAGAGCAAGTAGCAAGCTCTTGCTTTCTAGAGTCTCTAATAAGGCGGGAAACGTGAGTGTGCTCAGAACAAAAGACTGTGCTTCCTACACACAGGGACCATATCTAGTTCAACTCTGCTTCTGAAACTGATACAAACCACAGGCCCTCTAACATCCAATGCTTTTCACTTAGGAGCGAGAAACGTGTGAGCTTCGTGAAAGATGTAGCTTCGTTTGAGGTCAAAAGTGACTGCGTTTACCTGAAACGAAGTCTTGCTTGTACGAAGACACAGAGCCTGCCATTTAACTCCTTTTCTGAAGGGAAACACACAGCACAGTTCTCATCCATGAAAGACACTCTGCTTTAGAGCAAGAAGCAAGCTCTTGCTTTCTAGAGTCTCCAATAAGACTGGAAACTTGAGTATGCTCAGAACAAAAGAACTGTGTTTCCTACACACACGGACCATATCTAGTTCAACTCTGCTTCGGAAACTGATACAAACCACAGGCCCTCTAACATCCAATGCTTTTCACTTAAGAGCGAGAAACGTGTGAGCTTTGTGAACGATGTAGCTTCCTTTGAGCACAAAAGTGACTGCGTTTACCTGAAACGAAGTCTTGCTTGTAGGAAGACACAGAGCCTGCCATTTAACTCCGTTTCGGAAGGGAAACACACAGCACAGTTCTCATCCATGAAAGACAATCTGCTTTAGAGCAAGAAGCAAGCTCTTGCTTTCTAGAGTCGCTAATTAGGCGGGAAATGTGAGTGTGCTCAGAACAAAAGAACTGTGTTTCCTACCCACACGGACCATATCTTGTTCAACTCTGCTTCTGAAACTGATACAAACCACAGGCCCTCTAACATCCAATGCCTTTCAGTTAAGAGCGAGAAACGTGTGAGCTCTGTGACGCTGTAGCTTCGTTTGAGCTCAAAACTGACTGCGTTTACCTGAAACGAAGTCTTTCTTGTAGGAAGACACAGAGCCTGCCATTTAACTCCGTTTCTGAAGGGAAACACACAGCACAGTTCTCATCCATGAAAGTCACTCTGCTTTAGAGCAAGTAGCAAGCTCTTGCTTTCTAGAGTCTCTAATAAGGCGGGAAACGTGAGTGTGCTCAGAACAAAAGACTGTTCTTCCTACACACAGGGACCATATCTAGTTCAACTCTGCTTCTGAAACTGATACAAACCACAGGCCCTCTAACATCCAATGCTTTTCACTTAGGAGCAAGAAACGTGTGAGCTTCGTGACGATGTAGCTTCATTTGAGCTCAAAAGTGACTGCGTTTACCTGAAACGAACTCTTTCTTGTAGGAAGACACAGAGCCTGCCATTTAACTCCATTTGTGAAGGGAAACACAAAGCACAGTTCTCATCCATGAAAGACACTCTGCTTTAGAGCAAAATGCATGCTCTTGCATTCTAGAGTCTCTAATAAGGTGGGAAAAGTGAGTGTGATCAGAACAAAAGAACTGTGTTTCCTACACACACGGACCATATCTAGTTCAACTCTGCTCGGAAACTGATACAAACCACAGGCCCTCTAACATCCAATCCTTTTCACTTACGAGGGAGAAAGGTGGGAGCTTCGTGAACGATGTAGCTTCCTTTGAGCTCAAAATGACTGCGTTTACCTGAAACGAAGTCTTGCTTGAAGGAAGACACAGAGCCTGCCATTTAACTCCGTTTCTGAAGGGAAACACACAGCACAGTTCTCATCCATGAAAGACACTCTGCTTTAGAGCAAGAAGCAAGCTCTTGCTTTCTAGAGTCTCTAATAAGGCGGGAAACATGAGTGTGCTCAGAACAAAAGAACTGTGCTTCCAACACACAGGTACCATATCTAGTTCCATTCTGTTTCTGAAACTGCTACAAACCACTGGCCTTCTAACATCCAATGCCTTTTGTTAAGAGCGAGAAACGTGTGAGCTTCGTGAACGATGTAGCTTCCTTTGAGCTCAAAAGTGACTGCGTTTACCTGAAACTAAGTCTTGCTTGTAGGAAGACACAGAGTCTGCCATTTAACTCCGTTTCTGAAGGGAAACACACAGCACAGTTCTCATCCATGAAAGACACTCTGCTTTACAGCAAGAAGAAAGCTCTTGCTTTCTAGAGTCTCCAATAAGACTGGAAACTTGAGTATGCTCAGAACAAAAGAACTGTGTTTCCTACACACACGGACCATATCTAGTTCAACTCTGCTTCGGAAACTGATACAAACCACAGGCCCTCTAACATCCAATGCTTTTCACTTAAGAGCGAGAAACATGTGAGCTTTGTGAACGATGTAGCTTCCTTTGAGCACAAAAGTGACTGCGTTTACCTGAAACGAAGTCTTTCTTGTAGGAAGACACAGAGCCTGCCATTTAACTCCGTTTCGGAAGGGAAACACACAGCACAGTTCTCATCCATGAAAGACAATCTGCTTTAGAGCAAGAAGCAAGCTCTTGCTTTCTAGAGTCGCTAATTAGGCGGGAAATGTGAGTGTGCTCAGAACAAAAGAACTGTGTTTCCTACCCACACGGACCATATCTTGTTCAACTCTGCTTCTGAAACTGATACAAACCACAGGCCCTCTAACATCCAATGTCTTTCAGTTAAGAGCGAGAAACGTGTGAGCTTCGTGAAAGATGTAGCTTCGTTTGAGCTCAAAGGTGACTGCGTTTACCTGAAACGAAGTCTTGCTTGTACGAAGTCACAGAGCCTGCCATTTAACTCCGTTTCTGAAGGGAAACACACAGCACAGTTCTCATCCATGAAAGACACTCTGCTTTAGAGCAAGAAGCAAGCTCTTGCTTTCTAGAGTCTCTAATAAGGCGGGAAACGTGAGAGTGCTCAGAACAAAAAAACTGTGTATCCTACACACACGGACCATATCTAGTTCAACTCTGCTTCTGAAACTGATACAAACCACAGGCCCTCTTACATCCAATGCTTTTCACTTAAGAGCGAGAAACGTGTGAGCTTCGTGAACGATGTAGCTTCCTTTGAGCTCAAAAGTGACTGCGTTTACCTGAAACGAAGTCTTGCTTGAAGGAAGACACAGAGCCTGCCATTTAACTCCGTTTCTTAAGGGAAACACACAGCACAGTTCTCAATCATGAAACACACTCTGCATTAGAGCAAGAAGCATGCTCTTGCTTTCTAGAGTCTCTAATAAGGCAGGAAACATGAGTGTGCTCAGAACAAAAGAACTGTGCTTCCAACACAAAGGTACCATATCTAGTTCAACTCTGCTTCTGAAACTGATACAAACCACTGGCCCTCTAACATCCAATGCCTTTTGTTAAGAGCGAGAAACGTGTGAGCTTCGTGAACGATGTAGCTTCGTTTGAGCTCAAAAGTGACTGCGTTTACCTGAAACTAAATCTTGCTTGTAGGAAGACACAGAGTCTGCCATTTAACTCCGTTTCTGAAGGGAAACACACAGCACAGTTCTCATCCATGAAAGACGATCTGCTTTAGAGCAAGAAGCAAGCTCTTGCTTTCTAGAGTCGCTAATTAGGTGGGAAATGTGAGTGTGCTCAGAACAAAAGAACTGTGTTTCCTACCCACACGGACCATATCTTGTTCAACTCTGCTTCTGAAACTGATACAAACCACAGGCCCTCTAACATCCAATGCCTTTCAGTTAAGAGCGAGAAACGTGTGAGCTCTGTGACGATGTAGCTTCGTTTGAGCTCAAAACTGACTGCGTTTACCTGAAACGAAGTCTTTCTTGTAGGAAGACACAGAGCCTGCCATTTAACTCCGTTTCTGAAGGGAAACACACAGCACAGTTCTCATCCATGAAAGACACTCTGCTTTAGAGCAAGATGCAAGCTCTTGCTTTCGAGAGTCTCTAATAAGGCAGGAAACATGAGTGTGCTCAGAAAAAAAGAACTGTGCTTCCAACACACAGGTACCATATCTAGTTCCACTCTGCTTTTGAAACTGATACAAACCACTGGCCCTCTAACATCCAATGCCTTTTGTTAAGAGCGAGAAACGTGTGAGCTTCGTGAACGATGTAGCTTCGTTTGAGCTCAAAAGTGACTGCGTTTACCTGAAACGAAGTCTTGCTTGTACGAAGACACAGAGCCTGCCATTTAACTCCGTTTCTGAAGGGAAACACACAGCACAGTTCTCATCCATGAAAGACACTGTGCTTTAGAGCAAGAAGCAAGCTCTTGCTTTCTAGAGTCTCTAATAAGGCGGGAAACATGAGAGTGCTCAGAACAAAAGAACTGTGTTTCCTACACACACGGACCATATCTAGTTCAACTCTGCTTCTGAAACTGATACAAACCACACGCCCTCTTACATCCAATGCTTTTCACTTAAGATCGAGAAACGTGTGAGCTTCGTGAACGATGTAGCTTCCTTTGAGCTCAAAAGTGACTGCATTTACCTGAAACGAAGTCTTGCTTGAAGGAAGACACAGAGCCTGCCATTTAACTCCATTTCTGAAGGGAAACACACAGCACAGTTCTCATCCATTAAAGACAATCTGCTTTAGAGCAAGAAGCAAGCTCTTGCTCTCTAGAGTCGCTAATTAAGTGGGAAATGTGAGTGTGCTCAGAACAAAAGAACTGTGTTTCCTACCCACACGGACCATATCTTGTTCAACTCTGCTTCTGAAACTGATACAAACCACAGGCCCTCTAACATCCAATGCCTTTCAGTTAAGAGCGAGAAACGTGTAAGCTCTGTGATGATGTAGCTTCGTTTGAGCTCAAAACTGACTGCGTTTACCTGAAACGAAGTCTTTCTTGTAGGAAGACACAGAACCTGCCATTTAACTCCGTTTCTGAAGGGAAACACACAGCACAGTTCTTATCCATGAAAGACACTCTGCTTTAGAGCAAGTAGCAAGCTCTTGCTTTCTAGACTCTCTAATAAGGCGGGAAACGTGAGTGTGCTCAGAACAAAAGACTGTGCTTCCTACACACAGGGACCATATCTAGTTCAACTCTGCTTCTGAAACTGATACAAACCACAGGCCCTCTAACATCCAATGCTTTTCACTTAGGAGCGAGGATCGTGTGAGCTTCGTGACGATGTAGCTTCATTTGAGCTCAAAAGTGACTGCGTTTACCTGAAACGAAGTCTTGATTGTAGGAAGACACAGAGCCTGCCATTTAACTCCATTTGTGAAGGGAAACACACAGCACAGTTCTCATCCATGAAAGACACTCTGCTTTAGAGCAAGAAGCAAGCTCTTGCTTTCTAGAGTCTCTATTAAGGCTAGAAACGTGAGTGTGCTAATAACAAAAGAATTGTGTTTCCTACACAGACAGACCATATCTAGTTCAACTCTTCTTCTGAAACTGATACAAACCACAGGCCCTCTAACATCCAATGTATTTCAGTTAAGAGCGAGAAACGTGTGAGTTTCGTGAAAGATGTAGCTTCCTTTGAGCTCAAAAGTGACTGCGTTTACCTGTAACGAAGTCTTGCTTGTACGAAGATACAGAGCCTGCCATTTAACTCCCCTTCTGAAGGGAAACACACAGCACAGTTCTCATCCATGAAAGACACTCTGCTTTAGAGCAAGAAGCAAGCTCTTGCTTTCTAGAGTCTCTAATAAGGCGGGAAACGTGAGTGTGCTCAGAACAAAAGACTGTGCTTCCTACACACAGGGTCCATATCTAGTTCAACTCTGCTTCTGAAACTGATACAAACCACAGGCCCTCTAACATCCAATGCTTTTCACTTAGGAGCGAGAAACGTGTGAGCTTCGTGACGATGTAGCTTCTTTGGACCTCAAAAGTGACTGCGTTTACCTGAAACGAAGTCTTGCTTGTACGAAGACACAGAGCCTGCCATTTAACTCCGTTTCTGAAGGGAAACACACAGCACAGTTCTCATCCATGAAAGACACTCTGCTTTAGAGCAAGAAGAAAGCTCTTGCTTTCTAGAGTCTCCAATAAGACTGGAAACGTGAGTGTGCTCAGAACAAAAGAACTGTGCTTCCTACACACACGGACCATATCTAGTTCAACTCTGCTTCGGAAACTGATACAAACCACAGGCCCTCTAACATCCAATGCTTTTCACTTAAGAGCGAGAAACGTGTGAGCTTTGTGAACGATGTAGCTTCCTTTGAGCTCAAAACTGACTGCGTTTACCTGAAACGAAGTCTTTCTTGTAGGAAGACACAGAGCCTGCCATTTAACTCCGTTTCTGAAGGTAAACACACAGCACAGTTCTCATCCATGAAAGACACTCTGCTTTAGAGCAAGTAGCAAGCTCTTGCTTTCTAGAGTCTCTAATAAGGCGGGAAACGTGAGTGTGCTCAGAACAAAAGACTGTGCTTCCTACAAACAGGGACCATATCTAGTTCAACTCTGCTTCTGAAACTGATACAAACCACAGGCCCTCTAACATCCAATGCTTTTCACTTAGGAGCGAGAAACGTGTTAGCTTCGTGACGATGTAGCTTCATTTGAGCTCAAAACTGACTGCGTTTACCTGAAAAGAATTCTTGCTTGTACGAAGACACAGAGCCTGCCATTTAACTCCGTTTCTGAAGGGAAACAAACAGCACAGTTCTCATCCATGAAAGACACTCTGCTTTAGAGCAAGAAGCAAGCTCTTGCTTTCTAGAGTCTCTAATAAGGCGGGAAACGTGAGAGTGCTCAGAAAAAAAGAACTATGTTTCCTACACACACGGACCATATCTAGTTCAACTCTGCTTCGGAAACTGATACAAACCACAGGCCCTCTTACATCCAATGCTTTTCACTTAAGAGCGAGAAACGTGTGAGCTTCGTGAACGATGTAGCTTTCTTTGAGCTCAAAAGTGACTGCGTTTACCTGAAACGAAGTCTTGCTTGTAGGAAGACACAGAGCCTGCCATTTAACTCCGATTCTGAAAGGAAACACACAGCACAGTTCTCATCCATGAAAGACAATCTGCTTTAGAGCAAGAAGCATTCTCTTTCTTTCTAGAGTCTCTAATAAGGTAGGAAACGTGAGTGTGCTCAGAACAATAGACCTGTGTTTCCTACACACACAGACCATATCTAGTTCAACTCTGATTCGGAAACTGATACAAACCACAGGCCCTCTAACATCCAATGCTTTTCACTTAGGAGCGAGAAACGTGTGAGCTTCGTGATGATGTAGCTTCACTTGAGCTCAAAATTGACTGCGTTTCCCTGAAAAGAAGTCTTGCTTGTAGGAAGACACAGAGCTTGCCATTTAACTCTGATTCTGAAGGGAAACACACAGCACAGTTGTCATCCATGAAAGACAATCTGCCTTAGAGCAAGAAGAAAGCTCTTGCTTTCTAGAGTCTCCAATAAGACTGGAAACGTGAGTGTGCTCAGAACAAAAGAACTGTGCTTCCTACACACACGGACCATATCTAGTTCAACTCTGCTTCAGAAACTGATACAAACCACAGGCCCTCTAACATCCAATGCTTTTCACTTAAGAGCGAGAAACGTGTGAGCTTTGTGAACGATGTAGCTTCCTTTGAGCTCAAAACTGACTGCGTTTACCTGAAACGAAGTCTTTCTTGTAGGAAGACACAGAGCCTGCCATTTAACTCCGTTTCTGAAGGGAAACAAACAGCACAGTTCTCATCCATGAAAGACACTCTGCTTTAGAGCAAGTAGCAAGCTCTTGCTTTCTAGAGTCTCTAATAAGGCGGGAAACGTGAGTGTGCTCAGAACAAAAGACTGTGCTTCCTACAAACAGGGACCATATCTAGTTCAACTCTGCTTCTGAAACTGATACAAACCACAGGCCCTCTAACATCCAATGCTTTTCACTTAGGAGCGAGAAACGTGTTAGCTTCGTGACGATGTAGCTTCATTTGAGCTCAAAACTGACTGCGTTTACCTGAAAAGAATTCTTGCTTGTACGAAGACACAGAGCCTGCCATTTAACTCCGTTTCTGAAGGGAAACACAAAGCACAGTTCTCATCCATGAAAGACACTCTGCTTTAGAGCAAAATGCATGCTCTTGCATTCTAGAGTCTCTAATAAGGTGGGAAAAGTGAGTGTGATCAGAACAAAAGAACTGTGTTTCCTACACACACGGACCATATCTAGTTCAACTCTGCTCGGAAACTGATACAAACCACAGGCCCTCTAACATCCAATCCTTTTCACTTACGAGGGAGAAAGGTGGGAGCTTCGTGAACGATGTAGCTTCCTTTGAGCTCAAAATGACTGCGTTTACCTGAAACGAAGTCTTGCTTGAAGGAAGACACAGAGCCTGCCATTTAACTCCGTTTCTGAAGGGAAACACACAGCACAGTTCTCATCCATGAAAGACACTCTGCTTTAGAGCAAGAAGCAAGCTCTTGCTTTCTAGAGTCTCTAATAAGGCGGGAAACATGAGTGTGCTCAGAACAAAAGAACTGTGCTTCCAACACACAGGTACCATATCTAGTTCCATTCTGTTTCTGAAACTGCTACAAACCACTGGCCTTCTAACATCCAATGCCTTTTGTTAAGAGCGAGAAACGTGTGAGCTTCGTGAACGATGTAGCTTCCTTTGAGCTCAAAAGTGACTGCGTTTACCTGAAACTAAGTCTTGCTTGTAGGAAGACACAGAGTCTGCCATTTAACTCCGTTTCTGAAGGGAAACACACAGCACAGTTCTCATCCATGAAAGACACTCTGCTTTACAGCAAGAAGAAAGCTCTTGCTTTCTAGAGTCTCCAATAAGACTGGAAACTTGAGTATGCTCAGAACAAAAGAACTGTGTTTCCTACACACACGGACCATATCTAGTTCAACTCTGCTTCGGAAACTGATACAAACCACAGGCCCTCTAACATCCAATGCTTTTCACTTAAGAGCGAGAAACATGTGAGCTTTGTGAACGATGTAGCTTCCTTTGAGCACAAAAGTGACTGCGTTTACCTGAAACGAAGTCTTTCTTGTAGGAAGACACAGAGCCTGCCATTTAACTCCGTTTCGGAAGGGAAACACACAGCACAGTTCTCATCCATGAAAGACAATCTGCTTTAGAGCAAGAAGCAAGCTCTTGCTTTCTAGAGTCGCTAATTAGGCGGGAAATGTGAGTGTGCTCAGAACAAAAGAACTGTGTTTCCTACCCACACGGACCATATCTTGTTCAACTCTGCTTCTGAAACTGATACAAACCACAGGCCCTCTAACATCCAATGTCTTTCAGTTAAGAGCGAGAAACGTGTGAGCTTCGTGAAAGATGTAGCTTCGTTTGAGCTCAAAGGTGACTGCGTTTACCTGAAACGAAGTCTTGCTTGTACGAAGTCACAGAGCCTGCCATTTAACTCCGTTTCTGAAGGGAAACACACAGCACAGTTCTCATCCATGAAAGACACTCTGCTTTAGAGCAAGAAGCAAGCTCTTGCTTTCTAGAGTCTCTAATAAGGCGGGAATCGTGAGAGTGCTCAGAACAAAAAAACTGTGTATCCTACACACACGGACCATATCTAGTTCAACTCTGCTTCTGAAACTGATACAAACCACAGGCCCTCTTACATCCAATGCTTTTCACTTAAGAGCGAGAAACGTGTGAGCTTCGTGAACGATGTAGCTTCCTTTGAGCTCAAAAGTGACTGCGTTTACCTGAAACGAAGTCTTGCTTGAAGGAAGACACAGAGCCTGCCATTTAACTCCGTTTCTTAAGGGAAACACACAGCACAGTTCTCAATCATGAAACACACTCTGCATTAGAGCAAGAAGCATGCTCTTGCTTTCTAGAGTCTCTAATAAGGCAGGAAACATGAGTGTGCTCAGAACAAAAGAACTGTGCTTCCAACACAAAGGTACCATATCTAGTTCAACTCTGCTTCTGAAACTGATACAAACCACTGGCCCTCTAACATCCAATGCCTTTTGTTAAGAGCGAGAAACGTGTGAGCTTCGTGAACGATGTAGCTTCGTTTGAGCTCAAAAGTGACTGTGTTTACCTGAAACTAAATCTTGCTTGTAGGAAGACACAGAGTCTGCCATTTAACTCCGTTTCTGAAGGGAAACACACAGCACAGTTCTCATCCATGAAAGACGATCTGCTTTAGAGCAAGAAGCAAGCTCTTGCTTTCTAGAGTCGCTAATTAGGTGGGAAATGTGAGTGTGCTCAGAACAAAAGAACTGTGTTTCCTACCCACACGGACCATATCTTGTTCAACTCTGCTTCTGAAACTGATACAAACCACAGGCCCTCTAACATCCAATGCCTTTCAGTTAAGAGCGAGAAACGTGTGAGCTCTGTGACGATGTAGCTTCGTTTGAGCTCAAAACTGACTGCGTTTACCTGAAACGAAGTCTTTCTTGTAGGAAGACACAGAGCCTGCCATTTAACTCCGTTTCTGAAGGGAAACACACAGCACAGTTCTCATCCATGAAAGACACTCTGCTTTAGAGCAAGATGCAAGCTCTTGCTTTCGAGAGTCTCTAATAAGGCAGGAAACATGAGTGTGCTCAGAAAAAAAGAACTGTGCTTCCAACACACAGGTACCATATCTAGTTCCACTCTGCTTTTGAAACTGATACAAACCACTGGCCCTCTAACATCCAATGCCTTTTGTTAAGAGCGAGAAACGTGTGAGCTTCGTGAACGATGTAGCTTCGTTTGAGCTCAAAAGTGACTGCGTTTACCTGAAACGAAGTCTTGCTTGTACGAAGACACAGAGCCTGCCATTTAACTCCGTTTCTGAAGGGAAACACACAGCACAGTTCTCATCCATGAAAGACACTCTGCTTTAGAGCAAGAAGCAAGCTCTTGCTTTCTAGAGTCTCTAATAAGGCGGGAAACATGAGAGTGCTCAGAACAAAAGAACTGTGTTTCCTACACACACGGACCATATCTAGTTCAACTCTGCTTCTGAAACTGATACAAACCACACGCCCTCTTACATCCAATGCTTTTCACTTAAGATCGAGAAACGTGTGAGCTTCGTGAACGATGTAGCTTCCTTTGAGCTCAAAAGTGACTGCATTTACCTGAAACGAAGTCTTGCTTGAAGGAAGACACAGAGCCTGCCATTTAACTCCATTTCTGAAGGGAAACACACAGCACAGTTCTCATCCATTAAAGACAATCTGCTTTAGAGCAAGAAGCAAGCTCTTGCTCTCTAGAGTCGCTAATTAAGTGGGAAATGTGAGTGTGCTCAGAACAAAAGAACTGTGTTTCCTACCCACACGGACCATATCTTGTTCAACTCTGCTTCTGAAACTGATACAAACCACAGGCCCTCTAACATCCAATGCCTTTCAGTTAAGAGCGAGAAACGTGTAAGCTCTGTGATGATGTAGCTTCGTTTGAGCTCAAAACTGACTGCGTTTACCTGAAACGAAGTCTTTCTTGTAGGAAGACACAGAACCTGCCATTTAACTCCGTTTCTGAAGGGAAACACACAGCACAGTTCTTATCCATGAAAGACACTCTGCTTTAGAGCAAGTAGCAAGCTCTTGCTTTCTAGACTCTCTAATAAGGCGGGAAACGTGAGTGTGCTCAGAACAAAAGACTGTGCTTCCTACACACAGGGACCATATCTAGTTCAACTCTGCTTCTGAAACTGATACAAACCACAGGCCCTCTAACATCCAATGCTTTTCACTTAGGAGCGAGGATCGTGTGAGCTTCGTGACGATGTAGCTTCATTTGAGCTCAAAAGTGACTGCGTTTACCTGAAACGAAGTCTTGATTGTAGGAAGACACAGAGCCTGCCATTTAACTCCGTTTCTGAAGGGAAACACACAGCACAGTTCTCATCCATGAAAGACACTCTGCTTTAGAGCAAGAAGCAAGCTCTTGCTTTCTAGAGTCTCTATTAAGGCTAGAAACGTGAGTGTGCTAATAACAAAAGAATTGTGTTTCCTACACAGACAGACCATATCTAGTTCAACTCTTCTTCTGAAACTGATACAAACCACAGGCCCTCTAACATCCAATGTATTTCAGTTAAGAGCGAGAAACGTGTGAGTTTCGTGAAAGATGTAGCTTCCTTTGAGCTCAAAAGTGACTGCGTTTACCTGTAACGAAGTCTTGCTTGTACGAAGATACAGAGCCTGCCATTTAACTCCCCTTCTGAAGGGAAACACACAGCACAGTTCTCATCCATGAAAGACACTCTGCTTTAGAGCAAGAAGCAAGCTCTTGCTTTCTAGAGTCTCTAATAAGGCGGGAAACGTGAGTGTGCTCAGAACAAAAGACTGTGCTTCCTACACACAGGGTCCATATCTAGTTCAACTCTGCTTCTGAAACTGATACAAACCACAGGCCCTCTAACATACAATGCTTTTCACTTAGGAGCGAGAAACGTGTGAGCTTCGTGACGATGTAGCTTCTTTGGACCTCAAAAGTGACTGCGTTTACCTGAAACGAAGTCTTGCTTGTACGAAGACACAGAGCCTGCCATTTAACTCCGTTTCTGAAGGGAAACACACAGCACAGTTCTCATCCATGAAAGACACTCTGCTTTAGAGCAAGAAGAAAGCTCTTACTTTCTAGAGTCTCCAATAAGACTGGAAACGTGAGTGTGCTCAGAACAAAAGAACTGTGCTTCCTACACACACGGACCATATCTAGTTCAACTCTGCTTCGGAAACTGATACAAACCACAGGCCCTCTAACATCCAATGCTTTTCACTTAAGAGCGAGAAACGTGTGAGCTTTGTGAACGATGTAGCTTCCTTTGAGCTCAAAACTGACTGCGTTTACCTGAAACGAAGTCTTTCTTGTAGGAAGACACAGAGCCTGCCATTTAACTCCGTTTCTGAAGGTAAACACACAGCACAGTTCTCATCCATGAAAGACACTCTGCTTTAGAGCAAGTAGCAAGCTCTTGCTTTCTAGAGTCTCTAATAAGGCGGGAAACGTGAGTGTGCTCAGAACAAAAGACTGTGCTTCCTACAAACAGGGACCATATCTAGTTCAACTCTGCTTCTGAAACTGATACAAACCACAGGCCCTCTAACATCCAATGCTTTTCACTTAGGAGCGAGAAACGTGTTAGCTTCGTGACGATGTAGCTTCATTTGAGCTCAAAACTGACTGCGTTTACCTGAAAAGAATTCTTGCTTGTACGAAGACACAGAGCCTGCCATTTAACTCCGTTTCTGAAGGGAAACAAACAGCACAGTTCTCATCCATGAAAGACACTCTGCTTTAGAGCAAGAAGCAAGCTCTTGCTTTCTAGAGTCTCTAATAAGGCGGGAAACGTGAGAGTGCTCAGAAAAAAAGAACTATGTTTCCTACACACACGGACCATATCTAGTTCAACTCTGCTTCGGAAACTGATACAAACCACAGGCCCTCTTACATCCAATGCTTTTCACTTAAGAGCGAGAAACGTGTGAGCTTCGTGAACGATGTAGCTTCCTTTGAGCTCAAAAGTGACTGCGTTTACCTGAAACGAAGTCTTGCTTGTAGGAAGACACAGAGCCTGCCATTTAACTCCGATTCTGAAGGGAAACACACAGCACAGTTCTCATCCATGAAAGACAATCTGCTTTAGAGCAAGAAGCATTCTCTTTCTTTCTAGAGTCTCTAATAAGGTAGGAAACGTGAGTGTGCTCAGAACAATAGACCTGTGTTTCCTACACACACAGACCATATCTAGTTCAACTCTGATTCGGAAACTGATACAAACCACAGGCCCTCTAACATCCAATGCTTTTCACTTAGGAGCGAGAAACGTGTGAGCTTCGTGATGATGTAGCTTCACTTGAGCTCAAAATTGACTGCGTTTCCCTGAAAAGAAGTCTTGCTTGTAGGAAGACACAGAGCTTGCCATTTAACTCTGATTCTGAAGGGAAACACACAGCACAGTTGTCATCCATGAAAGACAATCTGCCTTAGAGCAAGAAGAAAGCTCTTGCTTTCTAGAGTCTCCAATAAGACTGGAAACGTGAGTGTGCTCAGAACAAAAGAACTGTGCTTCCTACACACACGGACCATATCTAGTTCAACTCTGCTTCAGAAACTGATACAAACCACAGGCCCTCTAACATCCAATGCTTTTCACTTAAGAGCGAGAAACGTGTGAGCTTTGTGAACGATGTAGCTTCCTTTGAGCTCAAAACTGACTGCGTTTACCTGAAACGAAGTCTTTCTTGTAGGAAGACACAGAGCCTGCCATTTAACTCCGTTTCTGAAGGGAAACACACAGCACAGTTCTCATCCATGAAAGACACTCTGCTTTAGAGCAAGTAGCAAGCTCTTGCTTTCTAGAGTCTCTAATAAGGCGGGAAACGTGAGTGTGCTCAGAACAAAAGACTGTGCTTCCTACAAACAGGGACCATATCTAGTTCAACTCTGCTTCTGAAACTGATACAAACCACAGGCCCTCTAACATCCAATGCTTTTCACTTAGGAGCGAGAAACGTGTTAGCTTCGTGACGATGTAGCTTCATTTGAGCTCAAAACTGACTGCGTTTACCTGAAAAGAATTCTTGCTTGTACGAAGACACAGAGCCTGCCATTTAACTCCGTTTCTGAAGGGAAACAAACAGCACAGTTCTCATCCATGAAAGACACTCTGCTTTAGAGCAAGAAGCAAGCTCTTGCTTTCTAGAGTCTCTAATAAGGCGGGAAACGTGAGAGTGCTCAGAAAAAAAGAACTGTGTTTCCTACACACGGACCATATCTAGTTCAACTCTGCTTCGGAAACTGATACAAACCACAGGCCCTCTTACATCCAATGCTTTTCACTTAAGAGCGAGAAACGTGTGAGCTTCGTGAACGATGTAGCTTCCTTTGAGCTCAAAAGTGACTGCGTTTACCTGAAACGAAGTCTTGCTTGTAGGAAGACACAGAGCCTGCCATTTAACTCCGATTCTGAAGGGAAACACACAGCACAGTTCTCATCCATGAAAGACAATCTGCTTTAGAGCAAGAAGCATTCTCTTTCTTTCTAGAGTCTCTAATAAGGTAGGAAACGTGAGTGTGCTCAGAACAATAGACCTGTGTTTCCTACACACAAAGACCATATCTAGTTCAACTCTGATTCGGAAACTGATACAAACCACAGGCCCTCTAACATCCAATGCTTTTCACTTAGGAGCGAGAAACGTGTGAGCTTCGTGATGATGTAGCTTCACTTGAGCTCAAAATTGACTGCGTTTCCCTGAAAAGAAGTCTTGCTTGTAGGAAGACACAGAGCTTGCCATTTAACTCTGATTCTGAAGGGAAACACCCAGCACAGTTGTCATCCATGAAAGACAATCTGCCTTAGAGCAAGAAGCATTCTCTTGCTTTCTAGAGTCTCTAATAAGGTGGGAAACGTGAGTGTGCTCAGAACAAAAGAACTGTGTTTCCTACACACACAGACCATATCTAGTTCAACTCTGCTTCGGAAACTGATACAATCCACAGGCCCTCTAACATCCAATCCTATTCACTGAAGAGCGAGAAACGTGTGAGCTTCGTGAACGATGTAGCTTCATTTGAGCTCAAACTTGTCTGCGTTTACCTGAAACAAAGTCTTGCTTGAAGGAAGACACAGAGCCTGCCATTTAACTCCGTTTCTGAAGGGAAACACACAGCACAGTTCTCATCCATGAAACACACTCTGCGTTAGAGCAAGAAGCATGCTCTTGCTTTCTAGAGTCTCTAATAAGGTGCGAAACATGAGGGTGCTCAGAACAAAAGAACTGTGTTTCCTACACACACGGACCATATCTAGTTCAATTCTGCTTCTGAAACTGATACAAACCACAGACCCTCTAACATCCAATGCCTTTCAGTTAAGAGCGAAAAACGTGTCAGCTTCGTGAACGATGTAGCTTCATTTGAGCTCAAACGTGTCTGCGTTTACCTGAAACAAAGTCTTGCTTGTAGGAAGCCACAGAGCCTGCCTTTAACTCCATTTCTGAGGGGAAACACACAGCAAAGTTCTCATCCATGAAAGACACTCTGCTTTAGAGCAAGAAGAAAGCTCTTGCTTTCTAGAGTCTCCAATAAGACTGGAAACGTGAGTGTGCTCAGAACAAAAGAACTGTGCTTCCTACACACACTGACCATATCTAGTTCAACTCTGCTTCTGAAACTGATACAAACCACAGGCCCTCTAACATCCAATCCTTTTCACTGAAGAGCGAGAAACGTGTGAGCTTCGTGAAAGATGTAGCTTCTTTGGACCTCAAAAGTGACTGCGTTTACCTGAAACGAAGTCTTGCTTGTAGGAAGACACAGAGCCTGCCATTTAACTCCGTTTCTGAAGGGAAACACACAGCACAGTTCTCATCCATGAAAGACACTCTGCTTTAGAGCAAGAAGCAAGCTCTTGCTTTCTAGAGTCTCTAATAAGGCGGGAAACGTGAGAGTGCTCAGAACAAAAGAACTGTGTTTCCTACACACACGGACCATATCTAGTTCAACTCTGCTTCTGAACCTGCTACAAACCACAGGCCCTCTTACATCCAATGCTTTTCACTTAAGAGCTAGAAACGTGTGAGCTTCGTGAACGATGTAGCTTCCTTTGAGCTCAAAATGACTGCGTTTACCTGAAACGAAGTCTTGCTTGTAGGAAGATACAGAGCCTGCCATTTAACTCCGATTCTGAAGGGAAACACACAGCACAGTTCTCATCCATGAAAGACAATCTGCTTTAGAGCAAGAAGCATTCTCTTTCTTTCTAGAGTCTCTAATAAGGCGGGAAACGTGAGTGTGCTCAGAACAAAAGACCTGTGTTTCCTACACACACAGACCATATCTAGTTCAACTCTGCTTCGGAAACTGATACAAACCACAGGCCCTCTAACATCCAATCCTTTTCACTGAAGAGCGAGAAACGTGTGAGCTTCGTGAACGATGTAGCTTCGTTTGAGCTCAAAACTGACTGCGTTTACCTGAAACGAAGTCTTGCTTGTAGGAAGACACAGAGCCTGCCATTTAACTCCGTTTCTGAAGAGAAACACACAGCACAGTTCTCATCCATCAAAGACACTCTGCTTTAGAGCAAGAAGCATGCTCTTGCTTTCTAGAGTCTCTAATAAGGCGGGAAACATGAGTGTGCTCAGAACAAAAGAATTGTGCTTCCAACACACAGGTACCATATCTAGTTCAACTCTGCTTCTGAAACTGATACAAACCACTGGCCCTCTATCATCCAATGCCTTTCGTTAAGAGCGAGAAACGTGTGAGCTTTGGGAACGATGTAGCTTCCTTTGAGCACAAAAGTGACTGCGTTTACCTGAAACGAAGTCTTTCTTGTAGGAAGATACAGAGCCTGCCATTTAACTCCGTTTCTGAAGGGAAACACACAGCACAGATCACATCCATGAAAGACACTCTGCTTTAGAGCAAGTAGCAAGCTCTTGCTTTCTAGAGTCTCTAATAAGGCGGGAAACGTGAGTGTGCTCAGAACAAAAGACTGTGCTTCCTACAAACAGGGACCATATCTAGTTCAACTCTGCTTCTGAAACTGATACAAACCACAGGCCCTCTAACATCCAATGCTTTTCACTTAGGAGCGAGAAACCTGTTAGCTTCGTGACGATGTAGCTTCATTTGAGCTCAAAACTGACTGCGTTTACCTGAAAAGAATTCTTGCTTGTACGAAGACACAGAGCCTGCCATTTAACTCCGTTTCTGAAGGGAAACAAACAGCACAGTTCTCATCCATGAAAGACACTCTGCTTTAGAGCAAGAAGCAAGCTCTTGCTTTCTAGAGTCTCTAATAAGGCGGGAAACGTGAGAGTGCTCAGAAAAAAAGAACTGTGTTTCCTACACACGGACCATATCTAGTTCAACTCTGCTTCGGAAACTGATACAAACCACAGGCCCTCTTACATCCAATGCTTTTCACTTAAGAGCGAGAAACGTGTGAGCTTCGTGAACGATGTAGCTTCCTTTGAGCTCAAAAGTGACTGCGTTTACCTGAAACGAAGTCTTGCTTGTAGGAAGACACAGAGCTTGCCATTTAACTCTGATTCTGAAGGGAAACACCCAGCACAGTTGTCATCCATGAAAGACAATCTGCCTTAGAGCAAGAAGCATTCTCTTGCTTTCTAGAGTCTCTAATAAGGTGGGAAACGTGAGTGTGCTCAGAACAAAAGAACTGTGTTTCCTACACACACAGACCATATCTAGTTCAACTCTGCTTCGGAAACTGATACAATCCACAGGCCCTCTAACATCCAATCCTATTCACTGAAGAGCGAGAAACGTGTGAGCTTCGTGAACGATGTAGCTTCATTTGAGCTCAAACTTGTCTGCGTTTACCTGAAACAAAGTCTTGCTTGAAGGAAGACACAGAGCCTGCCATTTAACTCCGTTTCTGAAGGGAAACACACAGCACAGTTCTCATCCATGAAACACACTCTGCGTTAGAGCAAGAAGCATGCTCTTGCTTTCTAGAGTCTCTAATAAGGTGCGAAACATGAGGGTGCTCAGAACAAAAGAACTGTGTTTCCTACACACACGGACCATATCTAGTTCAATTCTGCTTCTGAAACTGATACAAACCACAGACCCTCTAACATCCAATGCCTTTCAGTTAAGAGCGAAAAACGTGTCAGCTTCGTGAACGATGTAGCTTCATTTGAGCTCAAACGTGTCTGCGTTTACCTGAAACAAAGTCTTGCTTGTAGGAAGCCACAGAGCCTGCCTTTAACTCCATTTCTGAGGGGAAACACACAGCAAAGTTCTCATCCATGAAAGACACTCTGCTTTAGAGCAAGAAGAAAGCTCTTGCTTTCTAGAGTCTCCAATAAGACTGGAAACGTGAGTGTGCTCAGAACAAAAGAACTGTGCTTCCTACACACACTGACCATATCTAGTTCAACTCTGCTTCTGAAACTGATACAAACCACAGGCCCTCTAACATCCAATCCTTTTCACTGAAGAGCGAGAAACGTGTGAGCTTCGTGAAAGATGTAGCTTCTTTGGACCTCAAAAGTGACTGCGTTTACCTGAAACGAAGTCTTGCTTGTAGGAAGACACAGAGCCTGCCATTTAACTCCGTTTCTGAAGGGAAACACACAGCACAGTTCTCATCCATGAAAGACACTCTGCTTTAGAGCAAGAAGCAAGCTCTTGCTTTCTAGAGTCTCTAATAAGGCGGGAAACGTGAGAGTGCTCAGAACAAAAGAACTGTGTTTCCTACACACACGGACCATATCTAGTTCAACTCTGCTTCGGAAACTGATACAAACCACAGGCCCTCTTACATCCAATGCTTTTCACTTAAGAGCTAGAAACGTGTGAGCTTCGTGAACGATGTAGCTTCCTTTGAGCTCAAAATGACTGCGTTTACCTGAAACGAAGTCTTGCTTGTAGGAAGATACAGAGCCTGCCATTTAACTCCGATTCTGAAGGGAAACACACAGCACAGTTCTCATCCATGAAAGACAATCTGCTTTAGAGCAAGAAGCATTCTCTTTCTTTCTAGAGTCTCTAATAAGGCGGGAAACGTGAGTGTGCTCAGAACAAAAGACCTGTGTTTCCTACACACACAGACCATATCTAGTTCAACTCTGCTTCGGAAACTGATACAAACCACAGGCCCTCTAACATCCAATCCTTTTCACTGAAGAGCGAGAAACGTGTGAGCTTCGTGAACGATGTAGCTTCGTTTGAGCTCAAAACTGACTGCGTTTACCTGAAACGAAGTCTTGCTTGTAGGAAGACACAGAGCCTGCCATTTAACTCCGTTTCTGAAGAGAAACACACAGCACAGTTCTCATCCATCAAAGACACTCTGCTTTAGAGCAAGAAGCATGCTCTTGCTTTCTAGAGTCTCTAATAAGGCGGGAAACATGAGTGTGCTCAGAACAAAAGAATTGTGCTTCCAACACACAGGTACCATATCTAGTTCAACTCTGCTTCTGAAACTGATACAAACCACTGGCCCTCTATCATCCAATGCCTTTTGTTAAGAGCGAGAAACGTGTGAGCTTTGGGAACGATGTAGCTTCCTTTGAGCACAAAAGTGACTGCGTTTACCTGAAACGAAGTCTTTCTTGTAGGAAGATACAGAGCCTGCCATTTAACTCCGTTTCTGAAGGGAAACACACAGCACAGATCACATCCATGAAAGACACTCTGCTTTAGAGCAAGTAGCAAGCTCTTGCTTTCTAGAGTCTCTAATAAGGCGGGAAACGTGAGTGTGCTCAGAACAAAAGACTGTGCTTCCTACACACAGGGACCATATCTAGTTCAACTCTGTTTCTGAAACTGATACAAACCACAGGCCCTCTTACATCCAATGCTTTTCACTTAAGAGCGAGGAACGTGTGAGCTTCGTGAACGATGTAGCTTCCTTTGAGCTCAAAAGTGACTGCGTTTACCTGAAACGAAGTCTTGCTTGTAGGAAGACACAGAGCCTGCCATTTAACTCCGATTCTGAAGGGAAACACACAGCACAGTTGTCATCCATGAAAGACAATCTGCTTTAGAGCAAGAAGCATTCTCTTGCTTTCTAGAGTCTCTAATAAGGTGGGAAACGTGAGTGTGCTCAGAACAAAAGAACTGTGTTTCCTACACACACAGACCATATCTAGTTCAACTCTGCTTCGGAAACTGATACAAACCACAGGCCCTCTAACATCCAATCCTTTTCACTGAAGATCGAGAAACGTGTGAGCTTCGTGAACGATGTAGCTTCATTTGAGCTCAAACGTGTCTGCGTTTACCTGAAACTAGTCTTGCTTGTAGGAAGCCACAGAGCCTGCCATTTATCTCCATTTCTGAAGGGAAACACAAAGCACAGTTCTCATCCATGAAAGACACTCTGCTTTAGAGCAAGATGCATGCTCTTGCATTCTAGAGTCTCTAATAAGGTGGGAAACGTGAGGGTGCTCAGAACAAAAGAACTGTGTTTCCTACACACACGGACCATATCTAGTTCAACTCTGCTTCTGAAACTGATACAAACCACAGGCCCTCTAACATCAAATGCTTTTCACTTTTGAGCGAGAGACTTGTGAGCTTTGTGAACGATGTAGCTTCCTTTGAGCTCAAAAGTGACTGCGTTTACCTGAAACGAAGTCTTGCATGAGGGAAGACACAGAGCCTGCCATTTAACTCCGTTTCTGAAGGGAAACACACAGCACAGTTCTCATCCATGAAACACACTCTGCGTTAGAGCAAGAAGCATGCTCTTGCTTTCTAGAGTCCCTAATAAGGTGCGAAACGTGAGGGTGCTCAGAACAAAAGAACTGTGTTTCCTACACACACGGACCATATCTAGTTCAATTCTGCTTCTGAAACTGATACAAACCACAGACCATCTAACATCCAATGCCTTTCAGTTAAGAGCGAAAAACGTGTCAGCTTCGTGAACGATGTAGCTTCATTTGAGCTCAAACGTGTCTGCGTTTACCTGAAACAAAGTCTTGCTTGTAGGAAGCCACAGAGCCTGCCATTTAACTCCATTTCTGAAGGGAAACACACAGCACAGTTCTCATCCATGAAAGACACTCTGCTTTAGAGCAAGAAGAAAGCTCTTGCTTTCTAGAGTCTCCAATAAGACTGGAAACGTGAGTGTGCTCAGAACAAAAGAACTGTGCTTCCTACACACACGGACCATATCTAGTTCAACTCTGCTTCGGAAACTGATACAAACCACAGGCCCTCTAACATCCAATGCTTTTCACTTAAGAGCGAGAAACGTGTGAGCTTTGTGAACGATGTAGCTTCCTTTGAGCACAAAAGTGACTGCGTTTACCTGAAACGAAGTCTTTCTTGTAGGAAGATACAGAGCCTGCCATTTAACTCCGTTTCAGAAGGGAAACTCACAGCACAGTTCTCATCCATGAAAGACTCTCTGCTTTAGAGCAAGTAGCAAGCTCTTGCTTTCTAGAGTCTCTAATAAGGCGGGAAACATGAGTGTGCTCAGAACAAAAGACTGTGCTTCCTACACACAGGGACCATATCTAGTTCAACTCTGCTTCTGAAACTGATACAAACCACAGGCCCTCTAACATCCAATGCTTTTCACTTAGGAGCGAGAAACGTGTGAGCTTCGTGACGATGTAGCTTCATTTGAGCTCAAAAGTGACTCGTTTACCTGAAACGAAGTCTTGCATGTAGGAAGACACAGAGCCTGCCATTTAACTCAGTTTCTGAAGGGAAACACACAGCACAGCTCTCATCCATGAAACTCACTCTGCTTTAGACCAAGAAGCATGCTCTTGCATTCAAGAGTCTCTAATAAGGTGGGAAAGATGAGTGTGCTCAGAACAAAAGAACTGTGTTTCCTACACACACAGACCATATCTAGTTCAACTCTGCTTCGGAAACTGATACAAACCACAGGCCCTCTAACATCCAATCCTTTTCACTGAAGAGCGAGAAACGTGTGAGCTTCTTGAACGATGTAGCTTCCTTTGAGCTCAAAAGTGACTGCGTTTACCTGAAACGAAGTCTTGCTTGTAGGAAGACACAGAGCCTGCCATTTAACTCTGTTTTGAAGGGAAACACACAGCACAGTTCTCATCCATGAAACACACATTGCTTTAGAACAAGAAGCATGCTCTTGCTTTCTAGATTCTCTAATAAGGTGGGATACGTGTGTGCTCAGAACAAAAGAACTGTGTTTCCTACACACACGGACCATATCTAGTTCAACTCTGCTTCTGAACCTGCTACAAACCACAGGCCCTCTTACATCCAATGCTTTTCACTTAAGAGCGAGAAACGTGTGAGCTTCGTGAACGATGTAGCTTCCTTTGAGCTCAAAAGTGACTGCATTTACCTGAAACGAAGTCTTGCTTGTAGGAAGACACAGAGCCTGCCATTTAACTCTGATTCTGAAGGGAAACACACAGCACAGTTCTCATCCATGAAAGACAATCTGCTTTAGAGCAAGAAGCATTCTCTTTCCTTCTAGAGTCTCTAATAAGGCGGGAAACGTGAGTGTGCTCAGAACAAAAGACCTGTGTTTCCTACACACACAGACCATATCTAGTTCAACTCTGCTTCGGAAACTGATACAAACCACAGGCCCTCTAACATCCAATCCTTTTCACTGAAGAGCGAGAAACGTGTGAGCTTCGTGAACGATGTAGCTTCGTTTGAGCTCAAAACTGACTGCGTTTACCTGAAACGAAGTCTTTCTTGTAGGAGGACACAGAGCCTGCCATTTAACTCCGTTTCTGAAGGGAAACACACAGCACAGTTCTCATCCATGAAAGACACTCTGCTTTAGAGCAAGTAGCAAGCTCTTGCTTTCTAGAGTCTCTAATAAGACGGGAAACGTGAGTGTGCTCAGAACAAAAGACTGTGCTTCCTACACACAGGGACCATATCTAGTTCAACACTGCTCCTGAAACTGATACAAACCACAGGCCCTCTAACATCCAATGCTTTTCACTTAGGAGCGAGAAACGTGTGAGCTTCATGACGATGTATCTTCATTAGAGCTCAAAAGTGACTGCGTTTACCTGAAACGAAGTCTTGCTTGTAGGAAGACACAGAGCCTGCCATTTAACTCCGTTTCTGAAGGGAAACACACAGCACAGTTCTCATCCATGACACTCACTCTCCTTTAGAGCAAGAAGCATGCTCTTGCATTCCAGAGACTCTAATAAGGTGGGAAAGGTGAGTGTGCTCAGAACAAAAGAACTGTGTTTCCTACACACACAGACCATATCTAGTTCAACTCTGCTTCTGAAACTGATACAAACCACAGGCCCTCTAACATCCAATCCTTTTCACTGAAGAGCGAGAAACGTGTGAGCTTCGTGAATGATGTAGCTTCCTTTGAGCTCAAAAGTGACTGCGTTTACCTGAAACGAAGTCTATCTTGTAGGAAGACACAGAGCCTGCCATTTAACTCTGTTTCTGAAGGGAAACACACAGCACAGATCTCATCCATGAAACACACTCTGCTTTAGAGCAAGAAGCATGCTCTTGCTTTCTAGATTCTCTAATAAGGTGGGATACGTGTGTGCTCAGAACAAAAGAACTGTGTCTCCTACACACGGACCATATCTAGTTCAACTCTGCATCTGAAACTGATACAAACCACAGGCCCTCTAACATCCAATCCTTTTCACTGAAGAGCGAGAAACGTGTGAGCTTCGTGAAAGATGTAGCTTCTTTGGACCTCAAAAGTGACTGCGTTTACCTGAAACGATGTCTTGCTTGTACGAAGACACAGAGCCTGCCATTTAACTCCGTTTCTGAAGGGAAACACACAGCACAGTTCTCATCCATCAAAGACACTCTGCTGTAGAGCAAGAAGCATGCTCTTGCTTTCTAGAGTCTCTAATAAGGCGGGAAACATGAGTGTGCTCAGAACAAAAGAATTGTGCTTCCAACACACAGGTACCATATCTAGTTCAACTCTGCTTCTGAAACTGATACAAACCACTGGCCCTCTAACATCCAATGCCTTTTGTTAAGAGCGAGAAACGTGTGAGCTTCGTGAACGATGTAGTTTCGTTTGAGCTCAAAAGTGACTGCGTTTACCTGAAACTAAGTCTTGCTTGTAGGAAGACACAGAGTCTGCCATTTAACTCCGTTTCTGAAGGGAAAGACACAGCACAGTTCTCATCCATGAAAGACACTCTGCTTTAGAGCAAGAAGAAAGCTCTTGCTTTCTAGAGTCTCCAATAAGACTGGAAACGTGAGTGTGCTCAGAACAAAAGAACTGTGCTTCCTACACACACGGACCATATCTAGTTCAACTCTGCTTCGGAAACTGATACAAACCACAGGCCCTCTAACATCCAATGCTTTTCACTTAAGAGCGAGAAACGTGTGACCTTTGTGAACGATGTAGCTTCCTTTGAGCACAAAAGTGACTGCGTTTACCTGAAACGAAGACTTTCTTGTAGGAAGACACAGAGCCTGCCATTTAACTCCGTTTCTGAAGGGAAACACACAGCACAGTTCTCATCCATGAAAGACACTCTGCTTTAGAGCAAGTAGCAAGCTCTTGCTTTCTAGAGTCTCTAATAAGGCGGGAAAAGTGAGTGTGCTCAGAACAAAAGACTGTGCTTCCTACACACAGGGACCATATCTAGTTCTACTCTGCTTCTGAAACTGATACAAACCACAGGCCCTCTAACATCCAATGCTTTTCACTTAGGAGCGAGAAACGTGTGAGCTTCGTGAGGATGTAGCTTCATTTGAGCTCAAAACTGACTGCGTTTACCTGAAACGAAGTCTTTCTTGTAGGAAGACACAGAGCCTGCCATTTAACTCCGTTTCTGAAGGGAAACACACAGCACAGTTCTCATCCATGAAACTCACTCTGCTTTAGAGCAAGAAGCATGCTCTTGCATTCCTGAGTCTCTAATAAGGTGGGAAAGGTGAGTGTGCTCAGAACCAAAGAACTGTGTTTCCTACACACACAGACCATATCTAGTTCAACTCTGCTTCGGAAACTGATACAAACCACAGGCCCTCTAACATCCAATCCTTTTCACTGAAGAGCGAGAAACGTGTGAGCTTCGTGAACGATGTAGCTTCCTTTGAGCTCAAAAGTGACTGCGTTTACCTGAAACGAAGTCTTGCTTGTAGGAAGACACAGAGCCTGCCATTTAACTCTGTTTTGAAGGGAAACACACAGCACAGTTCTCATCCATGAAACACACATTGCTTTAGAACAAGAAGCATGCTCTTGCTTTCTAGATTCTCTAATAAGGTGGGATACGTGTGTGCTCAGAACAAAAGAACTGTGTTTCCTACACACACGGACCATATCTAGTTCAACTCTGCTTCTGAACCTGCTACAAACCACAGGCCCTCTTACATCCAATGCTTTTCACTTAAGAGCGAGAAACGTGTGAGCTTCGTGAACGATGTAGCTTCCTTTGAGCTCAAAAGTGACTGCATTTACCTGAAACGAAGTCTTGCTTGTAGGAAGACACAGAGCCTGCCATTTAACTCTGATTCTGAAGGGAAACACACAGCACAGTTCTCATCCATGAAAGACAATCTGCTTTAGAGCAAGAAGCATTCTCTTTCCTTCTAGAGTCTCTAATAAGGCGGGAAACGTGAGTGTGCTCAGAACAAAAGACCTGTGTTTCCTACACACACAGACCATATCTAGTTCAACTCTGCTTCGGAAACTGATACAAACCACAGGCCCTCTAACATCCAATCCTTTTCACTGAAGAGCGAGAAACGTGTGAGCTTCGTGAACGATGTAGCTTCGTTTGAGCTCAAAACTGACTGCGTTTACCTGAAACGAAGTCTTTCTTGTAGGAGGACACAGAGCCTGCCATTTAACTCCGTTTCTGAAGGGAAACACACAGCACAGTTCTCATCCATGAAAGACACTCTGCTTTAGAGCAAGTAGCAAGCTCTTGCTTTCTAGAGTCTCTAATAAGACGGGAAACGTGAGTGTGCTCAGAACAAAAGACTGTGCTTCCTACACACAGGGACCATATCTAGTTCAACACTGCTCCTGAAACTGATACAAACCACAGGCCCTCTAACATCCAATGCTTTTCACTTAGGAGCGAGAAACGTGTGAGCTTCATGACGATGTATCTTCATTAGAGCTCAAAAGTGACTGCGTTTACCTGAAACGAAGTCTTGCTTGTAGGAAGACACAGAGCCTGCCATTTAACTCCGTTTCTGAAGGGAAACACACAGCACAGTTCTCATCCATGACACTCACTCTCCTTTAGAGCAAGAAGCATGCTCTTGCATTCCAGAGACTCTAATAAGGTGGGAAAGGTGAGTGTGCTCAGAACAAAAGAACTGTGTTTCCTACACACACAGACCATATCTAGTTCAACTCTGCTTCTGAAACTGATACAAACCACAGGCCCTCTAACATCCAATCCTTTTCACTGAAGAGCGAGAAACGTGTGAGCTTCGTGAATGATGTAGCTTCCTTTGAGCTCAAAAGTGACTGCGTTTACCTGAAACGAAGTCTATCTTGTAGGAAGACACAGAGCCTGCCATTTAACTCTGTTTCTGAAGGGAAACACACAGCACAGATCTCATCCATGAAACACACTCTGCTTTAGAGCAAGAAGCATGCTCTTGCTTTCTAGATTCTCTAATAAGGTGGGATACGTGTGTGCTCAGAACAAAAGAACTGTGTTTCCTACACACACGGACCATATCTAGTTCAACTCTGCATCTGAAACTGATACAAACCACAGGCCCTCTAACATCCAATCCTTTTCACTGAAGAGCGAGAAACGTGTGAGCTTCGTGAAAGATGTAGCTTCTTTGGACCTCAAAAGTGACTGCGTTTACCTGAAACGATGTCTTGCTTGTACGAAGACACAGAGCCTGCCATTTAACTCCGTTTCTGAAGGGAAACACACAGCACAGTTCTCATCCATCAAAGACACTCTGCTGTAGAGCAAGAAGCATGCTCTTGCTTTCTAGAGTCTCTAATAAGGCGGGAAACATGAGTGTGCTCAGAACAAAAGAATTGTGCTTCCAACACACAGGTACCATATCTAGTTCAACTCTGCTTCTGAAACTGATACAAACCACTGGCCCTCTAACATCCAATGCCTTTTGTTAAGAGCGAGAAACGTGTGAGCTTCGTGAACGATGTAGTTTCGTTTGAGCTCAAAAGTGACTGCGTTTACCTGAAACTAAGTCTTGCTTGTAGGAAGACACAGAGTCTGCCATTTAACTCCGTTTCTGAAGGGAAAGACACAGCACAGTTCTCATCCATGAAAGACACTCTGCTTTAGAGCAAGAAGAAAGCTCTTGCTTTCTAGAGTCTCCAATAAGACTGGAAACGTGAGTGTGCTCAGAACAAAAGAACTGTGCTTCCTACACACACGGACCATATCTAGTTCAACTCTGCTTCGGAAACTGATACAAACCACAGGCCCTCTAACATCCAATGCTTTTCACTTAAGAGCGAGAAACGTGTGACCTTTGTGAACGATGTAGCTTCCTTTGAGCACAAAAGTGACTGCGTTTACCTGAAACGAAGACTTTCTTGTAGGAAGACACAGAGCCTGCCATTTAACTCCGTTTCTGAAGGGAAACACACAGCACAGTTCTCATCCATGAAAGACACTCTGCTTTAGAGCAAGTAGCAAGCTCTTGCTTTCTAGAGTCTCTAATAAGGCGGGAAAAGTGAGTGTGCTCAGAACAAAAGACTGTGCTTCCTACACACAGGGACCATATCTAGTTCTACTCTGCTTCTGAAACTGATACAAACCACAGGCCCTCTAACATCCAATGCTTTTCACTTAGGAGCGAGAAACGTGTGAGCTTCGTGAGGATGTAGCTTCATTTGAGCTCAAAACTGACTGCGTTTACCTGAAACGAAGTCTTTCTTGTAGGAAGACACAGAGCCTGCCATTTAACTCCGTTTCTGAAGGGAAACACACAGCACAGTTCTCATCCATGAAACTCACTCTGCTTTAGAGCAAGAAGCATGCTCTTGCATTCCTGAGTCTCTAATAAGGTGGGAAAGGTGAGTGTGCTCAGAACCAAAGAACTGTGTTTCCTACACACACAGACCATATCTAGTTCAACTCTGCTTCGGAAACTGATACAAACCACAGGCCCTCTAACATCCAATCCTTTTCACTGAAGAGCGAGAAACGTGTGAGCTTCGTGAACGATGTAGCTTCCTTTGAGCTCAAAAGTGACTGCGTTTACCTGAAACGAAGTCTTGCTTGTAGGAAGACACAGAGCCTGCCATTTAACTCTGTTTCTGAAGGGAAACACACAGCGAAGTTCTCATCCATGAAAGACACTCTGCTTTAGAGCAAGAAGAAAGCTCTTGCTTTCTAGAGTCTCCAATAAGACTGGAAACGTGAGTGTGCTCAGAACAAAAGAACTGTGCTTCCTACACACACGGACCATATCTAGTTCAACTCTGCTTCGGAAACTGATACAAACCACAGGCCCTCTAACATCCAATGCTTTTCACTTAAGAGCGAGAAACGTGTGAGCTTTGTGAACGATGTAGCTTCCTTTGAGCACAAAAGTGACTGCGTTTACCTGAAACGAAGTCTTTCTTGTAGGAAGATACAGAGCCTGCCATTTAACTCCGTTTCAGAAGGGAAACTCACAGCACAGTTCTCATCCATGAAAGACTCTCTGCTTTAGAGCAAGTAGCAAGCTCTTGCTTTCTAGAGTCTCTAATAAGGCGGGAAACATGAGTGTGCTCAGAACAAAAGACTGTGCTTCCTACACACAGGGACCATATCTAGTTCAACTCTGCTTCTGAAACTGATACAAACCACAGGCCCTCTAACATCCAATGCTTTTCACTTAGGAGCGAGAAACGTGTGAGCTTCGTGACGATGTAGCTTCATTTGAGCTCAAAAGTGACTTCGTTTACCTGAAACGAAGTCTTGCATGTAGGAAGACACAGAGCCTGCCATTTAACTCAGTTTCTGAAGGGAAACACACAGCACAGCTCTCATCCATGAAACTCACTCTGCTTTAGACCAAGAAGCATGCTCTTGCATTCAAGAGTCTCTAATAAGGTGGGAAAGATGAGTGTGCTCAGAACAAAAGAACTGTGTTTCCTACACACACAGACCATATCTAGTTCAACTCTGCTTCGGAAACTGATACAAACCACAGGCCCTCTAACATCCAATCCTTTTCACTGAAGAGCGAGAAACGTGTGAGCTTCTTGAACGATGTAGCTTCCTTTGAGCTCAAAAGTGACTGCGTTTACCTGAAACGAAGTCTTGCTTGTAGGAAGACACAGAGCCTGCCATTTAACTCTGTTTTGAAGGGAAACACACAGCACAGTTCTCATCCATGAAACACACATTGCTTTAGAACAAGAAGCATGCTCTTGCTTTCTAGATTCTCTAATAAGGTGGGATACGTGTGTGCTCAGAACAAAAGAACTGTGTTTCCTACACACACGGACCATATCTAGTTCAACTCTGCTTCTGAACCTGCTACAAACCACAGGCCCTCTTACATCCAATGCTTTTCACTTAAGAGCGAGAAACGTGTGAGCTTCGTGAACGATGTAGCTTCCTTTGAGCTCAAAAGTGACTGCATTTACCTGAAACGAAGTCTTGCTTGTAGGAAGACACAGAGCCTGCCATTTAACTCTGATTCTGAAGGGAAACACACAGCACAGTTCTCATCCATGAAAGACAATCTGCTTTAGAGCAAGAAGCATTCTCTTTCCTT
The DNA here is from genome assembly GCA_949786385.1 of Onychomys leucogaster. NCBI lineage: Eukaryota > Metazoa > Chordata > Mammalia > Rodentia > Cricetidae > Onychomys > Onychomys leucogaster. The sequence goes on along the minus strand of CATKUP010000092.1, from coordinate 1,837,910 downwards.
CTAGAGTCTCTAATAAGGCGGGAAACGTGAGTGTGCTCAGAACAAAAGACCTGTGTTTCCTACACACACAGACCATATCTAGTTCAACTCTGCTTCGGAAACTGATACAAACCACAGGCCCTCTAACATCCAATCCTTTTCACTGAAGAGCGAGAAACGTGTGAGCTTCGTGAACGATGTAGCTTCGTTTGAGCTCAAAACTGACTGCGTTTACCTGAAACGAAGTCTTTCTTGTAGGAGGACACAGAGCCTGCCATTTAACTCCGTTTCTGAAGGGAAACACACAGCACAGTTCTCATCCATGAAAGACACTCTGCTTTAGAGCAAGTAGCAAGCTCTTGCTTTCTAGAGTCTCTAATAAGACGGGAAACGTGAGTGTGCTCAGAACAAAAGACTGTGCTTCCTACACACAGGGACCATATCTAGTTCAACACTGCTCCTGAAACTGATACAAACCACAGGCCCTCTAACATCCAATGCTTTTCACTTAGGAGCGAGAAACGTGTGAGCTTCATGACGATGTATCTTCATTAGAGCTCAAAAGTGACTGCGTTTACCTGAAACGAAGTCTTGCTTGTAGGAAGACACAGAGCCTGCCATTTAACTCCGTTTCTGAAGGGAAACACACAGCACAGTTCTCATCCATGACACTCACTCTCCTTTAGAGCAAGAAGCATGCTCTTGCATTCCAGAGACTCTAATAAGGTGGGAAAGGTGAGTGTGCTCAGAACAAAAGAACTGTGTTTCCTACACACACAGACCATATCTAGTTCAACTCTGCTTCTGAAACTGATACAAACCACAGGCCCTCTAACATCCAATCCTTTTCACTGAAGAGCGAGAAACGTGTGAGCTTCGTGAATGATGTAGCTTCCTTTGAGCTCAAAAGTGACTGCGTTTACCTGAAACGAAGTCTATCTTGTAGGAAGACACAGAGCCTGCCATTTAACTCTGTTTCTGAAGGGAAACACACAGCACAGATCTCATCCATGAAACACACTCTGCTTTAGAGCAAGAAGCATGCTCTTGCTTTCTAGATTCTCTAATAAGGTGGGATACGTGTGTGCTCAGAACAAAAGAACTGTGTTTCCTACACACACGGACCATATCTAGTTCAACTCTGCATCTGAAACTGATACAAACCACAGGCCCTCTAACATCCAATCCTTTTCACTGAAGAGCGAGAAACGTGTGAGCTTCGTGAAAGATGTAGCTTCTTTGGACCTCAAAAGTGACTGCGTTTACCTGAAACGATGTCTTGCTTGTACGAAGACACAGAGCCTGCCATTTAACTCCGTTTCTGAAGGGAAACACACAGCACAGTTCTCATCCATCAAAGACACTCTGCTGTAGAGCAAGAAGCATGCTCTTGCTTTCTAGAGTCTCTAATAAGGCGGGAAACATGAGTGTGCTCAGAACAAAAGAATTGTGCTTCCAACACACAGGTACCATATCTAGTTCAACTCTGCTTCTGAAACTGATACAAACCACTGGCCCTCTAACATCCAATGCCTTTTGTTAAGAGCGAGAAACGTGTGAGCTTCGTGAACGATGTAGTTTCGTTTGAGCTCAAAAGTGACTGCGTTTACCTGAAACTAAGTCTTGCTTGTAGGAAGACACAGAGTCTGCCATTTAACTCCGTTTCTGAAGGGAAAGACACAGCACAGTTCTCATCCATGAAAGACACTCTGCTTTAGAGCAAGAAGAAAGCTCTTGCTTTCTAGAGTCTCCAATAAGACTGGAAACGTGAGTGTGCTCAGAACAAAAGAACTGTGCTTCCTACACACACGGACCATATCTAGTTCAACTCTGCTTCGGAAACTGATACAAACCACAGGCCCTCTAACATCCAATGCTTTTCACTTAAGAGCGAGAAACGTGTGACCTTTGTGAACGATGTAGCTTCCTTTGAGCACAAAAGTGACTGCGTTTACCTGAAACGAAGACTTTCTTGTAGGAAGACACAGAGCCTGCCATTTAACTCCGTTTCTGAAGGGAAACACACAGCACAGTTCTCATCCATGAAAGACACTCTGCTTTAGAGCAAGTAGCAAGCTCTTGCTTTCTAGAGTCTCTAATAAGGCGGGAAAAGTGAGTGTGCTCAGAACAAAAGACTGTGCTTCCTACACACAGGGACCATATCTAGTTCTACTCTGCTTCTGAAACTGATACAAACCACAGGCCCTCTAACATCCAATGCTTTTCACTTAGGAGCGAGAAACGTGTGAGCTTCGTGAGGATGTAGCTTCATTTGAGCTCAAAACTGACTGCGTTTACCTGAAACGAAGTCTTTCTTGTAGGAAGACACAGAGCCTGCCATTTAACTCCGTTTCTGAAGGGAAACACACAGCACAGTTCTCATCCATGAAACTCACTCTGCTTTAGAGCAAGAAGCATGCTCTTGCATTCCTGAGTCTCTAATAAGGTGGGAAAGGTGAGTGTGCTCAGAACCAAAGAACTGTGTTTCCTACACACACAGACCATATCTAGTTCAACTCTGCTTCGGAAACTGATACAAACCACAGGCCCTCTAACATCCAATCCTTTTCACTGAAGAGCGAGAAACGTGTGAGCTTCGTGAACGATGTAGCTTCGTTTGAGCTCAAAACTGACTGCGTTTACCTGAAACGAAGTCTTTCTTGTAGGAAGACACAGAGCCTGCCATTTAACTCCGTTTCTGAAGGGAAACACACAGCACAGTTCTCATCCATGAAAGACACTCTGCTTTAGAGCAAGTAGCAAGCTCTTGCTTTCTAGAGTCTCTAATAAGACGGGAAACGTGAGCGTGCTCAGAACAAAAGACTGTGCTTCCTACACACAGGGACCATATCTAGTTCAACACTGCTCCTGAAACTGATACAAACCACAGGCCCTCTAACATCAAATGCTTTTCACTTTTGAGCGAGAGACTTGTGAGCTTTGTGAACGATGTAGCTTCCTTTTAGCTCAAAAGTGACTGCGTTTACCTGAAACGAAGTCTTGCTTGAAGGAAGACACAGAGCCTGCCATTTAACTCCGTTTCTGAAGCGAAACACACAGCACAGTTCTCATCCATGAAACACACTCTGCGTTAGAGCAAGAAGCATGCTCTTGCTTTCTAGAGTCTCTAATAAGGTGCGAAACGTGAGGGTGCTCAGAACAAAAGAACTGTGCTTCCTACACACACGGACCATATCTAGTTCAATTCTGCTTCTGAAACTGATACAAACCACAGACCCTCTAACATCCAATGCCTTTCAGTTAAGAGCGAAAAACGTGTCAGCTTCGTGAACGATGTAGCTTCATTTGAGCTCAAAAGTGACTGCGTTTACCTGAAATGAAGTCTTGCGTGTAGGAAGACACAGAGCCTGCCATTTAACTCAGTTTCTGAAGGGAAACACACAGCACAGTTCTCATCCATGAAACTCACTCTGCTTTAGACCAAGAAGCATGGTCTTGCATTCCAGAGTCTCTAATAAGGTGGGAAACGTGAGGGTGCTCAGAACAAAAGAACTGTGTTTCCTACACACACAGACCATATCTAGTTCAACTCTGCTTCGAAAACTGATACAAACCACAGGCCCTCTAACATCGAATCCTTTTCACTGAAGAGCGAGAAACGTGTGAGCTTCGTGAACGATGTAGCTTCCTTTGAGCTCTAAAGTGACTGCGTTTACCTGAAACGAAGTCTTGCTTGTAGGAAGACACAGAGCCTGCCATTTAACTCTGTTTCTGAAGGGAAACACACAGCACAGTTCTCATCCATGAAACACACTATGCTTTAGAACAAGAAGCATGCTCTTGCTTTCTAGATTCTCTAATAAGGTGGGATACGTGTGTGCTCAGAACAAAAGAACTGTGTTTCCTACACACGGACCATACCTAGTTCAACTCTGCTTCTGAAACTGATACAAACCACAGGCCCTCTAACATCCAATCCTTTTCACTGAAGAGCGAGAAACGTGTGAGCTTCGTGAAAGATGTAGCTTCTTTGGGCCTCAAAAGTGACTGCGTTTACCTGAAACGAAGTCTTGCTTGTACGAAGACACAGAGCCTGCCATTTAACTCCGTTTCTGAAGGGAAACACACAGCACAGTTCTCATCCATGAAAGACACTCTGCTTTAGAGCAAGAAGCAAGCTCTTGCTTTCTAGAGTCTCTAATAAGGCGGGAAACGTGAGAGTGCTCAGAACAAAAGAACTGTGTTTCCTACACACACGGACCATATCTAGTTCAACTCTGCTTCTGAACCTGCTACAAACCACAGGCCCTCTTACATCCAATGCTTTTCACTTAAGAGCGAGAAACGTGTGAGCTTCGTGAACGATGTAGCTTCCTTTGAGCTCAAAAGTGACTGCGTTTACCTGAAACGAAGTCTTTCTTGTAGGAAGACACAGAGCCTCCCATTTTACTCCGTTTCTGAAGGGAAACACACAGCACAGTTCTCATCCATGAAAGACACTCTGCTTTAGAGCAAGTAGCAAGCTCTTGCTTTCTAGAGTCTCTAATAAGACGGGAAACGTGAGTCTGCTCAGAACAAAAGACTGTGCTTCCTACACACAGGGACCATATCTAGTTCAACACTGCTCCTGAAACTGATACAAACCACGGGCCCTCTAACATCCAATTCTTTTCACTTAGGAGCGAGAAACGTGTGAGCTTCATGACGATGTAGCTTCATTTGAGCTCTAAAGTGACTGCGTTTAGCTGAAACGAAGTCTTGCTTGTAGGAAGACACAGAGCCTGCCATTTAACTCCGTTTCTGAAGGGAAACACACAGCACAGTTCTCATCCATGAAACTCACTCTGCTTTAGAGCAAGAAGCATGCTCTTGCATTCCAGAGTCTCTAATAAGGTGGGAAAGGTGAGTGTGCTCAGAACAAAAGAACTGTGTTTCCTACACACACAGACCATATCTAGTTCAACTCTGCTTCAGAAACTGATACAAACCACAGGCCCTCTAACATCCAATCCTTTTCACTGAAGAGCGAGAAACGTGTGAGCTTTGTGAAAGATGTAGCTTCTTTGGACCTCAAAAGTGACTGCGTTTACCTGAAACGATGTCTTGCTTGTACGAAGACACAGAGCCTGCCATTTAACTCCGTTTCTGAAGGGAAACACACAGCACAGTTCTCATCCATCAAAGACACTCTGCTTTAGAGGAAGAAGCATGCTCTTGCTTTCTAGAGTCTCTAATAAGGCGGGAAACATGAGTGTGCTCAGAACAAAAGAATTGTGCTTCCACCACACATGTACCATATCTAGTTCAACTCTGCTTCTGAAACTGATACAAACCACTGGCCCTCTAACATCCAATGCCTTTTGTTAAGAGCGAGAAACGTGTGAGCTTCGTGAATGATGTAGCTTCGTTTGAGCTCAAAAGTGACTGCGTTTACCTGAAACTAAGTCTTGCTTGTAGGAAGACAGAGAGTCTGCCATTTAACTCCGTTTATGAAGGGAAACACACAGAGCAGTTCTCATCCATGAAAGACACTCTGCTTTAGAGCAAGAAGAAAGCTCTTGCTTTCTAGAGTCTCCAATAAGACTGGAAACGTGAGTGTGCTCAGAACAAAAGAACTGTGCTTCCTACACACACGGACCATATCTAGTTCAACTCTGCTTCGGAAACTGATACAAACCACAGGCCCTCTAACATCCAATGCTTTTCACTTAAGAGCGAGAAACGTGTGAGCTTTGTGAACGATGTAGCTTCCTTTGAGCACAAAAGTGACTGCGTTTACCTCAAACTAAGTCTTGCTGGTAGGAAGACACACAGCCTGCCATTTAACTCCGATTCTGAAGGGAAACACACAGCACAGTTCTCATCCATGAAAGACAATCTGCTTTATAGCAAGTAGCAAGCTCTTGCTTTCTAGAGTCTCTAATAAGACGGGAAATGTGAGTGTGCTCAGAACAAAAGACTGTGCTTCCTACACACAGGGACCATATCTAGTTCAACACTGCTCCTGAAACTGATACAAACCACAGGCCCTCTAACATCCAATGCTTTTCACTTAGGAGCGAGAAACGTGTGAGCTTCGTGACAATGTAGCTTCATTTGAGCTCAAAAGTGACTGCGTTTACCTGAAACGAAGTCTTGCTTGTAGGAAGACACAGAGCCTGCCATTTAACTCCGTTTCTGAAGGGAAACACACAGCACAGTTCTCATCCATGAAACTCACTCTGCTTTAGACCAAGAAGCATGCTCTTGCATTCCAGAGTCTCTAATAAGGTAGGAAAGGTGAGTGTGCTCAGAACAAAAGAACTGTGTTTCCTACACACACAGACCATATCTAGTTCAACTCTGCTTCGGAAACTGATACAAACCACAGGCCCTCTAACATCCAATGCTTTTCACTGAAGAGCGAGAAACGTGTGAGCTTCGTGAACGATGTAGCTTCGTTTGAGCTCAAAAGTGACTGCGTTTGCCTGAAACTAAGTCTTGCTTGTAGGAAGACACAGAGTCTGCCATTTAACTCCGTTTCTGAAGGGAAACACACAGCACAGTTCTCATCCATGAAACTCACTCTGCTTTAGAGCAAGAAGCATGCTCTTGCATTCCAGAGTCTCTAATAAGGTGGGAAAGGTGAGTGTGCTCAGAAAAAAAGAACTGTGTTTCCTACACACACAGACCATATCTAGTTCAACTCTGCTTCGGAAACTGATACAAACCACAGGCCCTCTAACATCCAATGCTTTTCACTGAAGAGCGAGAAACGTGTGAGCTTCGTGAACGATGTAGCTTCCTATGAGCTCAAAAGTGACTGCGTTTACCTGAAACGAAGTCTTGCTTGTAGGAAGACACAGAGCCTGCCATTTAACTCTGTTTCTGAAGGGAAACACACAGCGAAGTTCTCATCCATGAAACACACTCTGATTTAGAACAAGAAGCATGCTCTTGCATTCTAGATTCTCTAATAAGGTGGGATACGTGTGTGCTCAGAACAAAAGAACTGTGTTTCCAACACACACGGACCATATCTAGTTCAACTCTGCTTCTGAAACTGATACAAACCACAGGCCCTCTTACATCCAATGCTTTTCACTTAAGAGTGAGAAACGTGTGAGCTTCGTGAACGATGTAGCTTCCTTTGAGCTCAAAAGTGACTGCGTTTACCTGAAACGAAGTCTTGCTTGTAGGAAGACACAGAGCCTGCCATTTAACTCCGATTCTGAAGGGAAACACACAGCACAGTTCTCATCCATGAAAGACAATCTGCTTTAGAGCAAGAAGCATTCTCTTTCTTTCTAGAGTCTCTAATAAGGTAGGAAACGTGAGTGTGCTCAGAACAAAAGACCTGTGTTTCCTACACACACAGACCATATCTAGTTCAACTCTGCTTCGGAAACTGATACAAACCACAGGCCCTCTAACATCCAATCCTTTTCACTGAAGAGCGAGAAACGTGTGAGCTTCGTGAACAATGTAGCTTCTTTTGAGCTCAAAACTGACTGCGTTTACCTGAAACGAAGTCTTTCTTGTAGGAAGACACAGAACCTTCCATTTAACTCCGTTTCTGAAGGGAAACACACAGCACAGTTCTCATCCATGAAAGACACTCTGCTTTAGAGCAAGTAGCAAGCTCTTGCTTTCTAGAGTCTCTAATAAGACGGGAAACATGAGTGTGCTCAGAACAAAAGACTGTGCTTCCTACACACAGGGACGATATCTAGTTCAACACTGCTCCTGAAACTGATACAAACCACAGGCCCTCTAACATCCAATGCTTTTCACTTAGGAGCGAGAAACGTGTGAGCTTCGTGACGATGTAGCTTCATTTGAGCTCAAAAGTGACTGCGTTTACCTGAAACGAAGTCTTGCTTGTAGGAAGACACAGAGCCTGCCATTTAACTCCGTTTCTGAAGGGAAACACACAGCACAGTTCTCATCCATGAAACTCACTCTGCTTTAGAGCAAGAAGCATGCTCTTGCATTCCAGAGTCTCTAATAAGTTCGGAAAGGTGAGTGTGCTCAGAACAAAAGAACTGTGTTTCCTACACACACAGACCATATCTAGTTCAACTCTGCTTCAGAAACTGATACAAACCACAGGCCCTCTAACATCCAATCCTTTTCACTGAAGAGCGAGAAACGTGTGAGCTTCATGAACGATGTAGCTTCCTTTGAGCTCAAAAGTGACTGCGTTTACCTGAAACGAAGTCTTGCTTGTAGGAAGACACAGAGCCTGCCATTTAACTCTGTTTCTGAAGGGAAACACACAGCACAGTTCTCATCCATGAAACACACTCTGCTTTAGAGCAAGAAGCATGCTCTTGCTTTCTAGATTCTCTAATAAGGTGGGATACGTGTGTGCTCAGAACAAAAGAACTGTGTTTCCTACACACACGGACCATATCTAGTTCAACTCTGCATCTGAAACTGATAGAAACCACAGGCCCTCTAACATCCAACCCTTTTCACTGAAGAGCGAGAAACGTGTGAGCTTCGTGAAAGATGTAGCTTCTTTGGACCTCAAAAGTGACTGCGTTTACCTGAAACGATGTCTTGCTTGTACGAAGACACAGAGCAGGCCATTTAACTCCGTTTCTGAAGGGAAACACACAGCACAGTTCTCATCCATCAAAGACACTCTGCTTTAGAGGAAGAAGCATGCTCTTGCTTTCTAGAGTCTCTAATAAGGCAGGAAACATGAGTGTGCTCAGAACAAAAGAATTGTGCTTCCACCACACATGTACCATATCTAGTTCAACTCTGCTTCTGAAACTGATACAAACCACTGGCCCTCTACCATCCAATGCCTTTTGTTAAGAGCAAGAAACGTGTGAGCTTCGTGAACGATGTAGCTTCGTTTGAGCTCAAAAGTGACTGCGTTTACCTGAAACTAAGTCTTGCTTGTAGGAAGACACAGAGTCTGCCATTTAACTCCGTTTCTGAAGGGAAACACACAGCACAGTTCTCATCCATGAAAGACACTCTGCTTTAGAGCAAGAAGAAAGCTCTTGCTTTCTAGAGTCTCCAATAAGACTGGAAACGTGAGTGTGCTCAGAACAAAAGAACTGTGCTTCCTACACACACGGACCATATCTAGTTCAACTCTGCTTCGGAAACTGATACAAACCACAGGCCCTCTAACATCCAATGCTTTTCACTTAGGAGCGAGAAACGTGTGAGCTTCGTGACGATGTAGCTTCATTTGAGCTCAAAAGTGACTGCGTTTACCTGAAACGAAGTCTTGCTTGTAGCAAGACACAGAGCCTGCCATTTAACTCCGTTTCTGAAGGGAAACACACAGCACAGTTCTCATCCATGAAACTCACTCTTCTTTAGAGCAAGAAGCATGCTCTTGCATTCCAGAGTCTCTAATAAGGTGGGAAAGGTGAGTGTGCTCAGAACAAAAGAACTGTGTTTCCTACACACACAGACCATATCTAGTTCAACTCTGCTTCAGAAACTGATACAAACCACAGGCCCTCTAACATCCAATCCTTTTTACTGAAGAGCGAGAAACGTGTGAGCTTCGTGAACGATGTAGCTTCCTTTGAGCTCAAAAGTGACTGCGTTTACCTGAAACGAAGTCTTGCTTGTAGGAAGACACAGAGCCTGCCATTTAACTCCGATTCTGAAGGGAAACACACAGCACAGTTCTCATCCATGAAAGACAATCTGCTTTAGAGCAAGAAGCATTCTCTTTCTTTCTAGAGTCTCTAATAAGGTAGGAAACGTGAGTGTGCTCAGAACAAAAGACCTGTGTTTCCTACACACACAGACCATATCTAGTTCAACTCTGCTTCAGAAACTGATACAAACCACAGGCCCTCTAACATCCAATCCTTTTCACTGAAGAGCGAGAAACGTGTGAGCTTCGTGAACAATGTAGCTTCGTTTGACCTCAAAATGGACTGCGTTTACCTGAAACGAAGTCTTTCTTGTAGGAAGACACAGAGCCTGCCATTTAACTCCGTTTCTGAAGGGAAACACACAGCACAGTTCTCATCCATGAAAGACACTCTGCTTTAGAGCAAGTAGCAAGCTCTTGCTTTCTAGAGTCTCTAATAAGACGGGAAACGTGAGTGTGCTCAGAACAAAAGACTGTGCTTCCTACACACAGGGACCATATCTAGTTCAACACTGCTCCTGAAACTGATACAAACCACAGGCCCTCTAACATCCAATGCTTTTCACTTAGGAGCGAGAAACGTGTGAGCTTCGTGACGATGTAGCTTCATTTGAGCTCAAAAGTGACTGCGTTTACCTGAAACGAAGTCTTGCTTGTAGGAAGACACAGAGCCTGCCATTTAACTCCGTTTCTGAAGGGAAACACACAGCACAGTTCTCATCCATGAAACTCACTCTGCTTTAGAGCAAGAAGCATGCTCTTGCATTCCAGAGTCTCTAATAAGGTGGAAAAGGTGAGTGTGCTCAGAACAAAAGAACTGTGTTTCCTACACACACAGACCATATCTAGTTCAACTCTGCTTCAGAAACTGATACAAACCACAGGCCCTCTAACATCCAATCCTTTTCACTGAAGAGCGAGAAACGTGTGAGCTTCGTGAACAATGTAGCTTCCTTTGAGCTCAAAAGTGACTGCGTTTACCTGAAACGAAGTCTTGCTTGTAGGAAGACACAGAGCCTGCCATTTAACTCTGTTTCTGAAGGGAAACCCACAGCACAGTTCTCATCCATGAAACACACTCTGCTTTAGAGCAAGAAGCATGTTCTTGCTTTCTAGATTCTCTAATAAGGTGGGATACATGTGTGCTCAGAAAAAAAGAACTGTATTTCCTACACACACGGATCATATCTAGTTCAACTCTACATCTGAAACTGATACAAACCACAGGCCCTCTAACATCCAATCCTTTTCACTGAAGAGCGAGAAACGTGTGAGCTTCGTGAAAGATGTAGCTTCTTTGGACCTCAAAAGTGACTGTGTTTACCTGAAACGATGTCTTGCTTGTACGTAGACACAGAGCCTGCCATTTAACTCCGTTTCTGAAGGGAAACACACAGCACAGTTCTCATCCATGAAAGACACTCTGCTTTAGAGCAAGTAGCAAGCTCTTGCTTTCTAGAGTCTCTAATAAGGTGGGAAACGTGAGTGTGCTCAGAACAAAAGACTGTGCTTCCTACACACAGGTACCATATCTAGTTCAACTCTGCTTCTGAAACTGATACAAACCACTGGCCCTCTAACATCCAATGCCTTTTGTTAAGAGCGAGAAACGTGTGAGCTTCGTGAACGATGTAGCTTCGTTTGAGCTCAAAAGTGACTGCGTTTACCTGAAACTAAGTCTTGCTTGTAGGAAGACACAGAGTCTGCCATTTAACTCCATTTCTGAAGGGAAACACACAGCACAGTTCTCATCCATGAAAGACACTCTGCTTTAGAGCAAGAAGAAAGCTCTTGCTTCCTAGAGTCTCCAATAAGACTGGAAACGTGAGTTTGCTCAGAACAAAAGAACTGTGCTTCCTACACACACGGACCATATCTAGTTCAACTCTGCTTCGGAAACTGATACAAACCACAGGCCCTCTAACATCCAATCCTTTTCACTGAAGAGCGAGAAACGTGTGAGCTTCGTGAACGATGTAGCTTCGTTTGAGCTCAAAACTGACTGCGTTTACCTGAATCGAAGTCTTTCTTGTAGGAAGACACAGAGCCTGCCATTTAACTCCGTTTCTGAAGGGAAACACACAGCACAGTTCTCATCCATGAAAGACACTCTGCTTTAGAGCAAGTAGCAAGCTCTTGCTTTCTAGAGTCACTAAAAAGACGGGAAACGTGAGTGTGCTCAGAACAAAAGACTGTGCTTCCTACACACAGGGACCATATCTAGTTCAACACTGCTCCTGAAACTGATACAAACCACAGCCCCTCTAACATCCAATGCTTTTCACTTAGGAGCGAGAAACGTGTGAGCTTCGTGACGATGTAGCTTCATTTGAGCTCAAAAGTGACTGCGTTTACCTGAAACGAAGTCTTGCTTGTAGGAAGACACAGAGCCTGCCATTTAACTCCGTTTCTGAAGGGAAACACACAGCACAGTTCTCATCCATGAAACTCACTCTGCTTTAGAGTAAGAAGCATGCTCTTGCATTCCAGAGTCTCTAATAAGTTGGGAAAGGTGAGTGTGCTCAGAACAAAAGAACTGTGTTTCCTACACACACAGACCATATCTAGTTCAACTCTGCTTCAGAAACTGATACAAACCACAGGCCCTCTAACATCCAATCCTTTTCACTGAAGAGCGAGAAACGTGTGAGCTTCATGAACGATGTAGCTTCCTTTGAGCTCAAAAGTGACTGCGTTTACCTGAAACGAAGTCTTGCTTGTAGGAAGACACAGAGCCTGCCATTTAACTCTGTTTCTGAAGGGAAACACACAGCACAGTTCTCATCCATGAAACACACTCTGCTTTAGAGCAAGAAGCATGCTCTTGCTTTCTAGATTCTCTAATAAGGTGGGATACGTGTGTGCTCAGAACAAAAGAACTGTGTTTCCTACACACACGGACCATATCTAGTTCAACTCTGCATCTGAAACTGATACAAACCACAGGCCCTCTAACATCCAACCCTTTTCACTGAAGAGCGAGAAACGTGTGAGCTTCGTGAAAGATGTAGCTTCTTTGGACCTCAAAAGTGACTGCGTTTACCTGAAACGATGTCTTGCTTGTACGAAGACACAGAGCAGGCCATTTAACTCCGTTTCTGAAGGGAAACACACAGCACAGTTCTCATCCATCAAAGACACTCTGCTTTAGAGGAAGAAGCATGCTCTTGCTTTCTAGAGTCTCTAATAAGGCAGGAAACATGAGTGTGCTCAGAACAAAAGAATTGTGCTTCCACCACACATGTACCATATCTAGTTCAACTCTGCTTCTGAAACTGATACAAACCACTGGCCCTCTAACATCCAATGCCTTTTGTTAAGAGCAAGAAACGTGTGAGCTTCGTGAACGATGTAGCTTCGTTTGAGCTCAAAAGTGACTGCGTTTACCTGAAACTAAGTCTTGCTTGTAGGAAGACACAGAGCCTGCCATTTAACTCTGTTTCTGAAGGGAAACACACAGCACAGTTCTCATCCATGAAAGACAATCTGCTTTAGAGCAAGAAGCATTCCCTTTCTTTCTAGAGTCTCTAATAAGGTAGGAAACGTGAGTGTGCTCAGAACAAAAGACCTGTGTTTCCTACACACACAGACCATATCTACTTCAACTCTGCTTCGGAAACTGATACAAACCACAGGCCCTCTAACATCCAATCCTTTTCACTGAAGAGCGAGAAACGTGTGAGCTTCGTGAACAATGTAGCTTCCTTTGACCTCAAAACTGACTGCGTTTACCTGAAACGAAGTTTTTCTTGTAGGAAGACACAGAGCCTGCCATTTAACTCCGTTTCTGAAGGGAAACACACAGCACAGTTCTCATCCATGAAAGACACTCTGCTTTAGAGCAAGTAGCAAGCTCTTGCTTTCTAGAGTCTCTAATAAGACGGGAAACGTGAGTGTGCTCAGAACAAAAGACTGTGCTTCCTACACACAGGGACCATATCTAGTTCAACACTGCTCCTGAAACTGATACAAACCACAGGCCCTCTAACATCCAATGCTTTTCACTTAGGAGCGAGAAACGTGTGAGCTTCGTGATGATGTAGCTTCATTTGAGCTCAAAAGTGACTGTGTTTACCTGAAACGAAGTCTTGCTTGTAGGAAGACACAGAGCCTGCCATTTAACTCCGTTTCTGAAGGGAAACACACAGCACAGTTCTCATCCATGAAACTCACTCTGCTTTAGAGCAAGAAGCATGCTCTTGCATTCCAGAGTCTCTAATAAGGTGGAAAAGGTGAGTGTGCTCAGAACAAAAGAACTGTGTTTCCTACACACACAGACCATATCTAGTTCAACTCTGCTTCAGAAACTGATACAAACCACAGGCCCTCTAACATCCAATGCTTTTCACTGAAGAGCGAGAAACGTGTGAGCTTCGTGAACAATGTAGCTTCGTTTGAGCTCAAAAGTGACTGCGTTTACCTGAAACGAAGTCTTGCTTGTAGGAAGACACAGAGCCTGCCATTTAACTCCGTTTCTGAAGGGAAACACACAGCACAGTTCTCATCCATGAAACTCACTCTGCTTTAGAGCAAGAAGCATGCTCTTGCATTCCAGAGTCTCTAATAAGGTGGGAAAAGTGAGTGTGCTCAGAACAAAAGAACTGTGTTTCCTACACACACAGACCATATCTAGTTCAACTCTGCTTCGGAAACTGATACAAACCACAGGCCCTCTAACATCCAATGCTTTTCACTGAAGAGCGAGAAACGTGTGAGCTTCGTGAACGATGTAGCTTCGTTTGAGCTCAAAAGTGACTGCGTTTACCTGAAACTAAGTCTTGCTTGTAGGAAGACACAGAGCCTGCCATTTAACTCCGTTTCTGAAGGGAAACACACAGCACAGTTCTCATCCATGAAAGACAATCTGCTTTAGAGCAAGAAGCATTCCCTTTCTTTCTAGAGTCTCTAATAAGGTAGGAAACGTGAGTGTGCTCAGAACAAAAGACCTGTGTTTCCTACACACACAGACCATATCTACTTCAACTCTGCTTCGGAAACTGATACAAACCACAGGCCCTCTAACATCCAATCCTTTTCACTGAAGAGCGAGAAACGTGTGAGCTTCGTGAACAATGTAGCTTCCTTTGACCTCAAAACTGACTGCGTTTACCTGAAACGAAGTCTTTCTTGTAGGAAGACACAGAGCCTGCCATTTAACTCCGTTTCTGAAGGGAAACACACAGCACAGTTCTCATCCATGAAAGACACTCTGCTTTAGAGCAAGTAGCAAGCTCTTGCTTTCTAGAGTCTCTAATAAGACGGGAAACGTGAGTGTGCTCAGAACAAAAGACTGTGCTTCCTACACACAGGGACCATATCTAGTTCAACACTGCTCCTGAAACTGATACAAACCACAGGCCCTCTAACATCCAATGCTTTTCACTTAGGAGCGAGAAACGTGTGAGCTTCGTGATGATGTAGCTTCATTTGAGCTCAAAAGTGACTGTGTTTACCTGAAACGAAGTCTTGCTTGTAGGAAGACACAGAGCCTGCCATTTAACTCCGTTTCTGAAGGGAAACACACAGCACAGTTCTCATCCATGAAACTCACTCTGCTTTAGAGCAAGAAGCATGCTCTTGCATTCCAGAGTCTCTAATAAGGTGGAAAAGGTGAGTGTGCTCAGAACAAAAGAACTGTGTTTCCTACACACACAGACCATATCTAGTTCAACTCTGCTTCAGAAACTGATACAAACCACAGGCCCTCTAACATCCAATGCTTTTCACTGAAGAGCGAGAAACGTGTGAGCTTCGTGAACAATGTAGCTTCGTTTGAGCTCAAAAGTGACTGCGTTTACCTGAAACGAAGTCTTGCTTGTAGGAAGACACAGAGCCTGCCATTTAACTCCGTTTCTGAAGGGAAACACACAGCACAGTTCTCATCCATGAAACTCACTCTGCTTTAGAGCAAGAAGCATGCTCTTGCATTCCAGAGTCTCTAATAAGGTGGGAAAAGTGAGTGTGCTCAGAACAAAAGAACTGTGTTTCCTACACACACAGACCATATCTAGTTCAACTCTGCTTCGGAAACTGATACAAACCACAGGCCCTCTAACATCCAATGCTTTTCACTGAAGAGCGAGAAACGTGTGAGCTTCGTGAACGATGTAGCTTCCGTTGAGCTCAAAAGTGACTGCGTTTACCTGAAACGAAGTCTTGCTTGTAGGAAGACACAGAGCCTGCCATTTAACTCTGTTTCTGAAGGGAAACACACAGCGAAGTTCTCATCCATGAAACACACTCTGATTTAGAACAAGAAGCATGCTCTTGCTTTCTAGATTCTCTAATAAGGTGGGATACTTGTGTGCTCAGAACAAAAGAACTGTGTTTCCAACACACACGGACCATATCTAGTTCAACTCTGCTTCTGAAACTGATACAAACCACAGGCCCTCTTACATCCAATGCTTTTCACTTAAGAGCGAGAAACATGTGAGCTTCGTGAACGATGTAGCTTCCTTTGAGCTCAAAAGTGACTGCGTTTACCTGAAACGAAGTCTTGCTTGTAGGAAGACACAGAGCCTGCCATTTAACTCCGATTCTGAAGGGAAACACACAGCACAGTTCTCATCCATGAAAGACAATCTGCTTTAGAGCAAGAAGCATTCTCTTTCTTTCTAGAGTCTCTAATAAGGTAGGAAACGTGAGTGTGCTCAGAACAAAAGACCTGTGTTTCCTACACACACAGACCATATCTAGTTCAACTCTGCTTCGGAAACTGATACAAACCACAGGCCCTCTAACATCCAATCCTTTTCACTGAAGAGCGAGAAACGTGTGAGCTTCGTGAACAATGTAGCTTCGTTTGAGCTCAAAAGTGACTGCGTTTACCTGAAATGGAGTCTTGCTTGTAGGAAGACACAGAGCCTGCCATTTAACTCCGATTCTGAAGGGAAACACACAGCACAGTTCTCATCCATGAAAGACACTCTGCTTTAGAGCAAGAAGCAAGCTCTTGCTTTCTAGAGTCTCTAATAAGGCGGGAAACGTGAGTGTGCTCAGAACAAAAGACTGTGCTTCCTACACACAGGGACCATATCTAGTTCATCTCTGCTTCTGAAACTGATACAAACCACAGGCCCTCTAACATCCAATGCTTTTCACTTAGGAGTGAGAAACCTGTGAGCTTCGTGACGATGTAGCTTCATTTGAGCTCAAAAGTGACTGCGTTTACCTGAAACGAAGTCTTGCTTGTAGGAAGACACAGAGCCTGCCATTTAACTCCGTTTCTGAAGGGAAACACACAGCACAGTTCTCATCCATGAAACTCACTCTTCTTTAGAGCAAGAAGCATGCTCTTGCATTCCAGAGTCTCTAATAAGGTGGGAAAGGTGAGTGTGCTCAGAACAAAAGAACTGTGTTTCCTACACACACAGACCATATCTAGTTCAACTCTGCTTCAGAAACTGATACAAACCACAGGCCCTCTAACATCCAATCCTTTTTACTGAAGAGCGAGAAACGTGTGAGCTTCGTGAACGATGTAGCTTCCTTTGAGCTCAGAAGTGACTGTGTTTACCTGAAACGAAGTCTTGCTTGTAGGAAGACACAGAGCCTGCCATTTAACTCTGTTTCTGAAGGGAAACACACAGCACAGTTCTCATCCATGAAACACACTCTGCTTTAGAGCAAGAAGCATGCTCTTGCTTTCTAGATTCTCTAATAAGGTGGGATACGTGTGTGCTCAGAACAAAAGAACTGTGTTTCCTACACACACGGACCATATCTAGTTCAACTCTGCATCTGAAACTGATACAAACCACAGGCCCTCTAACATCCAATACTTTCCACTGAAGAGCGAGAAACGTGTGAGCTTCGTGAAAGATGTAGCTTCTTTGGACCTCAAAAGTGACTGCGTTTACCTGAAACGATGTCTTGCTTGTACGAAGACACAGAGCCTGCCATTTAACTCCGATTCTGAAGGGAAACACACAGCACAGTTCTCATCCATGAAAGACAATCTGCTTTAGAGCAAGAAGCATTCTCTTTCTTTCTAGAGTCTCTAATAAGGTAGGAAACGTGAGTGTGCTCAGAACAAAAGACCTGTGTTTCCTACACACAGAGACCATATCTACTTCAACTCTGCTTCGGAAACTGATACAAACCACAGGCCCTCTAACATCCAATCCTTTTCACTGAAGAGCGAGAAACGTGTGAGCTTCGTGAACAATGTAGCTTCGTTTGAGCTCAAAACTGACTGCATTTACCTGAAACGAAGTCTTTCTTGTAGGAAGACACAGAGCCTGCCATTTAACTCCGTTTCTGAAGGGAAACACACAGCACAGTTCTCATCCATGAAAGACACTCTGCTTTAGAGCAAGTAGCAAGCTCTTGCTTTCTAGAGTCTCTAATAAGACGGGAAACGTGAGTGTGCTCAGAACAAAAGACTGTGCTTCCTACACACAGGGACCATATCTAGTTCAACACTGCTCCTGAAACTGATACAAACCACAGGCCCTCTAACATCCAATGCTTTTCACTTAGGAGCGAGAAACGTGTGAGCTTCGTGACGATGTAGCTTCATTTGAGCTCAAAAGTGACTGCGTTTACCTGAAACGAAGTCTTGCTTGTAGGAAGACACAGAGCCTGCCATTTAACTCCGTTTCTGAAGTGAAACACACAGCACAGTTCTCATCCATGAAACTCACTCTGCTTTAGAGCAAGAAGCATGCTCTTGCATTCCAGAGTCTCTAATAAGGTGGAAAAGGTGAGTGTGCTCAGAACAAAAGAACTGTGTTTCCTACACACACAGACCATATGTAGTTCAACTCTGCTTCAGAAACTGATACAAACCACAGGCCCTCTAACATCCAATCCTTTTCACTGAAGAGCGAGAAACGTGTGAGCTTCGTGAACAATGTAGCTTCCTTTGAGCTCAAAAGTGACTGCGTTTACCTGAAACGAAGTCTTGCTTGTAGGAAGACACAGAGCCTGCCATTTAACTCTGTTTCTGAAGGGAAACACACAGCACAGTTCTCGTCCATGAAACACACTCTGCTTTAGAGCAAGAAGCAAGCTCTTGCTTTCTAGAGTCTCTAATAAGGCGGGAAACGTGAGTGTGCTCAGAACAAAAGACTGTGCTTCCTACACACAGGGACCATATCTAGTTCATCTCTGCTTCTGAAACTGATACAAACCACAGGCCCTCTAACATCCAATGCTTTTCACTTAGGAGTGAGAAACCTGTGAGCTTCGTGACGATGTAGCTTCATTTGAGCTCAAAAGTGACTGCGTTTACCTGAAACGAAGTCTTGCTTGTAGGAAGACACAGAGCCTGCCATTTAACTCCGATTCTGAAGGGAAACACACAGCACAGTTCTCATCCATGAAAGACAATCTGCTTTAGAGCAAGAAGCATTCTCTTTCTTTCTAGAGTCTCTAATAAGGTAGGAAACGTGAGTGTGCTCAGAACAAAAGACCTGTGTTTCCTACACACACAGACCATATCTAGTTCAACTCTGCTTCGGAAACTGATACAAACCACAGGCCCTCTAACATCCAATCCTTTTCACTGAAGAGCGAGAAACGTGTGAGCTTCGTGAACAATGTAGCTTCGTTTGAGCTCAAAAGTGACTGCGTTTACCTGAAATGGAGTCTTGCTTGTAGGAAGACACAGAGCCTGCCATTTAACTCCGATTCTGAAGGGAAACACACAGCACAGTTCTCATCCATGAAAGACACTCTGCTTTAGAGCAAGAAGCAAGCTCTTGCTTTCTAGAGTCTCTAATAAGGCGGGAAACGTGAGTGTGCTCAGAACAAAAGACTGTGCTTCCTACACACAGGGACCATATCTAGTTCATCTCTGCTTCTGAAACTGATACAAACCACAGGCCCTCTAACATCCAATGCTTTTCACTTAGGAGTGAGAAACCTGTGAGCTTCGTGACGATGTAGCTTCATTTGAGCTCAAAAGTGACTGCGTTTACCTGAAACGAAGTCTTGCTTGTAGGAAGACACAGAGCCTGCCATTTAACTCCGTTTCTGAAGGGAAACACACAGCACAGTTCTCATCCATGAAACTCACTCTTCTTTAGAGCAAGAAGCATGCTCTTGCATTCCAGAGTCTCTAATAAGGTGGGAAAGGTGAGTGTGCTCAGAACAAAAGAACTGTGTTTCCTACACACACAGACCATATCTAGTTCAACTCTGCTTCAGAAACTGATACAAACCACAGGCCCTCTAACATCCAATCCTTTTTACTGAAGAGCGAGAAACGTGTGAGCTTCGTGAACGATGTAGCTTCCTTTGAGCTCAGAAGTGACTGTGTTTACCTGAAACGAAGTCTTGCTTGTAGGAAGACACAGAGCCTGCCATTTAACTCTGTTTCTGAAGGGAAACACACAGCACAGTTCTCATCCATGAAACACACTCTGCTTTAGAGCAAGAAGCATGCTCTTGCTTTCTAGATTCTCTAATAAGGTGGGATACGTGTGTGCTCAGAACAAAAGAACTGTGTTTCCTACACACACGGACCATATCTAGTTCAACTCTGCATCTGAAACTGATACAAACCACAGGCCCTCTAACATCCAATACTTTCCACTGAAGAGCGAGAAACGTGTGAGCTTCGTGAAAGATGTAGCTTCTTTGGACCTCAAAAGTGACTGCGTTTACCTGAAACGATGTCTTGCTTGTACGAAGACACAGAGCCTGCCATTTAACTCCGATTCTGAAGGGAAACACACAGCACAGTTCTCATCCATGAAAGACAATCTGCTTTAGAGCAAGAAGCATTCTCTTTCTTTCTAGAGTCTCTAATAAGGTAGGAAACGTGAGTGTGCTCAGAACAAAAGACCTGTGTTTCCTACACACAGAGACCATATCTACTTCAACTCTGCTTCGGAAACTGATACAAACCACAGGCCCTCTAACATCCAATCCTTTTCACTGAAGAGCGAGAAACGTGTGAGCTTCGTGAACAATGTAGCTTCGTTTGAGCTCAAAACTGACTGCATTTACCTGAAACGAAGTCTTTCTTGTAGGAAGACACAGAGCCTGCCATTTAACTCCGTTTCTGAAGGGAAACACACAGCACAGTTCTCATCCATGAAAGACACTCTGCTTTAGAGCAAGTAGCAAGCTCTTGCTTTCTAGAGTCTCTAATAAGACGGGAAACGTGAGTGTGCTCAGAACAAAAGACTGTGCTTCCTACACACAGGGACCATATCTAGTTCAACACTGCTCCTGAAACTGATACAAACCACAGGCCCTCTAACATCCAATGCTTTTCACTTAGGAGCGAGAAACGTGTGAGCTTCGTGACGATGTAGCTTCATTTGAGCTCAAAAGTGACTGCGTTTACCTGAAACGAAGTCTTGCTTGTAGGAAGACACAGAGCCTGCCATTTAACTCCGTTTCTGAAGTGAAACACACAGCACAGTTCTCATCCATGAAACTCACTCTGCTTTAGAGCAAGAAGCATGCTCTTGCATTCCAGAGTCTCTAATAAGGTGGAAAAGGTGAGTGTGCTCAGAACAAAAGAACTGTGTTTCCTACACACACAGACCATATGTAGTTCAACTCTGCTTCAGAAACTGATACAAACCACAGGCCCTCTAACATCCAATCCTTTTCACTGAAGAGCGAGAAACGTGTGAGCTTCGTGAACAATGTAGCTTCCTTTGAGCTCAAAAGTGACTGCGTTTACCTGAAACGAAGTCTTGCTTGTAGGAAGACACAGAGCCTGCCATTTAACTCTGTTTCTGAAGGGAAACACACAGCACAGTTCTCGTCCATGAAACACACTCTGCTTTAGAGCAAGAAGCATGCTCTTGCTTTCTAGATTCTCTAATAAGGTGGGATACGTGTGTGCTCAGAACAAAAGAACTGTGTTTCCTACACACACGGACCATATCTAGTTCAACTCTACATCTGAAACTGATACAAACCACAGGCCGTCTAACATCCAATCCTTTTCACTGAAGAGCGAGAAACGTGTGAGCTTCCTGAAAGATGTAGCTTCTTTGGACCTCAAAAGTGACTGCGTTTACCTGAAACGATGTCTTGCTTGTACGTAGACACAGAGCCTGCCATTTAACTCCGTTTCTGAAGGGAAACACACAGCACAGTTCTCATCCATGAAAGACACTCTGCTTTAGAGCAAGTAGCAAGCTCTTGCTTTCTAGAGTCTCTAATAAGGTGGGAAACGTGAGTGTGCTCAGAACAAAAGACTGTGCTTCCTACACACAGGTACCATATCTAGTTCAACTCTGCTTCTGAAACTGATACAAACCACTGGCCCTCTAACATCCAATGCCCTTTGTTAAGAGCGAGAAACGTGTGAGCTTCGTGAACGATGTAGCTTCGTTTGAGCTCAAAAGTGACTGCGTTTACCTGAAACTAAGTCTTGCTTGTAGGAAGACACAGAGTCTGCCATTTAACTCCATTTCTGAAGGGAAACACACAGCACAGTTCTCATCCATGAAAGACACTCTGCTTTAGAGCAAGAAGAAAGCTCTTGCTTTCTAGAGACTCCAATAAGACTGGAAACGTGAGTTTGCTCAGAACAAAAGAACTGTGCTTCCTACACACACGGACCATATCTAGTTCAACTCTGCTTCGGAAACTGATACAAACCACAGGCCCTCTAACATCCAATCCTTTTCACTGAAGAGCGAGAAACGTGTGAGCTTCGTGAACGATGTAGCTTCGTTTGAGCTCAAAACTGACTGCGTTTACCTGAAACGAAGTCTTTCTTGTAGGAAGACACAGAGCCTGCCATTTAACTCCGTTTCTGAAGGGAAACACACAGCACAGTTCTCATCCATGAAAGACACTCTGCTTTAGAGCAAGTAGCAAGCTCTTGCTTTCTAGAGTCTCTAAAAAGACGGGAAACGTGAGTGTGCTCAGAACAAAAGACTGTGCTTCCTACACACAGGGACCATATCTAGTTCAACACTGCTCCTGAAACTGATACAAACCACAGGCCCTCTAACATCCAATGCTTTTCACTTAGGAGCGAGAAACGTGTGAGCTTCGTGACGATGTAGCTTCATTTGAGCTCAAAAGTGACTGCGTTTACCTGAAACGAAGTCTTGCTTGTAGGAAGACACAGAGCCTGCCATTTAACTCTGTTTCTGAAGGGAAACACACAGCACAGTTCTCATCCATGAAACACACTCTGCTTTAGAGCAAGAAGCATGCTCTTGCTTTCTAGATTCTCTAATAAGGTGGGATACGTGTGTGCTCAGAACAAAAGAACTGTGTTTCCTACACACACGGACCATATCTAGTTCAACTCTGCATCTGAAACTGATACAAACCACAGGCCCTCTAACATCCAATCCTTTTCACTGAAGAGCGAGAAACGTGTGAGCTTCGTGAAAGATGTAGCTTCTTTGGACCTCAAAAGTGACTGCGTTTACCTGAAACGAAGTCTTGCTTGTAGGAAGACACAGAGCCTGCCATTTAACTCCGATTCTGAAGGGAAACACACAGCACAGTTCTCATCCATGACAGACAATCTGCTTTAGAGCAAGAAGCATTCTCTTTCTTTCTAGAGTCTCTAATAAGGTAGGAAACGTGAGTGTGCTCAGAACAAAAGACCTGTGTTTCCTACACACACAGACCATATCTAGTTCAACTCTGCTTCGGAAACTGATACAAACCACAGGCCCTCTAACATCCAATCCTTTTCACTGAAGAGCGAGAAACGTGTGAGCTTCGTGAACGATGTAGCTTCGTTTGAGCTCAAAACTGACTGCGTTTACTTGAAACGAAGTCTTTCTTGTAGGAAGACACAGAGCCTGCCATTTAACTCCGTTTCTGAAGGGAAACACACAGCACAGTTCTCATCCATGAAAGACACTCTGCTTTAGAGCAAGTAGCAAGCTCTTGCTTTCTAGAGTCTCTAATAAGACGGGAAACGTGAGTGTGCTCAGAACAAAAGACTGTGCTTCCTACACACAGGTACCCTATCTAGTTCAACTCTGCCTCTGAAACTGATACAAACCACAGGCCCTCTAACATCCAATGCCTTTTGTTAAGAGCGAGAAACGTGTGAGCTTCGTGAACGATGTAGCTTCGTTTGAGCTCAAAAGTGACTGCGTTTACCTGAAATTAAGTCTTGCTTGTAGGAAGACACAGAGTCTGCCATTTAACTCCGTTTCTGAAGGGAAACACACAGCACAGTTCTCATCCATGAAACTCACTCTGCTTTAGAGCAAGAAGCATGCTCTTGCATTCCAGAGTCTCTAATAAGGTGGGAAAGGTGAGTGTGCTCAGAACAAAAGAACTGTGTTTCCTACACACACAGACCATATCTAGTTCAACTCTGCTTCGGAAACTGATACAAACCACAGGCCCTCTAACATCCAATGCTTTTCACTGAAGAGCGAGAAACGTGTGAGCTTCGTGAACGATGTAGCTTCCTTTGAGCTCAAAAGTGACTGCGTTTACCTGAAACGAAGTCTTGCTTGTAGGAAGACACAGAGCCTGCCATTTAACTCTGTTTCTGAAGGGAAACACACAGCGAAGTTCTCATCCATGAAACACACTCTGCTTTAGAACAAGAAGCATGCTCTTGCTTTCTAGATTCTCTAATAAGGTGGGATACGTGTGTGCTCAGAAAAAAAGAACTGTGTTTCCAACACACACGGACCATATCTAGTTCAACTCTGCTTCTGAAACTGATACAAACCACAGGCCCTCTTACATCCAATGCTTTTCACTTAAGAGCGAGACACGTGTGAGCTTCGTGAACGATGTAGCTTCCTTTGAGCTCAAAAGTGACTGCGTTTACCTGAAACGAAGTCTTGCTTGTAGGATGACACAGAGCCTGCCATTTAACTCCGATTCTGAAGGGAAACACACAGCACAGTTCTCATCCATGAAAGACACTCTGCTTTAGAGCAAGTAGCAAGCTCTTGCTTTGTAGAGTCTCTAAAAAGACGGGAAACGTGAGTGTGCTCAGAACAAAAGACTGTGCTTCCTACACACAGGGACCATATCTAGTTCAACACTGCTCCTGAAACTAATACAAACCACAGGCCCTCTAACATCCAATGCTTTTCACTTAGGAGTGAGAAACGTGTGAGATTCGTGACGATGTAGCTTCATTTGAGCTCAAAAGTGACTGCGTTTACCTGAAACGAAGTCTTGCTTGTAGGAAGACACAGAGCCTGCCATTTAACTCTGTTTCTGAAGGGAAACACACAGCACAGTTCTCATCCATGAAACACACTCTGCTTTAGAGCAAGAAGCATGCTCTTGCTTTCTAGATTCTCTAATAAGGTGGGATACGTGTGTGCTCAGAACAAAAGTACTGTGTTTCCTACACACACGGACCATATCTAGTTCAACTCTGCATCTGAAACTGATACAAACCACAGGCCCTCTAACATCCAATCCTTTTCACTGAAGAGCGAGAAACGTGTGAGCTTCGTGAAAGATGTAGCTTCTTTGGACCTCAAAAGTGACTGCGTTTACCTGAAACGAAGTCTTGCTTGTACGAAGACACAGAGCCTGCCATTTAACTCCGTTTCTGAAGGGAAAACACAGCACAGTTCTCATCCATGAAAGACACTCTGCTTTAGAGCAAGAAGCAAGCTCTTGCTTTCTAGAGTCTCTAATAAGTCGGGAAACGTGAGAGTTCTCAGAACAAATGAACTGTGTTTCCTACACACACGGACCATATCTAGTTCAACTCTGCTTCTGAAAATGCTACAAACCACAGGCCCTCTTACATCCAATGCTTTCCACTTAAGAGCGAGAATCGTGTGAGCTTCGTGAACGATGTAGCTTCCTTTGAGCTCAAAAGTGACTGCGTTTACCTGAAACGAAGTCTTGCTTGTACGAAGACACAGAGCCTGCCATTTAACTCCGATTCTGAAGGGAAACACACAGCACAGTTCTCATCCATGAAAGACAATCTGTTTTAGAGCAAGAAGCATTCTCTTTCTTTCTAGAGTCTCTAATAAGGTAGGAAACGTGAGTGTGCTCAGAACAAAAGACCTGTGTTTCCTACACACACAGACCATATCTAGTTCAACTCTGCTTCGGAAACTGATACAAACCACAGGCCCTCTAACATAAAATCCTTTTCACTTACGAGGGAGAAACGTGTGAGCTTTGTGACGATGTAGCTTCATTTGAGCTCAAAAGTGACTGTGTTTACCTGAAACGAAGTCTTGCTTGTAGGAAGACACAGAGCCTGCCATTTAACTCCGTTTCTGAAGGGAAACACACAGCACAGTTCTCATCCATGAAACTCACTCTTCTTTAGAGCAAGAAGCATGCTCTTGCATTCCAGAGTCTCTAATAAGGTGGGAAAGGTGAGTGTGCTCAGAACAAAAGAACTGTGTTTCCTACACACACAGACCATATCTAGTTCAACTCTGCTTCAGAAACTGATACAAACCACAGGCCCTCTAACATCCAATCCTTTTCACTGAAGAGCGAGAAACGTGTGAGCTTCGTGAACGATGTAGCTTCCTTTGAGCTCAAAAGTGACTGCGTTTACCTGAAACGAAGTCTTGCTTGTAGGAAGACACAGAGCCTGCCATTTAACTCTGTTTCTGAAGGGAAACACACAGCACAGTTCTCATCCATGAAACACACTCTGCTTTAGAGCAAGAAGCATGCTCTTGCTTTCTAGATTCTCTAATAAGGTGGGATACGTGTGTGCTCAGAACAAAAGAACTGTGTTTCCTACACACACGGACCATATCTAGTTCAACTCTGCATCTGAAACTGATACAAACCACTGGTCCTCTAACATCCAATACTTTCCACTGAAGAGCGAGAAACGTGTGAGCTTCGTGAAAGATGTAGCTTCTTTGGACCTCAAAAGTGACTGCGTTTACCTGAAACGATGTCTTGCTTGTACGAAGACACAGAGCCTGCCATTTAACTCCGTTTCTGAAGGGAAACACACAGCACAGTTCTCATCCATGAAAGACACTCTGCTTTAGAGCAAGTAGCAAGCACTTGCTTTCTAGAGTCTCTTATAAGACTGGAAACGTGAGTGGGCTCAGAACAAAAGACTGTGCTTCCTACACACAGGGACCATATCTAGTTCAACACTGCTCCTGAAACTGATACAAACCACAGGCACTCTAACATCCAATGCTTTTCACTTAGGAGCGAGAAACGTGTGAGCTTCATGACGATGTAGCTTCATTTGAGCTCAAAAGTGACTGCGTTTACCTGAAACGAAGTCTTGCTTGTAGGAAGACACAGAGCCTGCCATTTAACTCCGTTTCTGAAGGGAAACACAAAGCACAGTTCTCATCCATGAAACTCACTCTGCTTTAGAGCAAGAAGCATGCTCTTGCATTCCAGAATCTCTAATAAGGTGGGAAAGGTGAGTGTGCTCACTACAAAAGACCTGTGTTTCCTACACACACAGACCATATCTAGTTCAACTCTGCTTCGGAAACTGATACAAACCACAGGCCCTCTAACATAAAATCCTTTTCACTTACGAGGGAGAAACATGGAAGCTTCGTGAACGATGTAGCTTCGTTTGAGCTCAAAAGTGACTGCGTTTACCTGAAATGGAGTCTTGCTTGTAGGAAGACACAGAGCCTGCCATTTAACTCCGTTTCTGAAGGGAAACACACAGCACAGTTCTCATCCATGAAAGACACTCTGCTTTAGAGCAAGAAGCAAGCTCTTGCTTTCTAGAGTCTCTAATAAGGCGGGAAACGTGAGTGTGCTCAGAACAAAAGACTGTGCTTCCTACACACAGGGACCATATCTAGTTCAACTCTGCTTCTGAAACTGATACATACCACAGGCACTCTAACATAAAATGCTTTTCACTTAGGAGCGAGAAACGTGTGAGCTTCGTGACAATGTAGCTTCATTTGAGCTCAAAAGTGACTGTGTTTACCTGAAACGAAGTCTTGCTTGTAGGAAGACACAGAGCCTGCCATTTAACTCCGTTTCTGAAGGGAAACACACAGCACAGTTCTCATCCATGAAACTCACTCTTCTTTAGAGCAAGAAGCATGCTCTTGCATTCCAGAGTCTCTAATAAGGTGGGAAAGGTGAGTGTGCTCAGAACAAAAGAACTGTGTTTCCTACACACACAGACCATATCTAGTTCAACTCTGCTTCGGAAACTGATACAAACCACAGGCCCTCTAACATCCAATCCTTTTCACTGAAGAGCGAGAAACGTGTGAGCTTCGTGAACGATGTAGCTTCCTTTGAGCTCAAAAGTGACTGCGTTTACCTGAAACGAAGTCTTGCTTGTAGGAAGACACAGAGCCTGCCATTTAACTCTGTTTCTGAAGGGAAACACACAGCACAGTTCTCATCCATGAAACACACTCTGCTTTAGAGCAAGAAGCATGCTCTTGCTTTCTAGATTCTCTAATAAGGCTGGAAATGTGAGTGTGCTCAGAAGAAAAGAACTGTGTTTCCTACACACACGGACCATATCTAGTTCAACTCTGCATCTGAAACTGATACAAACCACAGGCCCTCTAACATCCAATACTTTCCACTGAAGAGCGAGAAACGTGTGAGCTTCGTGAAAGATGTAGCTTCTTTGGACCTCAAAAGTGACTGCGTTTACCTGAAACGATGTCTTGCTTGTACGAAGACACAGAGCCTGCCATTTAACTCCGTTTCTGAAGGGAAACACACAGCACAGTTCTCATCCATCAAAGACACTCTGCTTTAGAGCAAGTAGCAAGCTCTTGCTTTCTAGAGTCTCTAATAAGTTGGGAAACGTGAGTGTGCTCAGAACAAAAGAATGTGCTTCCTACACACAGGTACCATATCTAGTTCAACTCTGCTTCTGAAACTGATACAAACCACTGGCCCTCTAACATCCAATGCCTTTTGTTAAGAGCGAGAAACGTGTGAGCTTTGTGAACGATGTAGCTTCGTTTGAGCTCAAAAGTGACTGCGTTTACCTGAAACTAAGTCTTGCTTGTAGGAAGACACAGAGTCTGCCATTTAACTCCGTTTCTGAAGGGAAACACACAGCACAGTTCTCATCCATGAAAGACACTCTGCTTTAGAGCAAGAAGAAAGTACTTGCTTTCTAGAGTCTCCAATAAGACTGGAAACGTGAGTTTGCTCAGAACAAAAGAACTGTGCTTCCTACACACACGGACCATATCTAGTTCAACTCTGCTTCTGAAACTGATACAAACCACAGGCCCTCTAACATCCAATCCTTTTCATTGAAGAGCGAGAAACGTGTGAGCTTTGTGAACGATGTAGCTTCGTTTGAGCTCAAAACTGACTGCGTTTACCTGAAACGAAGTCTTTCTTGTAGGAAGACACAGAGCCTGCCATTTAACTCCGTTTCTGAAGGGAAACACACAGCACAGTTCTCATCCATGAAAGACACTCTGCTTTAGAGCAAGTAGCAAGCTCTTGCTTTCTAGAGTCTCTAAAAAGACGGGAAACGTGAGTGTGCTCAGAACAAAAGACTGTGCTTCCTACACACAGGGACCATATCTAGTTCAACACTGCTCCTGAAACTGATACAAACCACAGGCCCTCTAACATCCAATGCTTTTCACTTAGGAGCGAGAAACGTGTGAGCTTCGTGACGATGTAGCTTCATTTGAGCTCTAAAGTGACTGCGTTTAGCTGAAACGAAGTCTTGCTTGTAGGAAGACACAGAGCCTGCCATTTAACTCCGTTTCTGAAGGGAAACACACAGCACAGTTCTCATCCATGAAACTCACTCTGCTTTAGAGCAAGAAGCATGCTCTTGCATTCCAGAGTCTCTAATAAGGTGGGAAAGGTGAGTGTGCTCAGAACAAAAGAACTGTGTTTCCTACACACACAGACCATATCTAGTTCAACTCTGCTTCAGAAACTGATACAAACCACAGGCCCTCTAACATCCAATCCTTTTCACTGAAGAGCGAGAAACGTGTGAGCTTCGTGAACGATGTAGCTTCCTTTGAGCTCAAAAGTGACTGCGTTTACCTGAAACGAAGTCTTGCTTGTAGGAAGACACAGAGCCTGCCATTTAACTCTGTTTCTGAAGGGAAACACACAGCACAGTTCTCATCCATGAAACACACTCTGCTTTAGAGCAAGAAGCATGCTCTTGCTTTCTAGATTCTCTAATAAGGTGGGATACGTGTGTGCTCAGAACAAAAGAACTGTGTTTCCTACACACACGGACCATATCTAGTTCAACTCTGCATCTGAAACTGATACAAACCACAGGCCCTCTAACATCCAATCCTTTTCACTGAAGAGCGAGAAACGTGTGAGCTTCGTGAAAGATGTAGCTTCTTTGGACCTCAAAAGTGACTGCGTTTACCTGAAACGAAGTCTTGCTTGTACGAAGACACAGAGCCTGCCATTTAACTCCGTTTCTGAAGGGAAACACACAGCACAGTTCTCATCCATGAAAGACACTCTGCTTTAGAGCAAGAAGCAAACTCTTGCTTTCTAGAGTCTCTAATAAGTCGGGAAACGTGAGAGTGCTCAGAACAAAAGAACTGTGTTTCCTACACACACGGACCATATCTAGTTCAACTCTGCTTCTGAACCTGCTACAAACCACAGGCCTTCTTACATCCAATGCTTTTCACTTAAGAGCGAGAAACGTGTGAGCTTCGTGAACGATGTAGCTTCCTTTGAGCTCAAAAGTGACTGCGTTTACCTGAAACGAAGTCTTGCTTGTAGGAAGACACAGAGCCTGCCATTTAACTCCGATTCTGAAGGGAAACACACAGCACAGTTCTCATCCATGAAAGACAATCTGCTTTAGAGCAAGGAGCATTCTCTTTCTTTCTAGAGTCTTTAATAAGGTAGGAAACGTGAGTGTGCTCAGAACAATAGACCTGTGTTTCCTACACACACAGACCATATCTAGTTCAACTCTGCTTCGGAAACTGATACAAACCACAGGCCCTCTAACATCCAATCCTTTTCACTGAAGAGCGAGAAACGTGTGAGCTTCGTGAACGATGTAGCTTCGTTTGAGCTCAAAACTGACTGCGTTTACCTGAAACGAAGTCTTTCTTGTAGGAAGACACAGATCCTGCCATTTAACTCCGTTTCTGAAGGGAAACACACAGCACAGTTCTCATCCATGAAAGACACTCTGCTTTAGAGCAAGTAGCAAGCACTTGCTTTCTAGAGTCTCTAATAAGACTGGAAACGTGAGTGTGCTCAGAACAAAAGACTGTGCTTCCTACACACAGGGACCATATCTAGTTCAACTCTGCTTCTGAAACTGATACATACCACAGGCACTCTAACATCCAATGCTTTTCACTTAGGAGCGAGAAACGTGTGAGCTTCGTGACAATGTAGCTTCATTTGAGCTCAAAAGTGACTGTGTTTACCTGAAACGAAGTCTTGCTTGTAGGAAGACACAGAGCCTGCCATTTAACTCCGTTTCTGAAGGGAAACACACAGCACAGTTCTCATCCATGAAACTCACTCTTCTTTAGAGCAAGAAGCATGCTCTTGCATTCCAGAGTCTCTAATAAGGTGGGAAAGGTGAGTGTGCTCAGAACAAAAGAACTGTGTTTCCTACACACACAGACCATATCTAGTTCAACTCTGCTTCAGAAACTGATACAAACCACAGGCCCTCTTACATCCAATGCTTTTCACTTAAGAGCGAGAAACGTGTGAGCTTCGTGAACGATGAAGCTTCCTTTGAGCTCAAAAGTGACTGCGTTTACCTGAAACGAAGTCTAGCTTGTAGGCAGACACAGAGCCTGCCATTTAACTCCGTTTCTGAAGGGAAACACACAGCACAGTTCTCATCCATGAAAGACAATCTGCTTTAGAGCAAGAAGCATTCTCTTTCTTTCTAGATTCTCTAATAAGGTGGGATACGTGTGTGCTCAGAACAAAAGAATGTGCTTCCTACACACAGGTACAATATCTAGTTCAACTCTGCTTCTGAAACTGATACAAACCACTGGCCCTCTAACATCCAATGCCTTTTGTTAAGAGCGAGAAACGTGTGAGCTTCGTGAACGATGTAGCTTCGTTTGAGCTCAAAAGTGACTGCGTTTACCTGAAACTAAGTCTTGCTTGTAGGAAGACACAGAGTCTGCCATTTAACTCCGTTTCTGAAGGGAAACACACAGCACAGTTCTCATCCATGAAAGACACTCTGCTTTAGAGCAAGAAGAAAGCTCTTGCTTTCTAGAGTCTCCAATAAGACTGGAAACGTGAGTTTGCTCAGAACAAAAGAACTGTGCTTCCTACACACACGGACCATATCTAGTTTAACTCTGCTTCGGAAACTGATACAAACCACAGGCCCTCTAACATCCAATCCTTTTCATTGAAGAGCGAGAAACGTGTGAGCTTTGTGAACAATGTAGCTTCGTTTGAGCTCAAAACTGACTGCGTTTACCTGAAACGAAGTCTTTCTTGTAGGAAGACACAGAGCCTGCCATTTAACTCCGTTTCTGAAGGGAAACACACAGCACAGTTCTCATCCATGAAAGACACTCTGCTTTAGAGCAAGTAGCAAGCTCTTGCTTTCTAGAGTCTCTAAAAAGACGGGAAACGTGAGTGTGCTCAGAACAAAAGACTGTGCTTCCTACACACAGGGACCATATCTAGTTCAACACTGCTCCTGAAACTGATACAAACCACAGGCCCTCTAACATCCAATGCTTTTCACTTAGGAGCGAGAAACGTGTGAGCTTCGTGACGATGTAGCTTCATTTGAGCTCAAAAGTGACTGCGTTTACCTGAAATTAAGTCTTGCTTGTAGGAAGACACAGAGCCTGCCATTTAACTCTGTTTCTGAAGGGAAACACACAGCACAGTTCTCATCCATGAAACACACTCTGCTTTAGAGCAAGAAGCATGCTCTTGCTTTCTAGATTCTCTAATAAGGTGGGATACGTGTGTGCTCAGAACAAAAGAACTGTGTTTCCTACACACACGGACCATATCTAGTTCAACTCTGCATCTGAAACTGATACAAACCACAGGCCCTCTAACATCCAATCCTTTTCACTGAAGAGCGAGAAACGTGTGAGCTTCGTGAAAGATGTAGCTTCTTTGGACCTCAAAAGTGACTGCGTTTACCTGAAACGAAGTCTTGCTTGTACGAAGACACAGAGCCTGCCATTTAACTCCGTTTCTGAAGGGAAACACACAGCACAGTTCTCATCCATGAAAGACACTCTGCTTTAGAGCAAGAAGCAAGCTCTTGCTTTCTAGAGTCTCTAATAAGTCGGGAAACGTGAGAGTGCTCAGAACAAAAGAACTGTGTTTCCTACACACACGGACCATATCTAGTTCAACTCTGCTTCTGAACCTGCTACAAACCACAGGCCTTCTTACATCCAATGCTTTTCACTTAAGAGCGAGAAACGTGTGAGCTTCGTGAACGATGTAGCTTCATTTGAGCTCAAAAGTGACTGCGTTTACCTGAAACGAAGTCTTGCTTGTAGGAAGACACAGAGCCTGCCATTTAACTCCGATTCTGAAGGGAAACACACAGCACAGTTCTCATCCATAAAAGACAATCTGCTTTAGAGCAAGAAGCATTCTCTTTCTTTCTAGAGTCTTTAATAAGGTAGGAAACGTGAGTGTCCTCAGAACAAAAGACCTGTGTTTCCTACACACACAGACCATATCTAGTTCAACTCTGATTCGGAAACTGATACAAACCACAGGCCCTCTAACATCCAATCCTTTTCACTGAAGAGCGAGAAACGTGTGAGCTTCGTGAACGATGTACCTTCTTTGGACCTCAAAAGTGACTGCGTTTACCTGAAACGAAGTCTTGCTTGTACGAAGACACAGAGCCTGCCATTTAACTCCGTTTCTGAATGGAAACACACAGCACAGTTCTCATCCATGAAAGACACTCTGCTTTAGAGCAAGTAGCAAGCACTTGCTTTCTAGAGTCTCTAATAAGACGGGAAACGTGAGTGTGCTCAGAACAAAAGACTGTGCTTCCTACACACAGGGACCATATCTAGTTCAACACTGCTCCTGAAACTGATACAAACCACAGGCCCTCTAACATCCAATGCTTTTCACTTAGGAGCGAGAAACGTGTGAGCTTCGTGACGATGTAGCTTCATTTGAGCTCAAAAGTGACTGCGTTTACCTGAAACGAAGTCTTGCTTGTAGGAAGACACAGAGCCTGCCATTTAACTCAGTTTCTGAAGGGAAACACACAGCACAGTTCTCATCCATGAAACTCACTCTGCTTTAGAGCAAGAAGCATGCTCTTGCATTCCAGAGTCTCTAATAAGGTGGGAAAGGTGAGTGTGCTCACTACAAAAGAACTGTGTTTCCTACACACACAGACCATATCTAGTTCAACTCTGCTTCGGAAACTGATACAAACCACAGGCCCTCTAACATCCAATCCTTTTCACTGAAGAGCGAGAAACGTGTGAGCTTCGTGACGATGTAGCTTCATTTGAGCTCAAAAGTGACTGCGTTTACCTGAAACGAAGTCTTGCTTGTAGGAAGACACAGAGCCTGCCATTTAACTCCGTTTCTGAAGGGAAACACACAGCACAGTTCTCATCCATGAAAGACACTCTGCTTTAGAGCAAGAAGCAAGCTCTTGCTTTCTAGAGTCTCTAATAAGGCGGGAAACGTGAGTGTGCTCAGAACAAAAGACTGTGCTTCCTACACACAGGGACCATATCTAGTTCAACTCTGCTTCTGAAACTGATACATACCACAGGCACTCTAACATCCAATGCTTTTCACTTAGGAGCGAGAAACGTGTGAGCTTCGTGACAATGTAGCTTCATTTGAGCTCAAAAGTGACTGTGTTTACCTGAAACGAAGTCTTGCTTGTAGGAAGACACAGAGCCTGCCATTTAACTCCGTTTCTGAAGGGAAACACACAGCACAGTTCTCATCCATGAAACTCACTCTTCTTTAGAGCAAGAAGCATGCTCTTGCATTCCAGAGTCTCTAATAAGGTGGGAAAGGTGAGTGTGCTCAGAACAAAAGAACTGTGTTTCCTACACACACAGACCATATCTAGTTCAACTCTGCTTCGGAAACTGATACAAACCACAGGCCCTCTAACATCCAATCCTTTTCACTGAAGAGCGAGAAACGTGTGAGCTTCGTGAACGATGTAGCTTCCTTTGAGCTCAAAAGTGACTGCGTTTACCTGAAACGAAGTCTTGCTTGTAGGAAGACACAGAGCCTGCCATTTAACTCTGTTTCTGAAGGGAAACACACAGCACAGTTCTCATCCATGAAACACACTCTGCTTTAGAGCAAGAAGCATGCTCTTGCTTTCTAGATTCTCTAATAAGGCTGGAAATGTGAGTGTGCTCAGAAGAAAAGAACTGTGTTTCCTACACACACGGACCATATCTAGTTCAACTCTGCATCTGAAACTGATACAAACCACAGGCCCTCTAACATCCAATACTTTCCACTGAAGAGCGAGAAACGTGTGAGCTTCGTGAAAGATGTAGCTTCTTTGGTCCTCAAAAGTGACTGCGTTTACCTGAAACGATGTCTTGCTTGTACGAAGACACAGAGCCTGCCATTTAACTCCGTTTCTGAAGGGAAACACACAGCACAGTTCTCATCCATCAAAGACACTCTGCTTTAGAGCAAGTAGCAAGCTCTTGCTTTCTAGAGTCTCTAATAAGGTGGGAAACGTGAGTGTGCTCAGAACAAAAGAATGTGCTTCCTACACACAGGTACCATATCTAGTTCAACTCTGCTTCTGAAACTGATACAAACCACTGGCCCTCTAACATCCAATGCCTTTTGTTAAGAGCGAGAAACGTGTGAGCTTTGTGAACGATGTAGCTTCGTTTGAGCTCAAAAGTGACTGCGTTTACCTGAAACTAAGTCTTGCTTGTAGGAAGACACAGAGTCTGCCATTTAACTCCGTTTCTGAAGGGAAACACACAGCACAGTTCTCATCCATGAAAGACACTCTGCTTTAGAGCAAGAAGAAAGCTCTTGCTTTCTAGAGTCTCCAATAAGACTGGAAACGTGAGTTTGCTCAGAACAAAAGAACTGTGCTTCCTACACACACGGACCATATCTAGTTCAACTCTGCTTCTGAAACTGATACAAACCACAGGCCCTCTAACATCCAATCCTTTTCATTGAAGAGCGAGAAACGTGTGAGCTTTGTGAACGATGTAGCTTCGTTTGAGCTCAAAACTGACTGCGTTTACCTGAAACGAAGTCTTTCTTGTAGGAAGACACAGAGCCTGCCATTTAACTCCGTTTCTGAAGGGAAACACACAGCACAGTTCTCATCCATGAAAGACACTCTGCTTTAGAGCAAGTAGCAAGCTCTTGCTTTCTAGAGTCTCTAAAAAGACGGGAAACGTGAGTGTGCTCAGAACAAAAGACTGTGCTTCCTACACACAGGGACCATATCTAGTTCAACACTGCTCCTGAAACTGATACAAACCACAGGCCCTCTAACATCCAATGCTTTTCACTTAGGAGCGAGAAACGTGTGAGCTTCGTGACGATGTAGCTTCATTTGAGCTCAAAAGTGACTGCGTTTACCTGAAACGAAGTCTTGCTTGTAGGAAGACACAGAGCCTGCCATTTAACTCTGTTTCTGAAGGGAAACACACAGCACAGTTCTCATCCATGAAACACACTCTGCTTTAGAGCAAGAAGCATGCTCTTGCTTTCTAGATTCTCTAATAAGGTGGGATACGTGTGTGCTCAGAACAAAAGAACTGTGTTTCCTACACACACGGACCATATCTAGTTCAACTCTGCATCTGAAACTGATACAAACCACAGGCCCTCTAACATCCAATCCTTTTCACTGAAGAGCGAGAAACGTGTGAGCTTCGTGAACGATGTAGCTTCGTTTGAGCTCAAAACTGACTGCGTTTACCTGAAACGAAGTCTTTCTTGTAGGAAGACACAGATCCTGCCATTTAACTCCGTTTCTGAAGGGAAACACACAGCACAGTTCTCATCCATGAAAGACACTCTGCTTTAGAGCAAGTAGCAAGCACTTGCTTTCTAGAGTCTCTAATAAGACTGGAAACGTGAGTGTGCTCAGAACAAAAGACTGTGCTTCCTACACACAGGGACCATATCTAGTTCAACTCTGCTTCTGAAACTGATACATACCACAGGCACTCTAACATCCAATGCTTTTCACTTAGGAGCGAGAAACGTGTGAGCTTCGTGACAATGTAGCTTCATTTGAGCTCAAAAGTGACTGTGTTTACCTGAAACGAAGTCTTGCTTGTAGGAAGACACAGAGCCTGCCATTTAACTCCGTTTCTGAAGGGAAACACACAGCACAGTTCTCATCCATGAAACTCACTCTTCTTTAGAGCAAGAAGCATGCTCTTGCATTCCAGAGTCTCTAATAAGGTGGGAAAGGTGAGTGTGCTCAGAACAAAAGAACTGTGTTTCCTACACACACAGACCATATCTAGTTCAACTCTGCTTCAGAAACTGATACAAACCACAGGCCCTCTTACATCCAATGCTTTTCACTTAAGAGCGAGAAACGTGTGAGCTTCGTGAACGATGAAGCTTCCTTTGAGCTCAAAAGTGACTGCGTTTACCTGAAACGAAGTCTAGCTTGTAGGCAGACACAGAGCCTGCCATTTAACTCCGATTCTGAAGGGAAACACACAGCACAGTTCTCATCCATGAAAGACAATCTGCTTTAGAGCAAGAAGCATTCTCTTTCTTTCTAGATTCTCTAATAAGGTGGGATACGTGTGTGCTCAGAACAAAAGAATGTGCTTCCTACACACAGGTACAATATCTAGTTCAAGTCTGCTTCTGAAACTGACACAAACCACTGGCCCTCTAACATCCAATGCCTTTTGTTAAGAGCGAGAAACGTGTGAGCTTCGTGAATGATGTAGCTTCGTTTGAGCTCAAAAGTGACTGCGTTTACCTGAAACTAAGTCTTGCTTGTAGGAAGACACAGAGTCTGCCATTTAACTCCGTTTCTGAAGGGAAACACACAGCACAGTTCTCATCCATGAAAGACACTCTGCTTTAGAGCAAGAAGAAAGCTCTTGCTTTCTAGAGTCTCCAATAAGACTGGAAACGTGAGTTTGCTCAGAACAAAAGAACTGTGCTTCCTACACACACGGACCATATCTAGTTTAACTCTGCTTCGGAAACTGATACAAACCACAGGCCCTCTAACATCCAATCCTTTTCATTGAAGAGCGAGAAACGTGTGAGCTTTGTGAACAATGTAGCTTCGTTTGAGCTCAAAACTGACTGCGTTTACCTGAAACGAAGTCTTTCTTGTAGGAAGACACAGAGCCTGCCATTTAACTCCGTTTCTGAAGGGAAACACACAGCACAGTTCTCATCCATGAAAGACACTCTGCTTTAGAGCAAGTAGCAAGCTCTTGCTTTCTAGAGTCTCTAAAAAGACGGGAAACATGAGTGTGCTCAGAACAAAAGACTGTGCTTCCTACACACAGGGACC